>PVHT021183556.1:16143718-16353718 GCA_004024745.2 Catagonus wagneri | reverse complement strand
GGCAAAACAGGGTCCGAGCTCTATCTGTGGCCTACACCAGAGCTCACAGCAACACCGGATCCTTAACCCACTGAGCAAGGCCAGGGATCGAACCCTTGTCTTCATGGATACCAGTCAGATTCATTACCACTGAACAACGAGAACTCCAGCACTTAAGTTTTTATCCCATTTTTTCTTTCTCTCTCTTTCTCTTTTTCTTTCAATATTTATTTTTGTTTTTTTAGGGCCTGCACCCAAAGCACATGGAGGTTCCCAAACTGGGGGTCGAATCTGAGATGTAGCTGCCAGGCCTACACCACAGCCACAGCAACACGGGATCCGAGCCTTGTCTGTGACCTACACCACAGCTCACAGTAACGCCAGATTCTTAACCCACTGAGCGAGGCCAGGGATTGAAACTGCAACCTCGTGGATACTAGTCGGATTTGTTTTCCATGAGTCACTAGGCCACTACGGGAAATCCTATTCCATTTCCTTTAAATGTAAATCACCACATGGAGCTAGCGGGCTCCCATATTGGACAGCACAGCCCCAAAGAGTCTGAATGTTCTTTCCAGTCCCACCTTGTCTCTACCCTTCATCAAAGCTAAAACATCATGGGGAGTCCCACTCCAGAAGCAGTAGTTTGAGTGGAAAAGAATATAAAAAAGGATGTGTGTGCATGTATATCTGTGTGTGTGTGTGTGTGTGTGTGTGTGTGTAACTGAGTCACTTTGCTGTAGAGCAGAAAGTAGCACAACATTGTAAATCAACCGTATTTTAATTAAATAATAACGATGATGCCGATGATAAAAGAAAACAGTAGTCTGAGGGTGTCCACATTCTTGACTCCCAAGGCGGACAATCCCCAGCCCCTAGCTACCCTAGGCATGGTCCTGGGACACGCAGCAACATCAGCAGCCCCTAGAAGTTTATTAGAAATGCAGAATCTCAGACCCCACCTCAGACCTACTGGATTATCAGATTACAAGAACCCCAAGTGACTTGTGTGCATATTAAAGTTGCGAGGCACCGTTCCAGCCCACTCGGTTAGGCAAGGCGCATGAGGAAACTGCAGCCCAGAAAATGTTCGCCCAGCCAAGAATGGGTTGAAACAGTGCTTTAACCCACATCATCTGATTTAGATTCACCGGACAGCTCACAGCCTTCCTTTACTTATCTGTCCTTCGCGCCTGCCTAGGAGGAGCCGTTATCAGTTTTTTAACAGGAGCCATTTAGTCTCCCAGACCGTCTGCTCACTCATCACCTCTAAACTGTTCACACTTCGGTCTGGCCGTTAAAGAAGCTATTTAGCATTAACAGAAGGCAGCTTCCTGGCCCCCGACACAGAGTCAGTGTAGCCAGACCAGTGGTTTCCAACCTCAGAGGCTTTTCAAGCATTTGATTCTTATTAGGAACATACATATTAATGCTTGAAAAACCATAATGCAAAATAGCAAGAGCATGAAAATGAGCAACATAATACATTTTAGCTCACAGAAGACCTCCACCATGTGAACTCGTGATGCCAGGTTCAATCACCTTTGTTTAGACCTCAGAATAAATTGCTGCCAGCTGTGACAAATATTTAAACTTCTGGTAGATGTGTCAGGGGTCAGGAATGTGGTTGGGCTTTGCGGCTGTTTTCCATGTTGTCGGTGTTTTGCTGTTTGTTAACTTAGATCATCACGTGATTCCTTGTGTGAGGTTGTTTGAGAAAACAACACGGCTACACAGGGGCGGTGACCAGTGCAATACAGGGAAAGGTTCAGGGGACACTGCTGGGAGAAGGCTCTTCTTTCAAGGCATCACTTTCATGCATTCACAAGTGAGGAGTGGCTCCCAGCATAGCAGGAATACCATACACTGACAATAAGAGCTCATGATAATTTATGGCTGATTCTTAATTGGATCGTTTTTATTGAGGTGAAATTTGCATACAATGAAATGCACAGATAGTAACAGGTTTAATTGATAGCTTTGACAAGTATACACGCCTGTGGAAACGATGCCCAGTTTAAACATAAAACACATCTGTCACCCAGTCAAGTTCCCTCATGTCCTCTTCCAGTCAATCCCCACCTCCATAGGCCAATTTCCATCACCATAGATTAGTTTTTCTTGAACTTCATAGAGATGGAATCACCCAGTATGTATTCATTTGCATTTGCCTTTTTTTCACTCAACATAATGTCTCCGAGATCCATCTATGTTGTTTCATAGATCCCATGTTCATTCTTTCTCGTGGCTTAGTAATATTCCATTATACAAATGTGTCACATTTGGCTTATCTTGTCGATAGACTGACTTATGGGTAGCCCTTGGTTTGGGGCTATTACAAATAAAGTTATACAAGTCTTTTTGCAGACACAGGTTTTCATTTATTTGGGGTAAATACCTAGAAATAGATTTTCTGAGTCATAGGTGAGGTGAAAGTTTAACCTTATAAGAATCTCCTCATAATAACGTTCTAAACAGTTTTCCAGTGCATTTTGGACGCTCCCACTGACAAAGTATGAGAATTCAAGTCAGTTTGCCTCCTTACCAATATCGGAAGCTGTCAGTCTCGTTTCTTTTATCTATTCTATTAGCTACAAAGAGGCTACTAGGGACATGTGGGTTTTGCTTGTCAAGTGTTCTTTCCCAGGCTTATTGGCCATTCCACATACTCTTTTGTGAAGTGTCTGTTCAAGTCTTTTTCCCATTTCTTGGAGACTTATTCTTCTTTTTACTCTTGATAAACTGGAGTTCTTTATTATATTCTGGATACAAGTTCTTTGTCAGATACATGTGCTATGAGTCTTACCTCCCAGACTGTGGCTTGCCTTTTTAATTTCTTAATGGAATTTTTAGTGGTTCGATTTTTTTAAACTGCTAATGGTTTTATATATTTTTAGTATTTTGCTTTGATATAACAAATTTCTATTCTTCACCTTCTAAATCTCTGGAGTTTTTTTTTTTTTTTTCATCAGTAAAGGCAAGGGCTTATGGAGAGGAAGGGATGAATAGGCTGAACACAGAGGATTTTTAAGACAGTAAAACTACTCTGTATGACATGATAATAGTGGATATATGTCATTATACAACACCAGTAGTGAACCTGACTATAAACTTGGACTTTGGGTAATAATGAGGTGTCAATGCAGATTCATGCATTATAACAAATGCACCACACTCTGGTGGGGGATGTTGTGGGGGGCAGGTGGGGGCCAAGGGGTATAGAGGAAACCTCTGTTCTTTCAGCTCAATTTTGCTGTGAACCTAAGACTGTTCTAAAAAGTAAAATCTAGGTAAAAAAAATATAAAGGAAACTATTACCATTGACAACCACATATTCATGTAAGTATAGGTTTTTATAACTATTTTCATTTACTGATTTTATGATAAGTAAACATTAACATTTTTTTCCAATAAAGCAATACCTTCAACTTTTTATATATCATCACTTCCTATTAAACTTCATTTACAAGAAAGCTTCAGGTATTAAAACAAAGAAAAGAATGTTAAAGAAGTCCAAAGAAAATATAGGTATGCGTAAGTTACTGTGTCATTTAATCCACTCTGGTTTCCCGGGAAAAATGTATTCATTCTCTTCATGCTTGTAATCTCTGATCCACCATCAACTAAATAAAACCACTTATCTATGTATGCACACAGCCTCACCATGTAATTCAATATGGAACACGGAATGGCAAATGCTCCAGAAGGTCCCTAAAATCCCAATCAGTTTGTACCGTCCTTGTGGCCTGGGGTCCTTTATTAAGTCATTCAATACCGGTCATTTGTAACCTCAGGAGTCCCTTCAATGCCTCATTGAGAGCAGCGACTAGGTCCCAACGTTCCAGAACTTGTCAACAGGACAGACTGAGCTCTCCTCGCTGGGAAAGCCCGTGTCAGTATTATTCACTTAGTGTGTTTGGGCTACACTGATCAAGCATCAAAAGTGGGTAGAAGCACACTTCAGCTGAACTTTCGCGGTCTCCTCCGCTCTCAGAAATTCTCCCTGTGAACCACAAAAATTTAATTTCCCAAATAGAGGAGCTGCTTTTTTTTTTTTTTTTTTTTTATCAGAGGTACGTTCTAAAATAAAACAGAAGGACGGCTCCCTTTGTGTCTCAGTAGTAACGGACCCGACTAGCATCCATGAGGATGCAGATTCAATCCCTGGCCCCAGTGGGTTAAGGATCTGGCGTTGCTGTAAGCTGTGCTGTAGGTCACAGATGTTTCTGTGGCTGTGGTGTGGGCCAGCTGCTGTAGCTCCGATTCTACCCCTAGCCTGGGAACTTCCATGTGCCACATGTGTGGCCCTGAAAAGCAAAAAAAAGAAAAAAAAGAAAAAAAAATTAAATAACATAAGAGAGAGACAATTGAATTTGGACAATATTACTCTTGCAAATTCCTTACATTTTCCATGAAGTACACTAAGTTTAGTAAATGCAGTTCTGTATATTATTATACAAGTACAAATGGATACTTTATGCACTTATACACACATTGTGTATGTGTGTATATATCCTTAACATATACACATTTATACATTTTATATATAATAAACATATATAAAATGTTTATACATATAAATACACACACACACAGTACAAAGTGATGGTGAGGAAGATATGGAGGAAGGAAAATTCTCAGAGCTTGCTGGAGTTCCCATTGTGGCTCAGCAGTAACGAACCCAACTAGTATCCATGAGGATTCGGGTTCAATTTCTGGTCCAGCTCAGTGGATTAAGGATCCAGTGTTGCCTTGAGCTGTGCTGTAGGTCACAAATGCAGTTCAGATGCCACATTGCTGTGGCTGTGGTGTAGGCTGGCAGCTGCAGCTCTGATTCAACCACTAGCCTGGGAACTTCCTTATGCTGTGGGTGCAGTTCTAAAAAGCAGGAAAAAAAATCTTCATAGCTTGTTGTTGAGACTGCAAATAAGTACAACCACTCTGATAGTTTGGCACTACCTAGTAAATTTGAAGAAGGCAGATACAGTACTCCTAAGTACAAACCCTGGATAAATCCTTGTACTGGTACACTAGGAACCACAGAAGAAAGCTCACACCAGCATTGCTCAGGGAGGTTCAAAACAAAACAAAACAAAACAAAAAACTGTGAACCACACGAATGTCCATCGACAGTAGAGTCTGTAAGCAAATGAGGGGTCGTGGTGCAGGGAAACAGTGTGTAGCAACTAAGTGCATGGACTGAAGCTCACAACCCAACAGGAAGCCAAAGAGGAAAGTCATAAAATACTCACAGTATGATTCCACTTCTATGAACTTCAAGCACACAAAACCCCACAATCTAATATGTGGAGATATGTGAATAGGTGGGAAAACTATAAAGAAAACCAAAGGAATGATGTCACAAAAGTCAGGGTAGCATTTACCTGTGGGAAAAAAAAAGGGGCTGTGATGGGGAAGGAATACAGAAGCCTTTAAGTCCTAGGCTCTGATCTGTTTCTTAACCTGGCTGGGTGCCTCAGGGGTCGTTTTCTTCTTCTTTAAATTGTATGACTGCTTTAAATTGTGTGTGTGTGCATGTGCATGAGCATGCACACATGTGGCCCCTATACTCTTTGACCTATTTTACAATATAACAGATATAGTCCCCTACATTGCAGTTTCCATGGAAAACATTTTACCACATACTTACATCACTGTTGCCATGCAAACTACAGGACTGTATCTCTTCATACTGCAGTCACCAGCAACCAAGGAAAAGCTTTGCTCTGGAATGTACAAGCAAGGAGACTTGAGAACAACCAAGAAAACAGTACTTCATGTCTCCCATCTCTGGCTTTCTCTGGGACATGGGCTCCTTGTGTGGGACGGCTGCTGAAATTAGTAGCATTATTTAAATGGTTTTCTCCTGAAAGCCTTTAGCAAAACTCCTCTAAGTTCAACGTGCATTTGAGAAAACCTCCCAGTGATAAGGTCCTCATAGCTATTTATCTAGTCACCTACATGCCCGATGCCCAAGGTTCACAGGTGTTGCTGGCTCTCAGTGAGCTCTTCCATTCAGTGAAGGGGACTGTCACTTAATCCTGATACCTATATGCATAATAAAGTCAGATATCCTTTACTCCCTTTTCTCTTGTTTCTACATTTTTTTTCCTTTGCAATAAGACCCCCCAGAGCTAGTTCCATGGAGAGTAGGCTCTTTGACAGCAGGCGTTATCTTCTTTATGTTTATACCCAACTTTGTGCCTGCACACAGAATCATCAGTTCTGCACTGCGGCCGTCTTCACTGCCTGTCTCTACAATTCAGCTATCCCTCAGGCTCTATTTCTGGACGTCATCACGTGTCCTCAGTTCCCTCTGAATGCCCTCTTCCCACCCCTTCCTGTCCGCCCCCTCGTTCCACTTGTAGGATTCTTCTTATCCCAAGTGGAAGTCTCCTTCCTCTTTGCCCTGTGACCCACTCGTTTCTTGAGTCCTTCCTCTGGGCCAGTTCTGTGTTAAATGCCTTCCATACCTTAAAATTAAGTTCTCATCAACCTGCACACAGGTGTTATTATCCGTATTTTGCAGGGGAAGATATTGGCAGGCAAAGCGTTATGAAATTTATCAATCCAGGGCATAGCCAACCCAAGGCTGATTGACCCTAAAATCTGCCCCACTCTTTGGCTTCTCACCATTTGTACAGAAAGCTTGCTGTGGTCCCCAACTCCCTCTGCCCTGGCTGACCCTACACTGCTACCTGCCCTGCCAACAAGATCTACCTGACGTGATGAAAACATCATAAGTACCTAGCAAGACTCACCCCTGCCATAGTTCCAGCCTACGCTGACATTCCCCAGTCCGAACCTCAAGTTATCTGTATCTTTTCTCAGATCTGTCAACTCTGTTCGGCGGCTTGCTAATGCAGACACAGTGTCTCCTACACTGTGTTTCATTTCTTGAAGAGAATGAACACAGCCTTCAGCTTTGGTCCAGTCTATTCAATCACCTCAATTTCTCCCAGTGGCTCTGGTCCTTTTCCTCCTGATACACTGTCCAGAATAAATCCAATTTCTCTGCTGATCTGAAACTCACATCAAACTCCTTTCTTCCAGGCATGTGAATTACTACAAATATGTCCCTTGGGTTCATCCCATTTGAGCTACCTGACTCACAGGGCTGACAACTTCGTCTCTTGCAAAGAAAAGGACGTGAGAACAGAGCCGCTAGTCTGGACTTAATTCCAACCAACACGGAAGAACAAATTGGTAAAGCAGAAGTGACGGGAACCTTGGGAGAAAGGGACCGTGTCATGTTGGAGGTTGTTATTGTGAACGAAAGAAACATTGGATAGAGTCAGATGTGTCAACTTTGGAAAAGCAGGTTTCAAAACATTCCGATCAGACTGGTGCCACAGACAAACTCTAAAAGAACAGTGACCACATTTCCAAAGCAAAAATGGGGACATGACAGAGGCCAATAGATTTTATATTGCAGCCGGTGCAATGGGAACTCCGAGGAAAAGAAGTTTAGAGGCCAGAATAATGATTTTCGCACACATTTCAATAATTTGTGGGAATAACTGGACCAAGTATCTAAAATATTGACTGTCTCAAATTTTATAATACCAGAATTCTGCAAGAGATGTTGGGAGGCCCTAAAACAAGAAATTCTCAGGATGCAATCACAGTTGATCCCAGTTATAAAGACATCCAAAGAAATCAATATATCTGCACAGGGAACCCTTTGATGAATATAGATTTCAAAAGGATGTGGGGAGGGGGGTAAAAAGGAAGATGTGAAAGAAAGAGTGACTTTGATTTAGAAACAGAAAAAAAAAACATGAACTAAAATTCACCCAAAAGAAGAAAGCATATCACAGAAGTTCACTAGGTGAGGGGAGGCGCAGAGATAGTGTAACAGGGCAGCTGCCTCGACTTCCTTAATCTTAACCTCCTGGGGGGGGGGTTCTCTTCACCCTCAGGCTGGATGAAATTGGATACCATGGTCATCCCTAAACCAACCCCTGGTGAGAACTATTTCATAAAATCACAAGAGCATAATTATCTAGGATATAATGGATGTCGAGAAATAAGCCAGAATAATCACTCCAGATGGGCACATGGCCAGGGAGAAATGCCAGAGTGGTATATACCGATAAGAGCAGTATCTAGAGGTCACAGCTAATAATGAGCTGGGTGACACTAGAAAGGACAACACAAATGCTCTCCCAGATACATTGGGATTAATGGCACCAGAAGCAGCCTGCTTGAGGCAAACGGTGCAGCCTCAGACAAAGACACGGAACAGACAGCGCCCTTCAGGCCCTGCTGTGCCTCTGTCTTCATCTGAAATGTAGAACAACCCTCAGCCAGAAGACCCTGGTGGGAAGAGAGGGAGATGACGAAAGCAGCTGGACACTCTCGGTGAAGTTTGCGTTGGAGCTTCATCACAAAACACTGAAAGAATTTGACATTGAGGGCCTCCAAATGTATAATTAAAGATTCAAGAATAGAGAGAGCAGTGACCTAGTTTTCTGAAAGAGTTCACTAAAGATGAGACCTTTTGACATGGACCACTAACTTCACCGTTCCAGCTAATTCTCGCCTTCACCATCCAATGCTCCCTCTCCCCTGCATCTTCCCCAGTAGCTTACAAAAATGCCATGGTTGCTCCATTCTTTCAAGACTTTCACCCACGGTTCCCTCTTTCCTCTTCTTGCCTATGCTCCTCTCAAAGTCAAACTCCTCACAAGACTTTTCTCCACATACCACCTCTCAGGTTTACCAATATTTTTGTTGTTGTTCTCCTCTATGTTGGCTGGTCTTTGCCATATCCCAGTGCCCCAAAGTAGGCAGAGAAGGCATGAAGCCAGAGTAATCTAGCAACATAAGTTACGTGGGTAGCCAAAGGCCTGTGTAGTGGGATTGGAAACACAAAAGTGAAAGTTCAAATAAATATTTAGCTTTAAATGTATGTAAATATTTAAAGTTGGGTCTGCTGCCCAACACAAATGGTAGCCTTCAAGGTCACTACCATTTGCGTTCCCAGAACTCCTCTCTCATTTTCACTTTCTCTGTGCTTCCCTGCTGTTACTCATGGTCGACCAGCACTACTGTCTTTAACACCCACCCACCCCCTCCTTGATTCCCACAAATCTCCATTTTGGGGATTTCTTCTTCCTCCACAGTTTGTCTTCTCTCTTCTCTTCTGTCCTCTCTTTCTTTTCCACTCTCTCCTGTCTCCTCTTTTCTTCCTTCCGTCCATTTCCCTGTCTTCGACCTGATATCCTCTGCTGACATTTTCTAGGATTCTCTACTGCTCTCTACTTCTATCTCTCTACATCCTCCTCAATCCCAGGGCTCAATCCATGAATACAATAAATATTCCAAAATTTCCACCTCCAGCCCAAACCCCTCTTTTGGACTCCAGATTAATACATCCAGAAGCCCAGTTGATCCCTGCATTTGAATGTCTCACAGATATCTCAAACTTCACATTTCTTAAGGAGAACCCACTTCTCTCTTAAAAGTATTTCTTCTTCCTTCTCCCCCGTCTATGTAAATGGAACCCCCATATACCCAGTGGCTCAAGCAAGATATCTGGGCATTGTGTCTGGGTTCCTCTGACACATAATACCCAAGATCTAATCTATTAGTACATTTTGGTGTATTTATAACCTCGCTGAATGTTTTAGCCCAAAACAGTAAATAAATGGATTGATATAAACCTTTACGAAGAGGCATAAAGAGGTTTAGGGTGAGGACACATTCCTTATTCATCATTATAGCCCCAACGTAAGGCAGGTTGGCAGCAAATATTAGGTATTCAATAACGACTTGTTGAATTAGAGAGACTAACGAGGCATGTCTTCTCATGGCCTGCCTCCGGAACCTGTCTCTACCCTTGTCCTGTTTGACAATTTTATCAACACTGACCCAGACCGGTTCAATATTTTTATCGATAAATTGAATAAAGATGATATAAACCTGGGAGGAAAATGCAGCGAATAAGAAATCAAAACTCAAGATCTCATCAAGTTGGAAGCATAGGCCAAAACCACCAGGATAAAATGAACAGCCTTTCTTGAAGGTCGGAAGGTAAGTTACACAGGGCAACCTGTCAAGGACCTGGTTTAATGAGCTTCATGGGAAAACAATCACTGCAGGGGAAGCTTGAGGGGATGAGGTAAGTGGTACCTGTAAGGAGGATGGGATGGGGTAGTGGTTGTGAGTGCCATTAATGTCACAGTGATAGGCTCAGTGCGACCCATCACCTATTCAGGAAAAAAATGTGAAAGCCAGAGGGTTCCCTTGGCAGCGTTTAAGGAAACCCTAATGTGCTGCAGCCGCTGAGCAAACAGGCTCAGGAGATCAGTGGAGATTCAGAGGAAGTTGGAGTCTCGGCCCCGGCAGGTCTTCCATGCAAAAGTCAGGGCTCTGATAGGGAAGGCATAGGACCTTGAAACTGAGACGGCGGGTATCTGAATATTTACGTCTGAGAATCTGGACCTCCCATGTTCCCCAGAACTTGCTAGGTGTGCACACGGGGCTTACTCTGTTAGAAGACGGTGAACGCCCTTTGCTTGAAGGTCATGCAGGAGCCTCCCTGAAACAAACGCCTTACAAGACAAGGTTTATCCCTCTGAAGATCTATTCCCACCTCCCCTCCTGCCAACCAGGCCAGAAACAGAGATCGGGACACCATTCATTCTGTCCACTGGAGTGGGAGCAGGAAGAGGCGAGCACCTTGGAGACTTTAGTAAGATATATGCCTTCTACATAAGAAAGATAAACCCACTTAAGATTCAGTAAAGATTTTAGGGTCTGGGGATTTGGGGCATGCTTGACTCCCTCAAAAGCACAAGAGAGATGATGTTAGACAATGGCCCTAAGTAAGAAAGAAGTACAACGCTTATATAGACGTCTTTGAGTTCAGAGATGAGTTAGCAGTCGCACATTCAACCCAAGCTGGTGACAAAGAGGCTGCCAGCTCTGAATCCCTTCCTGCCCAGAGCTCTGCACCAGGTCAAGGGGGGTCACAGGACCCCACAGAAGCAAGACCGATGAGAATCCTAGAGAAAGTATTTGCTGAAGGGGCAAACTTATCGTGAGAAGCAAGAGGGTCTGAGCAGGGCAAGAGGAGGGCTCTAGCAGATATCTTGGCACTCCTCCAGTTGCCTTCTTTAGGTCAAGGCACCTGTTTCCCAGCTGCCGGATGGACCAGCTGCATCGCTCTTTGGGACGAGCCTTCAGCCTTTGACAGCAACTCACCCAGACACCAGCCCATGGCCAAAACCAGATTGGAACAATGAGGGAAAATAGAGCTTAGAACTCTTTTCTCCATTCAGGGCAACTTCTTTAGAACTAAATTTATTTTTTACTAGGGTTTGGTTGATTTACAGTGCTGAGTCAATTCAGACAACTTTGAAACCACCCCGTTTCAGAGCTCTACGCGGAATCTGCTAAGACCTCGGTGGCAATCACATCACAAGTCGGCTTTCTCTTTGCCCAAAGCGGCCGTACTCATTTCTTTAGAGCTGTGTCCCTGAGCACACTCTGCAATCACTCTTCTGCATGCAACTCTCCACCTCACAGCTCATGGGGAACCCTGTCAAAAACAGTGGTATCCATCACCTCCATAATCATGATCACATCATTGCAATTTTCCATTTTGTTTAAAGCTATTTCTTCAAGGCGTCAGCCCATTGTTTTCAGTTAGTTTCACCGTATTTTTTTTTTGCTTTTAATATGGCTTTCATCTCTGTAATGTTTTTTTTTTAATCTTCCATTTTTCTTCAGCAGCTCTGCTAAGTTATATGCCCTTTCCTTGTGTTGTCTTATTTTTTCCTTCAAACCATCCATTTCTTTATGAATTCTAAGAGATATTATATTGTCTGTAACGTCTTCGAGAACTTGGAAAAATGTTCAAATGGAACCATATGAAATTGTATTTTTGTGAGTCACAGTGATTAAACATCTACAATTCCATATGGTTCAACCTAACGTTTACCTGTTTTTTTTTTTTTGGTTCATTCTTCCTGAATTGTATGCTTTTCAGCTACTTTTAGCTTTTTTAACCCCTTTCTCTTCTACCCCTTCTTTATCCACCTTTCCTATGCAAAGATACTCTGTTTCCTCTCATAAAATAATAAAAAATCTGTGGGATGCCCACCATGGCACAGCGGGTTAAGAATCCAACTGCAGCAGCTTGGGTCTCCGTGGAGGAGCAGGTTCCATCCCCAGCCTGACACAGTGGATTACAGGATCCAGACTGCAGCTCAGATTCAATCCCTGGCCCACAAAAACTTCCATATGCTCTAGGTGTGGCCATAAAAATAAATGTCTGTGAAGAAGGTTAATTTCCTACTAAAGAATTATGGAAGAGGAGGTGGAGAAAAGAGTTTGGACCCTCTCTACATGCCTTTGGTCATACTGTGAATGATTTTTTTTCTCACACAGCTGGCATCTCTTCACTCTCACTTTTAGGTGCTTAGTAGGTCAGTATAGCTCCCATGCGTCGTGTCCTCTAAAAGCAGAGCCTGGGAAGGAAATTCCTGTGCAAAAGACCTGTAAGAGAATGAGGGAAGCTGGACAGAGCAGAGGATGAAGCTCAGCAAAGAGGTATCAGCTGAGTCACGTCTCAGCCTGAACCTCTGGGTGGCTTTGGAGCATGGACAGCAGCACAGAATGGTCCAGCAGAACTAGAACTCATGCCGGGGAGCTCAGGCCTTTTGAGCACCAACACATGGACTCTGCTTGGCTCCCTACAAGAAGCACTGCACTTTCCTTCACCACAACCCAGCGTCAGTAGATAAGCCTTACTGCAGTGATGCAAGCAAACCCAAGTTTGGTTCAGTAACACTTCTTTTGTTTGGTCCATGTCCGTTTTTTTTTAATAGCGACACTTCATACTTTGTTGTGAGGGGTTGGACAGTTTCCATGCTTCATCAAATAGGATGAGTTTTGTTTTCGTTTTTAGGGCTACACCCACGGCACATGGAAGTTCCCAGGCTAGGGGTCAGATCAGAGCTGCAGATGTTGGCTCCCATCACAGCCACAGCAGTGCGGGATCTGAGCCACATCTGCGACCTACACCACAGCTCACGGCAACGCCAGACCCCCCGAGCCAATGAGTGAGGCCAGGGATAGAACCGGCATCTTCATGGATGCTAATCGGATTTGTTACTGCTGAGCCACAGTGGGAACTTCGAGAAGGGTCTTGAAAACAGAGTGAGAACTCCCAGGATGAGTTTTTTCTTTTCTCCTTTTTGTGATGTGCCAACTCTACAAGCTGAAATAGAAAGTTTCTCCATTGGCACTTTTCTCTTTTTTCACTGGGAGCCATATCATACACACAATGCATTATATATAAAATATGAATAAACCCAAATTCCTAGTCCCTCCCACTCCCTCACTGCAAACTTTTGCCTTTGGAGTGGATAAGCAAAGAGGTCCTGCTGTACAGCACTGGGAACTGTATCTAGTCACTTACAGTGGAGTACGATGGAGGATAATGTGAGAAAAAAATGTATATTTGTATGTGTGAACGGGTCATTTTGCTGTACAGCAGAAAACTGACAGAACACTGTACACCAGCTATAATGGAAAAAACAAAAATCATTTAAAATAAAAAATAAATGCAATTTTAATATTTAAAAAGATACAAATGTAACATATGTATTTCAATAGAGACAAGTTTCCATTCTGTTGCTCATTAAGTGCAAGTCAAGAATTTTGATGGGAATTTATAAAAATAATAATTTCCCCACAAAAATAAAATATACATAAAGTTTAAAATATAAAAATAATTAAAGAGCAGAACAAACAGACAACCTATACCCATTAATCAGGTTAACAAACGGAACATAACCGACAACAATGAAACTCCTGGTGTGCCCCTCCCCCTGAAGAAACTACTACTTTGAATTGTGTTTATCATCACCTTACTTTGCTTACATTCTTTTTTTTTTTTTTTCCCCCGCTTTCCTGGGCCACACCTGCAGCATGTGGAGGCTCCCAGGCTGGGGTCGAATCGGAGCTACAGCTGCTGGCCTTCGCCACAGCCACAGCAACATCAGACCCAAGCTGCGTCTGCGACCTACACCACCAGCTCACGGCAACGCCGGATCCATAACCCGCTGAGCGAGTCCAGGGATCAAACCCGCAACCTCATGGATCCGAGTCAGATTTATTTCCACTACACCACAACAGGAACTCCACTTTGCTTACAATTTTTAACTAGATATGTCTATAATTCCTCAACAAAATAATGCTTAGTTTTTTTTCTGATTTCACCCTGTTCCTTCTTCTGCAAATGCTCCTTACGTTCAAGGTTATTGTTCTGAGAATAGGAAGCACTGAACCACACTTCACTCATTTCCATCACCATATAGTATTCCTTTGTAGGACTATGCCAGAAATTTACTTATTCATCCTGTGGCTGAGAGACACATTTGGTTTGTTTTCCGTTTTCTAGTATTAAGAGGAGTGCTGCTGCTAGCACTCTTAAAACTTTTTCCTGATGCCCATTTGCAGGAATTTCTTTAGGACATATATGTGTGGGTAGAAATGCCAGACCTTGGAGTTCCCGTTGTGGCTTAGTGGTAACAACCCGACTAGTATCCATGAGGACTCACATTCCCTCCCCGGCCTCGCTCGGTTAAGGATCCAGCATTGCTGTGAGCTGTGATGTAGGTCACAGACATGGCTCGGATCCTGAGTTGTTGTGGCTGTGGTGTAGACCGGCAGCTGCAGCTCCAATTCAACCCCCAGCCTGGGAACCTTCATATGTCACAGGTGTTGCCCTAAAGAGCAAAAAATTAAAAATTAAAAAAAAAATTGTTATGGACTTCCTGTGTGGCTCACAACATAAAAAAAAAATTGTCAGATCCTAGGGAATTCACATTTTCAACTTTATTAGTTTTCCCAAAGTGGGTGCATTAATTATACTCCCAACAGTGCAACAGCATAGGAAAGTTTTCTTGGCGGAACATCCTTGCTAACTTCATTTGGTATTTTCAGAATTTCTGATGATTATTCAACCAGACAGAAAGAAAGTATATCATAATACGATTTTTATGTGCATTCGCTGATTCCTATAGAAGTTGATCATCCTTTTATATGCTTATCAGCCATTCACGCTCTCTATCGTGAAGTTTTCTGCTCACATATTCTATTGCTCTTTCTTTTGAGCTATTAGTCTTTACTTATTCACAGAAATTCTTTATTAGATCCTGGACTGAAGATCAGTGATGTGTGTGGCAAATTGCCCCTCTTAATTTGTACCTTGTCTTTCTTAGACCCTGCTGTCGTTAAAAAACTAGAAGTTATGAATTTTAATGCATGCTTCTTTGGCAATCTTTTTATTTATTATTAGGGTTTTTTTGTTGCCGTTGTTGTGTTTAAAAAATAACTTCCTGAGCCCATCATGGCTCAGTGGCTACGAATCTGACTAGGAACCATGAGGTTGCGGATTCGATCCCTGGCCTTGCTCAGTGGGTTAAGGATCCGGCGTTGCCATAAACTGTGGTGTAAGTTGCAGATGCGGCTCAGATCCCGCGTTGCTGTGGCTGTGGTGTAGGCCGGCGGCTACAGCTCCTGTTAGACCCCTAGCCTGTGAACCTCCATATGCCGCGGGTGCGGCCCTAGATAAAGCAAAAAGACAAAAAATAAAATAAAATAAAAAATTAAAAATAACTTCCCTGAAGTCATAAATATATTTTTTTGAATTTTCTCCTAAAAGTCTTAAACTTTTGCCTTTCACATTTAAGCTGTTAATCCATCTGGAATTAATTTTTGTATATGGTGTGAAGTAGGATATCCATCTGGATAACCAACACCACATATTGAAATGCTTATATTTTCTCCACTCTGTCACCCATCAGTTTCCACATAAGCATGGATCAATTTATAGGTTCCTTTGTTATATTCCATTGGTCTATTTTTCTATCCCTGTGCCCAAACCACATTTTCTGTTTATATATTGTTACTATTTTATGTTGTTATCTGATAGGACAAACACCTCTCTTCTGCCTTGTTCTTATTTTTCAGGAATTCAGTGATTCCTCTTGACTCTCCATTCATCCATATAAATTTTGGAATTAACTGGGCAAGTTCCACGAAAATCCTTTTGGGATTTTGACTGGAATTGCATTGAGTATATGGAGCAATTGGGGGAGAATTGTTATCTCTATGACATTAAGTCATCTTATCCATAAGTATGGTATGCTTTTCTATTTATTTAGATCTTTTTTGATGTCTTTCAATAAAGTTTTGATTTTCTCCAAAAAGGAAATTGTAGAATAGTAGTTAAAAATATACTCTAGAAACAGATGCTGTATTTGAATTCTTACTCTGTAATTTACAAACTCTGCAATATGGACAACTTATATAATCTCTTTGGCTATGAGTTTCCACAGCTTTAAAATGATATTAATTCATAGTACCTACCCCATAGAGTTTTTATAAGTATATGGGGTAATATAAAAATAGTGCTTCAAATAGTGCATGGTCCATGATAAGTGATATATAAATCTGTTCTATTGTCTTTAGGTACATTATATTTTGTTTTTCTATCACAAACAGCACTTTAATTAAATTTTTGTTTCTTTCCCATCCACATAGATACAACTGATATTTGTATTAAATAAAATCTGTCAACTTGCTCAATTTTCTTTTGCATTATAATCATTTTCTTGTAAATTATGCTGAGTTTTATCACATCTGCTAATAATACTACTTATTCCTTTCTAGTCCTTATGCATTTTTTTCTTGACTTATTACATTGCCTAGGACTTCCAGGAAAGCGTTTGAAGTTGTGGTGGTAAGAATCCTTTCTTTTTCCAAAATTTAAAGAAAACACTTTTAATGTTTGACCACAGAAGAAAAGGTTGGCTATAAATTTCAAATCGAGGGAATTCCCGTCGTGGCTCAGTGGGTTACGAAACTGACTAGTATACATGAAGATGCAGGTTCAATCCTGGCCTCGCTCTGGGGTTAAGGATCCAGTGTTGCTGGGAGCTACAGTGTAGGTTGCAGATGAGACTTGGATCCCATGTTGCTGCGGCTATGGTGTAGCCAGCAGCTGTAGCTTCGATTAGACCCCTAAACTGGGAACTTCCATATGCTGCTGGTGTGGCCATAAAAAGAAAAAAAAAATTTCAGATCAATATTGTTTATCAGGGAGTTCCCTTCGTGGCTCAGTGGTTAACGAATCCGACTAGGAACCATGAGGTTGCGGGTTCGATCCCTGGCCTTGCTCAGTGGGTTAAGGATCCGGCGTTGCCGTGAGCTGTGGTGTAGGTTGCAGACACGGCTCGGATCCCGCGTTGCTGTGGCTGTGGCGAAGGCCGGCGGCTACAGCTCCTGTCAGACCCCTAGCCTGGGAACCTCCATATGCCACAGGTGCGGCTCTAGATAAAGGCAAAAAGACAAAAAAAATATATATATATATATTGTTTATCAGACTAAGGAAAGTTTCTTCAATTCTAAATTTGCTAATATTTTTTGCTATGAATAATTGATGGTAAGTGAATACCAGATATTCAAATTTAGATTAGAATACCAGATATTCTAATTTGCTAATGCAATAAATTATATTTATATATATTTTTCTAATGTTGAACTACCCTTGTATTCCTGGCATAATATTAATTTGGTCATAAAGTAATATTTTGGGTTTTAGATTCAATTTTCTAATATACTGAGTAGAATGTTAAGAGCAAGAGCCATGAGTTAAACTGGGCTATAACTTTCCTTTCATGTACTGGCTTTGTCAGGATTTCATATTCAGGATACTGTTGGCCTATTTTGACTCTCTGAAACATTATGTAAGTTTAGAATTATATATTCTGTGAAAGCTTTTTAGAGCTCACCTAATTTACAGAACTGTCTGTGACTAGCGTCTTCTTTGAAGAAAAGTTGCCTTTTTTTTTTTTTTTTGGCTTTTTAGAGCCACACCCACAGCATATGGAGGTTCCCAGGCTAGGGGTCCAATCAGAACTAGAGCTACATCTGCGACCTACACCACAGCTTATGGCAACACCAAAACCTCAACCCACTGAGTGAGGCCAGGGATCAAACCCGCAACCTCATGGTTCCTAGTGAGATTTGTTTCCACTGCGCCACGACAGGAACTACCAGAGAGAAGTTTTAAAATACTGAATCCATGCCCTTCTTGGCCATAGACTCATTTCCTTTTGAGTCTATTTTAGGATTTTTATTTTCTAAGGAATTTATGTATTTTGTATGAGTTTTTTCATTATTGGCATGAATTTTTTTAATGGTATTCTCTTATTACTTTTCGATCTCTGCTGCTTTAGTACCTAGCTATGGCCGTTTTCATTCCTAAAGTTGTTTGCTTGTTTTTACTCACTTTAATTCTCAATCTGTCTTGAGGAGGTGTGTCAGTTTTATTAAGATTTTCAAAGAAGTAATATATACCCTTGTTGCCCCTTTCTGCTTAGTCTTTGTTTTCCATTTCCTCATTTTCTGACCTTCCCTTCACTATTTCTTAAATTCTTTGAGTTTTCTCTGTTATTATTTCCTACCTTCTAAAGGTCAATGTTCAGCTGTTTGTTTCTTTTCGCCCGTTCTTCCTTTATAATAAAAACACTTGAGGTCATAATTTCATCTGTAGGCATCAATTTAGCTGCATTACACAAAGTTTGATATAGAGTAGTTCCACCATTGTTTTTTACACCAAATATTTATATATTTATGATAGAGTTTTTTTAACTTTTAGTTATGATTTCTTCCTTTTTATGTAAAATGGGAATTTCATTGTTGCCTGAGAATGTGGTCTGTTAGATTAGATTCTTTGAAAGACTTACAGGTTAGTACTTGATCAATTTTTATAGGTATTCTAGGTGTGCTTGAAAAGAATGTGTTTCTCCTACTACTGGTGCAGTGTTCTATATACATCCCTTAAATCATGCTTGTTAAACATGTGATTCAGATCTTCTCTGTCATTATTGATTGTGATCTGCTTGACCTATTGGTCTCTGAGAGCCAGATGTTCAAATCTCCCACTTAGATGGCAGTTTTGTCAATGTGTCCTTATAGATGGATCAATTTTTGTTTTAAGTACTTTGAGTCTACACCGTTAGATACATGCAGATGTAGAATTGTTACATATTTATAGCACATTGAACATTTTATCAATGTGTAACAAGCTCTTTTTTTTTTTTAATCTCTAAAAGTGTCTTTTGGCCTTAAAGGCTATTATAATCTGAGATATATATAGCCAAATTTCCTTTAGCATTTGCCTAACGTATGTTTTTTTCCATCCTTATTTTCAGCCTTTCTATATCCTTGAATTTTGACATTTAACTGGTATATACCTGGACTTTGTTTTGCTATGTTTTAGCATTTAGCCCATTTATGTTGATTATAATTTCTCATTTACTTGGGTTCATTTCTCTTTTTTTTTCTTTCTTTTTACAGGTTCATTTCTACCATCCTATTTTAAATTAAAAAAAAAACTTATTTCTTGGAGTACTGAGGCTGGGAACTTAGAGCAAAGGCATAGCATGAGTTTTCCTAGGGCATCTGAGAAGGAACTGGGGTAAAAAGCAAGAAGAGATCAATTGGGTACTCAATGTAAACCACAGAGTCTTTGCTAAAATCAAGTCTTACTCCAGGGAGAAATGTAAATGAAAAAAATGAATAAAATTTGCATGTTGCCCATGTGAGCCATAGAATCCACTAGTCTGATTCCCTCTCATAAGGAAACAGAATCCAGATAGGTTAACAATATTTGCGTAAGACCACACTGTGGGAGGTCAAACCGAAGCCTTCAGATTCCTAATTCCGGCATTTTTGTCTCCCAATATATCACAGTGTGTTTTATACAACACTAGGTCCAGATAATACTGTTATCGTAAGGGTCATAAGAAAGAGGTCCGTAGCCAGACATGATCGGGAGACATTGAGGTGGACAGAGTTAGATACATTCTGAGGGTTTTTTAAACACACACATACCTACACTTTGAATGTGTAACTGTGCTCTGTAACGCTCTAAGGGAGGGGTACAGAATATAGAACTTCTCAAACAATTGACTACGGAATCTGATTTTTAACTAGTATCTCAAAGGATTAATGTTTAGCAGAAAACAATTTGAAATATACTAGGCTCTGTCATCCTGCCCTTTCAGTTCTCAAACTTTTCCAAAATATTTGTGGAATTCATGACCGACGACAAGCATCTCTTGTACAGAGGCTATCTGCCCAGCACGGTGCCGCAGCGGTGGGGGGTGCCAGGATGCATACGGCTACCAGCACCGAGATGCCTGCACTGCCCTAACAGCATTCGGGCATGTGCATAGGTCATTATTACCCTGCACAGAATATGATCATGTAGCTTTTGAAAATCGCAACTGTGTGCTCGGCATTGAAAAGCTAGAAGCTTCACACCTAGACAGAATCTTCACATCCCTTTGCTGCTTGGAGTGGGACAGGTACCTACAGTTAACTTTTCCAAAACTGAGCCTCTGACATCCACTGACCCCTGCATCCTGAAAAGCTGGGTTTTTTTTTTTTTCCAGTTCTCCTCATCTTGGGTAACGACAACGTTCTGTTGGCTCGGGCTAAAAATTGCATAACCGTCCTTGACCGTTATTTTACTGTCACCTCACGACAAATCCTTCAGCAAATTTTGCTGGCTCTACCCTCAGAATACATCCAGAATGCAAACACCTGTCTCCGCCCTCCCCACCACGGATGGAAGACATCACCATCTCTGCCCTAGATTCCCTCCATAGTGAAGTCTCCTGTGTACTGATTTCCTGCCTTGGTGCCCCTCTGCCTTTCCTCAGTGCCGTGACAGGTGTAATCCCTTCAAAACCCAGGTCAGCTCATGGGCTCTCTTGGCTCAACCCCATGCAGTGCCCCCTATTCAGCTAGGAGTGAACTTAAGCCCCTTCAGTGCCCTGTAAGGCCCTGAATGATTTGGCCCCATTACCCCTTTGGCTTCCCTTATTCTAGCTACACTGGCTTCTTCACTCGTCCTTCAACTCTAAGTACATTCCTACCTCCGCCCCGTCACATTTCCTGGTTCCTCGTTCTGGACTCTTCCTGGACCGGACACGCATACGTCCTCTCTCTGCAGCCCCTTGACATCAGTGCTTCCACATCATCTTCCAGCTGGATAACACCTACTGCCATCCCACCCCATCCCCATCTTCCCTTCCCTTGTTCTATTTTTTCTCTAAATACTTATCTAGTTATTCGTTTGCTTATTATTTCTCTCTCTCCACTAGAATATGAGCTCCAAGGGAGCAAAGGTTTTCATATCTGCTGCTTCCCCAGAACTTAAAAACAGAGCCTTACACGTAGGAGAAGCTCCACAAATATTTGTCGAGTGGAAGATGAACAAGCGTATTGTAAATGTTGAGAGAGCCTTAATGAAGGAGGCATTTAGGAAGAGCCTTGGAAGGAGGGATTGAGGGACTAGAATATTGACAGAAGCCCTCAGAGCAAATGCAACCCAGTCCATCTCTGACAATGACTGGGATCTGACCTTGGTCCAGCCACAGCCTCCCTTGGTTGAGTTAGGTTTTTTTTTTTTTGTCCCCTTCAATTTTCTCTGAATGTAATGACTCCACTTCTAAAAATCTAAAAAAAAAAAAAGTTGACATCCAAATAAGCATTTTCAGTGAAATAAGGCTATTTTTCTGACTTAATAGAAGCAACTTAATCAAATTTTGATTGTAAATTTACCAAAAAACAATTGAAATTGTTAGTTTTCTCTTCAAGATTTTATCATTGAAGTATAGTTAATGGACAATATTATATGAGGTATACAGGTGTCCATCATACTGATTCACGATTTTGAAAGGCTGTGCTCCATTTACGGTTATCATAAAACACTGGCTATATCCCCTGGGTTGTATAATGTATCCTTGTAGCTTACATAATTGTTTGTACCTCTTAATCCCCTACCTCCATATTTCTCCTCCCCTTTCCCTCTGCCCACTTGGATCTCTTGGTTGGGCTTTGATTGACAACGGACTTTAGGCTGGGATTTACAGAGCCCTGGCATTTCCAACATGGATTTCTGGATCTGGGGAGAAAGAAAAAAACATGTGGCTCCACTTCTGCTTCCTCCAGAAGAGTTTCGCCCTTCCCTTGTGGACATTTAGCATTCTGCACAAGATTTCCTTTGAAAAGTGTTACACAGCTGAAAATGAAAACTTGAAAGTCACTGCCCTTGGCGGTCTCTAAGGGACCTGGCCCTCCCTGGACATCGGAAGATCACGCGGACCACCCAGGCACTAGAAGGAGGGGGATGAAAGCCACCAGCTGGTAGAAGAGCCCTTTGGCTCAGTCGAATCTGAAGTGGGCGGTGTGACACCACACCTTTGTCCGGAATCCTGACTTCCAGCCCACTCCACTGGGCTCCCCAAGCCTGGGGAGAGATGCAAAGCCAGCATCCCACAGTCTGGTTTAGTGGATGAAGAACAGGGCAGACAGCCCAGCTTGGGGGATTCAGCAGGTGTCAAAATCCAGTTTGTTCACCGGGATAAATTAAGAGCCCAGGAGTCCAGCCTCACACTAATTAAATCATAAGAGAAAATGATCGAGTGAAGAAAGAAGACACTGAGCAGTTGAAAGCGGCTGAAAGTCTGTGCTAATGATAGCTGATTCTACATTAACGTGAATGCCTTTGGTTAACAGGAGAAATGTGCTGAAGCAAAGGCTTTTGTCAGACCAAACACATCTGTGAATAATTGAACAATATTCATGTCGAAGGAGTCAGCAATTTATCACTGACTCGGCCTCCACTTTTAGAAGGAGTGAATAACTTTTTGAGCAAGGAGATTAAAAATGTGTACACACACACGCACTATTCTTGTTGCAGGAGAAAGTTCAGAGCCCAACAGCTCTTGTAAGTGACCATTTGAAATCATCTGAGTTTTATCCATGCCGGATTCAGGATCAGATGCAACTAGCTTGAACCCTCTCTGCCTGACTCCCTCCTCGCTCCCTGACCCCAGTCACCTGGGGCTGTCAAGCCATCAAAGTCTCTTCCTGTAGCGTGTGTGCTGTCTCTGCTCTGCCACCAGCCTCCATACCCCTCAGACCTCAGAGCGGGGCATTCTCCCACCAGAGCTGAGGCATCTGTGAGGGGCCAGACTGTGCGAATCAAAACTCACGATGGGAGTTCCCTTCGTGGCTCAGTGGTTAACGAATCCGACTAAGAACCATGAGGTTGCGGGTTCGATCCCTGCCCTTGCTCAGTGGGTTAAGGATCCGGCGTTGCTCTGAGCTGTGGTGTAGGTTGCAGACGCAGCTCGGATCCCGCGTTGCTGTGGCTGTGGCGAAGGCCGGCGGCTACAGCTCCTGTTAGACCCCTAGCCTGGGAACCTCCATATGCTGCGGGTGCGGCTCTACATAAAGGCAAAAAGACAAAAAAAAATCTCACGATGAAGGAGTTCCCACTATGGCTCGGTGGGTTAAGATAGTATCCGGGAGGATGTGGGTTTGATCCCTGGCCTTATTCAGGTTTAAGTGGGTTAAGGATGGGGCATTGCCACAAGCTCCTGCATAGGTCACACACGTGGCTCCAGCCTTGGCGCTCTGGCTGCACCTCACTTGTGTACCACTCACACATGCCTCCCCATGTTGGCTCTTCCAAGTCCACACCATGTCACATAAAAGGCTGGTGACCTCACTAGACCTTAATTTGAAGATTCTATCTTCAAATACAGTCACATTCTCTCTCTCTCTCTCTTTTTTTTTTAGGGCCACACACATGGCATACAGAAGTTCCTGGGCTAGGCGTCAAATCAGAGCTGTAGCTGCCAGCCTACGCCACAGCCACAGCAACGCCAGATCCAAGCCAAGTCTGCAACCTACACCATACAGCTCCTGGCGAGGCCAGATCCTTGACCCACAGAGCGAGGCCAGGGATCGAACACGCATCCTCATGAATATTAGTCAGGTTCATTTCCACGGAGCCACAATGGAAACTCCCCAATCACATTCTGAGGAACTGGGGGTTTGAACTGGGACAGGAAGCACAATTCAGTCCACAAGGCGGGGCTCTGCTGTCAGCAACTCCAGAAGTCTTTTCTGACTGCAGCCTGTGCATCAAGCAGAGGGGGTCCTCCTCTGTGCTGCTCTCCATCTCATCACGGCACTGCTCTCACCCCTGAGTCCCATCCACCGCTGGCCATCAGAAGGGCAGGACCCTGACTCTTCATCTCTGGGTCCCTAGAGTTTGCACAGTACCTAAAAAATACAGTGGTGCTCAATAAATGTCCAGGGGATTAACGAGTGATTAAAGATGTGCCGTGCTCTGTCTTGTCAGAGAGGAAAGTTATCCTCTAGCTTAGTTTAGGGAAGAACGAGTCCAACTCCTACCACATAACACAGGAGTAAAGGCCAGGTTTGATTTCTTGCTCCCTTTTATGGAGTAATCGATAACTTCTGAAAATCCTTAAAAATAAGCTTCAGGGCAAGGCTAAGGATCGTAAGAGTGGAGAAGAGGCCGACGTGTGAGAAGGCTGCAAGAAGCACTATTAATATGATGCTGGCATTACAAGGGATATCAATATTAATAGCAATATTAGTGCCCAAAAGCATCAGCCTCGATATTTTGCAGTTCCTTACAAACACCTTTAATGGGTGATGACAGACGGGCGGTTTCAGGGTGGAATTGAAATGGGCTGTTATGAGGGCTGAGAGACGGGAGAAGGAACCCGTGTGTTCCTCTAACAGGATCCGTCTTCTGCCGCCTCCCCATGTCCTCAGCAGCCCGCGGGTTGTTTCAGAAGCTCAGGCTGTGCCTTGGTTACCCCTGCCCACCAGAGTCGCAGACTCAGGGCTTCTCTGCAGAGGCAGAAGGGCAGCAGGGCAGAGGAAGAAATTATCACTCTATGAACTATGTCTCGTGAAGGCTGTTCCTGCGCATGAGTGAGGTGTTGACTGCAGCTCCAAATGGGTTCGTTGTCTTGTTTCACTTTAAGCCGGAAATGTACTCCCGCAAAATGTGATGGGGAATGTGGCTTCTTCGAAATTACATCCTGCTGCAAATACTCCAGGGGGCTTACCCTTTGAAGAGACCCTTTGGCAAAATGATTTATATAGCCAGGAATCCTTTTGTGAAATGAGTACAGGTGGGTTCTCCCTTAAGCAAATTGAATTTACAAATTCAATTTAATTCAACAAATGTTTATTGATTACTTTTTCTGTATGCAGGGCATCGTGCCAGCACAAGTGATAAAAAAAGATATTTAAGATGGGATTCCCTGCCCTTAGGAAACTCATATCCCAACAGAGGGAGACAGATAGGTAAACAAGGACTTCTCCCAATGAGGTAAGTGCTACAGTGAAAATTCTCTGGGGATCAAGATAAACCAGACAATCCATTTATAATGGAATTAACAAAGGAAAAGTTGCAGAAAGGAGGGGACAAATGGAGTGGGCCTTGAAGTTTGAATAGGAGTTCACCAGGCTGGAATGTGGCCATGCCTAGCATGATGAAGAATCAGTGTGCCTACATCTAAAACACACAGGGTGATGAGGGAAAGATCTTGCAGGAGAAATGGAAAGAAATATTCTGGACAAACAGCATGCTCTACACCGAAGGACCTGATTCAGCCAGATTCAAATTTTTATTCCTCTCCCACTCAGATGTTGAACCTAAGAGGTCAGTCACCACGGGATTCCTATAGCTAGCAAGCTTTCTTACCACACTGACAAATGACTCAATTTATAAAAAAATTTGATTTATGTACTTAGAGAAACTCATTGATTTTGTGGCGAGAGGTACATTTGTGAAAAGAGAATTGTCAAATCCAGGTGTTTATACAGAATAAAGAAAAGGAAGATGCTTGCTGGAGTCCAGCGTTCTGCTGCCCCAGGCCATACCAGCAGCTCTAGCAAAGGGAAGATCTGAATTGAATGCCTGCAGAGTTAGACTGGATGTGGGTTAGGAGGAAAAAATCCACTTGAACTGAAACTTGTGAATGTGCCAGAGCAGAATATAGGAAGGAGGCCTCTGGGCCCACACTAAGGAAACTCACAGTGTCGCATTAAGAGACGGCCACCTATGTTCCTCTGAATGCTCTTCCAGCTACTTTGGCCGCCCCCTTGTAGGTTTCAGTTCTCACGGTTCGGATTCCTCACCTCTTCCGTGACCCTCTTCTCTTCACCCGCCACCCTCTCCAAGTTTTAGGAATAGCATTTAGAATTCCAAGTGCTGTTGTGTTGTTCATGCTATGATGGCCAGATGGAGCAAACGCATCTTTATCCCCGTCACCGTCTTCTTATTCACCAGCACTGTCTTAGTCCTTTCGGGCTGTTATAACAGAAATAGTAGGGATTTGGAGAACTTACAAACAGCATTTATTTCTCACAGGTCTGGAGGCAGGGAAGTCCGAGATTAAGGCTTCCTGGTTCATAGATGTCCATCTTATTCTCTGTGTCTTTACCGGGTGGAAAGGACAAGAAACTCTTTAGAGTCTCCTTCATAAAGGCACCAAGCCCATTCACGAGGGTGTCCGCGTCACCACCTAACCGTCTCCCAAAGGCTCCACCTTCTAATACTAACACATGGCGGGACAGGGCTTCCAGATATGAATTTGGTGGCTACACAAATATTCAGTCTCTAGCAATAACCATCACTGCCTTGTCATAGAGTGGGAGAACGATACACTCTCTTATTTGATGTCACCGGCACCCTAAGAAGAAGGCAGCCATTATCCGCAAATTCTCAAAGAGGCATCAGTTACAGAAGTTATGTAACTTGTCCAGGGTCACACAGCTAAAGTATTTGCAGAGACAAACCTAAAACCGGGTTTCTTGGCAACCAATGCAAGGTACCCCCCACGTACAGCACACCGCCTCCAGAGAAGGCAGACTCAGCCTCAGACACGAGCAAAGCAGCAGGCTGGCAATAGGGTCTGAATGCAGAGATCTTAGGAAGACTTTGCACCTCCCAGTTTTTCCGTGGCTATCCAGTCACAAGGCACAATAATGTACCATTCAATACTTCGTGTGTGCGTGTGTGTGGGTTCAATCCCTGGCCTCGCTCAGTGGGTTAAAGATCTGGCGTTGCCGTGAGCTGTGGTGTAGGTCGCAGACATGACTCGGCTCCCACATTGCCATGGCTGTGGTGTAGGCTGGCAGCTGCAGCTCCAATTCGACCCCTAGCCTGGGAACTTATTTTTGCAGCTGGTGAGGCCCTTTAAAAAAAGCAAAAAAAAGAGAGAGAGAGAGAGAGAAATGGCTTCAAGCCATAGAGTTTACAGCTTTTCAAAAGCCCTTCTACATGCTTTAATCACAAAACTCATCTTGCGAGAGGGCAAGGGCTGTTCATGTTTGAGATGCTTTTCACTGCCAAGTGCAGCTGACACAGGGAGTGGTACTCAACACTCTTGTACGAAGACATCTCAAAATAGATGCAGAACAGCTCCAGGGCTTTCAAAAAATAAAGTCACATCCAGAGGCCACCAAGGCCTCAAGTTCTTTCCATCTTTCTGCTCTGCATCCTCAGCCAGCTGGCATCTCTCCTCTTGGTCACAAAATGGCTGCAGCCAGCAGTTCCAGGTGTTTCCTCAAATAGCCACAATCAAAAGGGGGAAAAGTGTCTCTCCACTTTATGATTTTTGAAGCAAATCGTTGTAGACACTTCCCAGGAAGCCTCCCCTTACATCTCATTAGCCACAAACCTAGGCCTAATCAGATCTGACTGAAAAAAAAAAAAATGGAATTTCCTTGATCTGCTTTATCTGTTCATCATTCTTCCCCTAGAGAGGAAGGAAGGTCTGTGAAGCATCCCTTACCCCCGCAGCTGAATAAAATCTAAGCTCTGTTAACCCGAAGAGGGTGGAATGAAGCCTAAATGGGCAACTAATTGGGTCTGCCGCATCTCCCCAATTTTCAGAAGGGAAAGCAAAGATTCACAACCTTCCCTGGGTCCCCAGGAAGCATGGACACTTCTCAGTAGCAGCATGTGAACCTAGAGTCAGCTTATGAAAATATACTACTTAGGCTTTATGATACTGTCAGCTTGTAACGCCTCCGCTCCTGTCATCAGCCGTTGTTAACCCTTTCAGGTGTCTGGTTCCGAAAAGGACCGCTGTAGTTAATCCTAAATTCTGAACTATGTTTCTAAATGATCACAACACAAATAAAGCACAAAGTGAGGCTGGGCCTCCCACAACAGGATCACAGACCGAAACAGGGCCTGAAGAGATCCCAGCGGCGAGAGTGGTACAGAAGTGGACGAAGCACCACAGACACCCAGTGTTGATACAATGCCCTAGGTGGGCTGTGACGCTAAGAGAGAAAGTGAAGTGAATTTGTGCTGACTGCAGAAATAAGCAGCTCCCACACCAGGTGAAGCCAAACGTCAGGGGCTTAGCCAGCCCTAAATTCCCCTGGCAGAGTCTTTTTTTTTTTTTTTGCCTTTTGTGGCATATGGAGGTTCCCAGGCTAGGGGTCTAACAGGAGCTGTAGCCGCCGGCCTTCGCCACAGCCACAGCAACGGGGGATCCAAGCCGCGTCTGCAACCTACACCACAGCTCACGGCAACACCAGATCCTTAACCCACTGAGCGAGGCCAGGGATCGAACCTGTAACCTCATGGTTCCTAGTTGGATTCGTTAACCACTGAGCCACGATGGGAACTCCAGAGTACTTCTTTTTAATGGCAAATATTTCCACTGGTAGCACCAAATCGCAAGTCTTGTTTTTATCCACTCCATCACCTGCCTGCTTTTTGGCTGCTACATTTGCTCTCGCCGGTTTGAGTCAGGGCCAGCGGCAAAAGGGAAGAATACTCAGGCCTACGCGCTCCCATCCTCATGGGGTGGGGTTTCCTAATTCCCAATAGACAGTCATCTTCGAGATTTGAGAGCATGAAATCAGAATTCCCAGTAATTCTTGGAAACCCCTCAAGTCACGTTATGCTGCATTTTTCATAACACTTTGTTTTAAAATAAGAATGAGTACTAGCAATAAACAGTGAGTTGTGGGTGGGGGGTTGTAGGGTCATTACAGAGGTTCTGTTAAAATCTATAATAAATGCATGGTTGATTTCTATTATGAGCCAAAATATTATAACAAGATTATACACTTCAGTAATATGTAAAAATGATCTCTTCCCCAGTGTCGACATTTAGTAATCAGAAACATTAAGAGAGGGGACTAGTAACAGAAACAAATGCCAATAAAAATCACTTAAAGATAATACCACAATATGTCATTTTGAATTTCAAAAGCTATCATTCCTAAAATGAAATTTTAAAACACACCACACACTCACTGCCCTACCCAAACATCTCGATCTCTTTTTTGCGTGACAAATATTCCAGATGGGACAACTTCTCGCATCTTGCATTGGCCGCTATCACACTGGTATGAGGATATCCAGTAGCAACTTCAAGCCGAGTGTTAGGATTGCTTTATATAAGCTCCTTCCCTTTTTTAAACACAGACATATTGTGTCTACTGGATCTGATTTTGGGTGGGTCTTCAAATTCATTATCGCTTCCACTAATGCAGATTTTTAAATCCGTTTCTGATGTAATGTTGCACAGTTCCCCAGTACCCTCTTCTCTTTGCATTTTTCGGCCCGAGTCTTTGCAAAGAACAGTAACTTACAGTAAATGCTTGAGCCATAAACATTTTGGGGTAGTAATGAAAGAAAATAACATCCAGCTCTCCTAGCAAGAGCTCCACAAAGAATCATGTGCCAAAATTGCCGACTTCGGGATGTATTTCACTCCCCAAACTTATTATTTCTTGGAATGCCATCCATAAAGTAGTCCGTGGGTATAAGCTGACTAATATTTATTTTATTGGCAGCAATGACTTACCATTAGCAGCAGACAAGGTGCCAAATAACTCTGCTCTCATGGCAAAAACTAAAAGCAACGCTGACTGATGGGACTTTGAAGCTGCTTCCCTACCTGCCCCTGTGCCAACGCCTCAAAACTCTGACCTTCGCCTTCAACAACTTGGATTAATATTTCCTGCTCTCGCAGGGAGTTTGGGCTTGGTAAATGCAAACTATTGCTTTTTTTGTTAGGGCCGCACTTGTAGCACATGGAGGTTCCCAGGCTAGGGTTTGAATAGGAGCTGTAGCCGCCGGCCTACGCCACAGCCACAGGAACGCCCAGTCCACACCATGTCTGCGACCTACAGCACAGCTCATGGCGACTCCGGACCCTTAACCCACTGAGGGAGGCCAGGGATCGAACCCACATCCTCATGAATGTTAGTCAAGTTCGTTACCTCTGCGCCATCATGGGAACACCCAAACTGTTACATTTAGAATGGATCAGCAATGAGGTCCTGCTGTACAGCACAGGGAACTACATCCAGCCTCTTGGGACAGAACATGATGGAAAATAATATGAGAAAAAGAATGTATATATGTTTTTACATATGTTTTAAATATACATATAAACATATATAAATAAATATATATATAAAACTGGGTCACTGTGCTGTACAGCAGAAATTGACACAACACTGTAAATCAACTATACCCTAATTTTAAAAAAAATTTAAATTTCCTGCTCTTGGTTTTTTTTTTTTTTTTTTTTTTGTCTTTTGCCTTATCTAGAGCCGCACCCACGGCATTTGGAGGTTCCCAGGTAGGGGTCTAACAGGAGCTGCAGCCACCGGCCTTCGTCACAGCCACAGCAACGCGGGATCCGAGCCGCGTCTGCGACCTACACCACAGTTCACGGCAACGCCGGATCCTTAACCCACTGAGCAAGGCTGGGGTCGAAACCGCAACCTCATGGTTCCTAGTCGGATTCGTTAACCACTGAGCCATGAAGGGAACTCCTCCTGCTCTTGTTTTTGACTTTATGTCAGCATGCCCTTTCAAAGCAGTAACATCTCTACGTTGATTATTAAGCTTTTACTCTCACCAGAGACTTACCATACTTTCGACCATCTTCCCAGTTTCTCAATTGATTTTTCTCAGGGACTTGGAAAAACATGCACATTTCCTGTGGAAAATAATTCCTGCTTAGAAGCTGGTCGTAACAGGAGTTCCCGTCGTGGCACAGCAGAAATGAATCAAGATTAGGAACCGCGGGGTTGCAGGTTCGATCTCTGGCCTCACTCAGTGGGTTAAGGATCCAGTGTTGCTGTGGCTGTGGTGTAGGCCAGCGGCTACAACTCCAATTAGACCCCTAGCCTGGGGAACTCCACATGCCACGGGTGCAGGCCCCAAAAGAGAAAAAGACAAAAAGAAAAGAAGAAGAAGAAGACGGTTGGAAGACGCAGGCTGGCGGGTCCGAGTCAGATCCTGACGGATGATGTCTTGAGACCCTTCCCCACATCCAGGCATGAGGGCCGGAGGGGCCGCACAGCCCCTTCTCATACATGAAAATCCTCCCCCAGGACTCCCGCTCCCTGCCTGTCTTGTCTGTTCACCCCGGAGCTCGCCCAAACCTACCTGCCTTCTCTCTACGTCTTCTGCTCAAATACACCCCCTTGCTGCTCTCTGCAAGCCCCCCCCCCCAAGCACCTCCTCTCTCAAATCCTAATGTTTGGAGAAAAATCAGTATCGGCCACGAGCTTGATTTAGTTGCCACCAGGACAATTTAATCAAAGCAATGCAGACTAAGGTGTGAACCATCCATCAGTGTCCACTGACCTTGGGTGTGATGCTGACTAGCTTGCTTCGTCCTCCTGAGCCTTGATTATTTCATCTGTGAAATGGAGAGAAAAATTTCAGAATATGCTTGAGGAAATGGAACAATATCGGTAAACCAGAGTTATGAAGTGCTAGGAAACTGTGAGTGGTCCTCCTCTTTCCTTTCTTCAAAGAGAATTTTCTTTGAATTTTAACCGCAGAGCGTTGGGATGCAGGCAGATCTTGTGGCAGCTACTGGGATGGCAGGCCTAGCCCCCAGGAGCAGAAGCTACAGTATCTGCAAATCCTAACGTGATGGAAGTGTCTGCAAATGCCTCTCTTCTGGCTCCCTAAAAGGGCTATCATATCCACTAACCCTGGGTCAGTTCCAGAAACTTCTTTGCATGTTTCCAAACTAGGGCTTGGGCAGAGAGGGTCGGACCAACTCAGTGCCTGGCCCACTGTCACTGCCCTCAGCCTGGCCTGCAGTCGATGCTCAATAAATGTTTGCCAAATTGAATTTCCTTCTCCTCAGATTAATCGCTGGCAGAAGCGAGGAGCAGGGGCCCCCCCGGGTGGCTCCAGTGCCCACCGGCTTCATGAGTCATGTCTTCAAAGGCCTTGCAGCGGCCGCCCCCCCACCTTTGCCTCTGACCTCTCCGGCTTCTTCAGCATGTTTATGGACATAATTACAGTGTGCTATTGATTTCCTGACAGCCGCCTTGATGTAACTATTTTACAGAATCAAGCTAATTTCATACATTGAGGTTTTTATGGGCTCTGGCAGACTCAACCCCAGAAGTCACTGTGTCTCTCCTAGGGCCCCCCCGCCCTTTCTCAGAACACTGTTCCTCTCGGTCCCTCCTCCTGTGAAGCCCAGCTGGGCTGCCTGCAATCCAGAGGGCCTGTCTTTTCCTCGTAGCCCCCCCCCAAAGGCCTCATGAGTTGGCTAGCCGTGTCTTGGGGAAACACCCAGGGTTTTGAGGCCCCAAGAAGTCAGGGCAACACATGGAGGGGGCAGACATGGAACCCAATTATTCCTCTAATTTTTAAACCCGGATCTGCTGTTACCCTCTGAATACATTCCTGGGCCCACCGAAGTTTCCCTTCCCTACAGGCATCAACTAATTTACAGCTTGCAGCCTCTTTCAAGAGACATAATCTTACCCAATCTGCTTATGAGCCCATGATTGAGTTATTGCACCCATTTTACAGATGTGGAAATTAAGGCTGGAAAAGTAAAACCTCTTGATAATACAAAATGTTAACGGTGAGGAGAGTGAGGAGAGTCGTGGCTCAGCGGGTATATGAGCCCGATTAATGTGATCCCTGGCCTCACTCAGTGAGCTAAGGATCCGGCATTGCTGTGAGCTCCGACGTAGACTGCAGACAGGGCTCAGATCTGGCGTTGCCGCGGCTGTGGCGTAGACCAGCCAGCAGCTGCAGCTCCGATTCAACCCCTAGCCTGGGAATTTCCATATGCTGCAGGCGGGGCCCTAAACAGCAAAAAAAAAAAAAAAGTTAACAGCAAGCATATGGACACCCACCACGAAAAGGCTTCCCACGGTCATTTCTTCTCATGTGGAGGTGCAGAGTTGCAAAGCCAAGATTTAGACAATTAGACTTCTCGTGTCAAGCGCTTTCCTCTGCACTGCTGGTTCCTTGCTGCTTTTTCTCAGGTCCACACACACAGTTCCCCTGCATGCAGCCTCGTCCTGGCCAGGCTGTTCTTATAACCCAGACATGACCCTCTCCTTTCTGCTGATCCAGCTCACGGCCGTCCTTGAAGGTGAGAAGCCCTCCTCTGTTCCTTCTTCCGCCAGAGTATCTTCCCTTATTAATCTCTCTTTCGATGGCACTCTTTACCTTGAATGTAGTGGACCATGTTGTCTATAATATTAGATGACAACTGTACATAAGTAAACATTTCATAAAGCTGTTCTGATCTCGGAAGTCCCTTAATGCAGCGTATCTGGGTTCTCCAATGGATGGCAATGTTCCATTTTCCCAATAGTCACCACTGTAACCTAACAGAGCCCTGCGGGGCTCCTGGGCACAAGTCTTTCTGTGGCCCCCATTTCTTGTTCTTAGAGAATAAGCTTCAGCATCCAGGACCTTCCCTGAGTTCCAAAGGGCAGGTTCACACCATTGCTAATCGGGGAAGGGAGGGGATGCAGAGATAAGGGAGAGACAATAATGCAGCCTTGGAGCAGGTCCTGGTTCCTCTTGAAGTAAAATACATAGCATTATCTTTGAGCCCTTCTGCAGAACCAAAACCCCCAACAAATGGAAGATGTTAACTACTTGATGGAGCGTTCTTCCCTCTGGAAACACCAGAACCAGTCCTGGGGCCACTCAACACCAGCTTTGAGAGACAATGCAAGCTTGCCTCTACCCTGGTCCATAACTACAGCCCTTATTTTCCACTCCCAAAAACCACCTCCCAGTCTCTTCCAAGGGGGAGCACAGTCTTCAGGGCATCAGGCTGCCATGACCCTCCTTCGCCTGGCAAAGCAGTAAAGCTGTTTTTTTCTCCTTCACCCAAAACTCTGTGTCCGCCTTTCTATTCAGCACCCGTGGACAGAGGCCGAGTTTCGGCAACACCGTCCTCTATTTGAGGAGCCATCGGACACACCAGGGATGTTGAGTTCAGCCTTGGTTCCAGGAGTGGGACCCAAGATCAAAGCCAGGCCAATCAGTACATCCATGTGACCTCAGTGGTGCAATCCAAACAGACTGTAGAGAGACCGGCCCTTCCTGCTGGGTGTGAAAGAAAGGAGAGATCTCTGAAGGCCAACATGGAAGAAGCAGTCAAGAACTGGAGAGAGTCCAGGTCAGACACTCCGAGCTGCAAGATCAAGCCTTGCCTGAAGCTAACAAAGCCTTTTCCCAGACTTTTCAGTGACAAGAATCAACTCATTTCTCTTTGTGTAAATCAGTTTCATCAGGCTTACTGGCTTACTAGCTCCAGAGGGTTCTAACGTAAATACTTGAAAAGTGATGTTTGTTCTATAATAATGCCAGTCAACCTAGAAGCAGCATAGCTCTTTATTCAGACTTCTTCATTTTAAAAAGAGAATATTAAAACCAAAATTTTTAGCTCCATCGATCCTTTTTATAAAAAGACTCAGTGGGTTTTTGTTTTTTCCCAGTACAAAATAATCCATTAGAAACAGTAGAGAAATCCATTCACTACTGACAACAAAAATGTACTAACTTTTACTTAAAAATGTATGTTTTATGAAATTGGGATGGATCACCATGTTGTGTCTATGAATTCAAAATTCTTACTTTGGGGAGTTCCCTTTGTGGCTCAGTGGTTAACAAACCTGACTAGAAACCAAGAGGATACAGGTTCGATCCCTGGCCTCGTTCAGTGGGTTAAGGATCCAGCATTGCCATGAGCTGTGGTGTAGACTGAAGACGCGGCTCGGATCTGGCTTTGCTGTGGCTGCAGTGTAGGCCCGCTGCTGTAGCTCTAATTCGACCGCACCCGGCCTGGGAACTTCCACATGCTGCAAATGCGGCCCTAAAAAGACAAAAAAAAAAAAAATTAAAAACAAAAATAAAAAGCAAAATTCCTTCTTCAGTCACTCAATGACATCAGGCTTCCTCAGTTAAGGGGGGAAATAAGTAGCCAGATTACCTGGGTTCAATTCCTACTTCTATCATTAATACGGACATGATCCTGAACAATGGGTACAAAGCCTGTCATACCCCAATGACTTCATATGTGAAAAGGGTATATAGATAGCATTTGATTTACAGAGATTTCATGAGAACTAAGTAAGATGGTATCTGGCAGAGACTCATGCAGTGAGCGCCCAGTTTGGGACAAGTTGGGCATGAGATACTACGGCTGTTCAAGAGAGCCAACCAATGGGCATCTTTGGTGGGAGTCTGTCCTGCGTCTTACGGGACGTGGCGCAGCAGCTCTGGCTTCTACAGAGTAGATGTCAGTAGCACTCATCATCCTACCAGACTTGACAACCAAAATTGTCCCCAGACACTGCCCAACGTTCCCAGGGGAACAACACCACCCCGCTGGCTGAGAATCACCAGGCTGCGGCGTTTCATCACATAGCTATACTGCTCATGATTGCCGCACAGCTAAAATGCGCCGAACATTGGAAGGTGACAGCAGTACTGAAGTGTCCTTACACTGTTACAGCTTTCATAGGAATCCCTTTTGCATTTTAAAATCCCAGGTAATACTGAACTATTAGTTTGAGGTAAATGATCTTACATTAATTTTTATTAAATGTTCCAAGAGATTTTTGTTAAATGGTTGTTATTTTTATCAAATGTCTTTAAGGCACCAACTGAAATGTCTTTAAGGCACCAACTGAAATTTTCTCTGCCTCACTGATCCCTGGATGGTATTAATAGAATTTGTAAATGAGATTATTCTTGCCTTCTTGAGATAATGCAGAAGTGGACATGTTATAGTATTTATTTTTTAATATAGCAATAGGTGTGAGTTGATGATTGTATATTTAGATTGTTATTTCAGTTCCATAAAACAAACTAAATTGTGGGATTTTTTTTTCTTTTGTTTCATTGTTAGGGTTATGATGGTTTTATAAAATAATTTTGAAGGTTTTCCATCATTTTATATGGTTGAAAATGGTTAGTTTTCACCTACGAATTATATATTTCTTGAATCAGATCAACGGAACTGATCAAGAACACAAAGTCAAAAGCATTTAGGGGAAGATAATGCTACTGCAATTTTTTGGAATAATTTCTCTATTTTTGAGTCAATTTTGTTGACTAATATCTCGCTAAAAATCATGACTTTTAATCAAAATTTTATAAGATAGTATACAGGAGTTTCCCATCACGGCTCAGTGGAAACGAATCTGACTAGTATCCATAAGGACGCAGGTTCATTCCCTGGCCTTCCTCAGTGGGTTAAGGATCTGACATTGCTGTGAGCTGAGGTATGGGTCACAGACACGGCTTGGATCCAGCGTTGCTGTGGCTGTGGTGTAGGCCAGCAGCTGCAGCTCCGATTCGACCCCTAGCCTGGGTACCCCCATATGCCGCGGGTGCAGCCCAAAAAAGACAAAAAAAAAAAGGTATATTAATCTCATGCAGTGTTAACATTTACAATGTTATAGTACAATTAATCTCATGCAGTTATAATTTGAGGATCTATATTGTATTTCTATCCACTTTCTAATGCTAATTTTCACATTTCTTTTCTCCTTTTTCCTATTAGACTTTCCAGTTATACATGCTATTAGTCTAATTCTAGAAAGCTCCTCTTTTTTCCCTGTTTTATGTTTAATTTCTTTGTGTTGTTTAATTAAATATTTCATTTTTCCTAATTTTTTAATAAAAGCATTTAGCCTATGAATTTCCCCCTTCGCCCAGCTTTGGCTTTACCCTATAGGTTTTTTACATAAAATGTTCTAATTCATAATACTTTATAAAAATTATTTCTTCTCTGACCCAGCAATTATTAAAATGAACAGTGTTTAACTTCCAGGTTCTCAGGTGTCCCTTTTTAAAGACCTTCTTTTTATCTATTCATTATCATGTGGTTGGTCAGTGACTTTGTTCTACATAAATACAGATTTTTGGTATTTAATGAGACATAAAAATTTTTTGTCACTGCTCTAAGAATGGTTGAAAGAAAGGTTTACTATCTGTTCATAGGGTTAAAATTTGTTAGATATTTCTATTATAAAAGTTAGTAGTTCTACTTTCCACGTACCATACATCCTCATGTATTTTTTATTTGCTTCATCTGCCATGTTCTGAGAAAAATTCATTGTCATTACTCTACCAACACTTTTCATTATTTTCTCCTTGGGTTTCTAGTGTTCTTACTTTAAACATTTTGATATTAAGTTATTTGGCACCATCTACAATTCGTTTTATGACTGCTACATTTTTATTCTAGATTTTATGTTCCATCTAGGTTATATAATTCTCTTTGTGCTTCTAGTTCAGTTGTTAATATTGCCATTCTTGCATTTTGTGTCTTCCTGATCTTTTACCAAGCCTTGTATTTTTAATCTTTCCCTGTCAATCATTTTGCATTAGATTTATATCTTGTAAACAGCATATAGTTGACATTCATTATTTGACCTACTCTGAGAGCCTCTATATTTTCATGGGAAGGTTGACCCTTTTATTTACTGCCACAAATTATATCTGGATTTAGTACTGTCATTCATTTCATTATTTCTTCCCAAGAGAAGTCCTTGCTTTCTCAAATTTTCTTTTTTTTTTTTTGCCATGTAATTTTCTTCCTGTTTACATTTCTATTTATTAAAGAGACAATAAATTATTTGCTTTCAGGTTTTATTTATTTATTTTTTTTATCCTCAAGAACCTTGGATAATAGAAAGCTTTTTCTAAAATCTTTTAGTGGCTCTTTTAGGATTTAGAAAATAATTTTAACTTTATTTTTCTAATAGTCAATATAAAAATATGTATCTATCCACTTCTCCCTTTAAGACAAGGAAACCAGGATGCCTTTTTTACTAATTTTTACCCTCCTTCACCCAATTTCATTGTTTTTCCTGTAGTAAGATGGGGTATTAGAGATAAATTCTGTTGAGTTTTTTTTCACTTTTGAGAATGACTTTTTATCATCCATTCTTCTTTCTTGCATTAGCAAGAATTATTTAGACTTTACTACACAGTTAACTGATTCAGTGCTTCCCACCTGGCATTTTCACTCAATAACCTCCTTATGCGTCAATCTTATATTTTGATACATCTATCAATGGGAAGATATTCTTCAATACTTTTTTCACAAAGGAAACATACCTTTACATGTTCTGAACTTTTAGATTTCTGTGTTTCTCTTCTGTTCATACCTAAATGACACCTTGACTAAATTAAGAAGAAAAAAAAATTAAGTCATGACTGTGTTCCTCAAAACTCTGTAGTTAAAAGCTGTGACAAGTCACTGAAATTCTGAGGTCAACACTTATACAGCCCGTTTTAGGGGTCCGAGGGGAAACTTCCACAAGATGATTCAGGAACCCAGGCTCCCTACCTGGGGTTCCAGACTATACTTTCTGCATCTGGCAGAGAAAGAAAAAAAAAAAAAGAAGAAGAAGAGACTAACAGAACTCAGGGCAGATTTTAAAAGCCAGGCCAGAAGCGGCATACATCTTCTGCCCATAGTCCATCAGCCAGACTAGTCCATGGCCCACTCTATTGGAATCTGGGAAACCTTGTCCTCCTGTGTTTCCAGGAGGAAAGTGAAAGTATTTGATGCACAGAGCCTGCACCATAGAGTTTTTCCATTGTCCTTGGACATTTGTAGAGACCTTGAAGGATGCTTTAATTTCAATTTTTGTAACGAATATATTCGACCTATGTCTTTTTGACTTTTGTCTTGTTATTTTTCTTTCCAGGGTGCCCGTAATACTTTATCTTTGTTGTTTTTGCTGTTGTCTTTTTAGGACCTCATCCATGGCACATGGAAATTCCCAGGCTAGGGGTCGATTCAGAGCTGCAGCTGCTAACCTATACCACAGCCACAGCAACGCCAGATCTGAGCCCGGTCTGTGAGCTACACCACAGCTCACAGCAATGCCGAGTCCTTAACCCACTGAGCAAGGCTAGGGATTGAACCCGCATCCTCATGGATACTAGTCGGGTTCGTTATCACTGAGCCATGACAGGAATTCCCTGTGACACTTTATCTTTTCAATTTAAGAAATTTAGTCAGTCTGTGTGTAGAGACAGTTCCCTTTAAATTTATTTTGCTTGCATATTTAGGACATTTTGCAAGACACATTTTCTTCAATTATGACTTTGATTGTTGTTTCAGAATAAATCATTCTGGTGTAAACCTCAGCAATACCTATAATTCCTAGATTGGACCTCCTTCTCTCTTCTCCATACCTATTATCGCCTCATCACTTTCATCTCCCTATTTTCTGCTTTCTGAATACAAGGAGAATTTATTCTTCTCATCAATGATTTGAGTCTTAGCCATGTTAACCCTGCTTTTACTACCTGTATATATACGTTTTATTTATTCTACTGGATTTAGGAACCATTCGATTTTGTCTAGATTTTAGTCAACTTCTTCGCAATCCACTTTCATCTCAACATGTTTTCCTTCTTACTCTCTTTCATTTCTATTGTCCTTTTTTTTCTTGGATTCTTCATAACCCTCTCCCTTCGGCTTATTCATTTCTACAAGTGACATAAACCATCCAGACCAGTGGCTGCCACCGGGCAGGGCACGCGGTTTGCCCCTGGCCTTGCACATGCTTCACTTGAGTAGGGTGGTAGAGTTTCAACACAAACACCACGTGTGTCAGGCTCACCTTTTCACGTCCTAGCCGTACTTAGCAGAGCAGCACAGAGCCTGAGTTTCAAGGGAGATAAAGAACCTCTGGCACACATCACATCATGGCACCCACTGGCACCCTGTACAGAAACGCTGACTCTCCACTGATGAAATGCTACATGCCAGCCAGGCAAGACTGGGACATGGGTAGATGCCTCTTCTTAGATACAGAGCTACAGGACATGTGACAGCGACTAGTCCCATTTCCAGGGTCCCAAGACCAGTGAGGCCAGTGTTCCCTTGAGTCTCAGCAGAAAACCACGGCACGCTCCTCGGGGTCCAAGAGGATATCACCCAGCAAGCACCTCTTGCAAATTCAGCAGAAAGGGGCGGGGCATTTCTTCCACTAACAATACACATCTGCTATCAAGGGCAAGCTTAGCTGGGTCTTAAACATGCTGCTCCTGTAGCTCAGCATATGGTTTCCGTGCATCTTATTGACAACGATGTTCTAAGGGATTTCTTAATCTCACAAGGAGATAAATGTTATAAAAATCCGAGTTAACACCCCTAATTAAGATTATCTAGGATTTCCCACTGTGGCACAGCGGGTTAAGGATCCAGCATTGCCATGGCCGTGGGTGGGTCACAGCTGTGGCTTGGATGCAGTCCCTGGCCTGGGAACTTCCATATGCTGCGGGTGTGGGGAAAAAAAAAAAGAAAAGATTTTCCACTATCTATTTTAGCCTAAATCTTTTTTTTCTGATTTCTGGATGCAAAACAGGTGCTTTATTAATCACTCAGGTATTGCTGAGTGAAGGAATGGATGGATGGATGGATGGATGGATGGATGGATGGATGAGTAAATGAATGAATGAGTTTTGGAAACAAAAGAACAACTAAATCAAATCTGCCGGAGTATAATGATGAGCATTGACTCCCCTTATTTTCCTCTCTTTCTTGGGAAGACTGAAATTTCTCTTGTTGCAAATGTTAGGGTGGCTGTTCACAGGAGGCAGGTCCTGAGTCCCATCCAACTAGAGCAGGCAGGGAGCTGGGCCGGCTGCCACCAGCCTACTGCCCCAGCCCCTCCCCAAGCCATCACCAGCCACGGCTGCCACCCCGCCTCAGTGTCTGCTGATGTCTGCATCTGCGGCCACCCCCACTCCTCATAACTCTGTCCTGTCCAGCTTCCCGGGGCCGGGGGCAGGCTCCTGGTTCCTGCCCGCCCTGGTTATAGCTAAAGACCTTCCTCCTGGCCTTATATCTCTTTCCCTCTTTGGGGGAAAGGGAGCGGTGAGACTTGCTGAAGCTACAGACACCCCCAGCTGTACAGACACAAAAACCAGAGGAAAGATCGGGGTCAGGATCAGAGACATGCGGTGAAGAACCGTGCGTTCTGTAAAAACGGCAGACTATCAGCCACGGAGCTTCCATGTCTGACAGTTAAATATGTGATCAAGGTGACAAGGTGACATGATGACAGGTGTCTATGACATAAATACAAACCAGAGTGTAATGAGGATGTTGCCTAACCACCAGCAAAGTCCAGGCAGGATGCCCTGCAGGATACAAACCCAAGATCAGACAGGCAGCCTTGGTTCCCGATCAAGGTCACCCCTGCACAGGGCCAGGTAATGAGTCCAGAGAGCTGAGGAGGTTGTGGGTTTCTGAGTGGGCGTGGGCAGCTCTGACAAGGGAACAGAAGAGAAACACACATACACCCCCAGGAGGGCACTAACTAGCTGTGCAATCCGAGACAAGCGTATACCTCCCCGGGCCTTCATGTGTGGTCCTGTGAAATGGGGATAATGTTGCTCTCTTTCTTTCATTAAGACCCACCTGCACGTCCCTATACCCACCCCTGGATCTCCTTCCCTGCAGTCTCCAGGTAGAGCCTTGTCCAGAACCAGCAGCCAAATGTGTAGTCCGTAAGCATCATTTTAAGAGCTCTAAATGAACAAGACTTGTGATGACAACAATGCTGATGTCTAAATGCCACAGATATACTGAATACTTTAATCCTCAGAAATAAGTACTGTCATTATTGCCGCCATCCTTTTTTTTCAGATAAGGAAACCAGGGTACAGAGGACATAGGTAACCAGCCAACGTCATTCTCTCGTAAGGAGTGGAGCCAGGATAGACTGTGATGACTCGGTGCCCCCAAACTCAACTGATGTCAGATTTTCTGATAACCCAGCCCCCAAGTGGCGCCACGATTGCAGTTCCTGAGCTTCTGCTTCTTCCACAAACCACGTTCCTTCCTTATATTCCACATGGAGTGCGTGAATCTCGACAGTTGGGATTCCGTCTTAGTAACATGCTCAGGATCCCTGATCTTATAAACAGGACTGGAATCGTGCCCAGGACTACTACTGGGATTAAGCCCTGTGGTCAACCTTTCTTGTCCTGACGCCTCACCAGCTGGACACTACACCAGGCAGGAGCTGAGTCTAATCCGTCTCCACTTGCAGGGGCTGGGTCAGCATGACTCAGAGAAGGCACTTAGTTAAGGCAGCTCAACTGGCTTCTCCAGCTGCGAGCATCCCCTTAATGCTGGTGGCCCACCTGGACCCCTACCTGTGGCTGACTGTATCCGGAACTTTTACGTCCAAACAGCAGAGCATGGCCTTCGGGTCAGACACTCCTAGTCTCTTTCATTTCATCTGTTCTTTGCTGCTTTTTCTTTTCTTCTTCTTCTTTTTTTCAGGGCTGCACATGCAGCATGTGGAAGTTCCTGGGCTAGGGGTCAAATCAGAGCTGCAGCTGGAACCTACCGCCACAGCAACACAAGATCCAAGCCACATGTACAACCTGTGCCTCAGCTCACAGCAATGCCAGATCTTTAACCCACTGAGCAAGGCCAGGGATTGAACCCGCATCCTCATGGATACTCGTCGGGTTCTTAACATGCTAAGCCACAACAGTAATTCCATCCAGTACGTCTGGTTTTTTTGAGGTAAGATTTACATATGAGATGTATAGGTCTTGTGTCTACAATCCAGCGAGGACTCCCAAATATATAAAGCCGTGTGACCAAAGTCCAATCAAGATTCAGAGCATCTCTATCACGCCCAAAATTTTCCTGTGTCCTCTTCCCATTGGTAACCACTATTCTGAAATGCATCAGTGCAGATTTATCTCCCCTTGGACTTCATGAACTTTTAAATTTTCTGGGAACTTGCCTCCAATAAAAGAGGATGTGCTCTTTTGTGTCAGGCTTCTTTCGCTCGACATATTTTTATTTGTTTGTTTGTTTTTTAATTTTCATCTTTGTGGATTTTTTTCAGATTTTTATTTTTTCTGTTATGGTTGATTTACAGTGTTCTGTCACTTTCTGCCTATAAGTCGTTTCTTTTTTATTACTAACTCGTGTTCCCTTATATATGGGGAAATCAGGCATCATTTGCTTTGTAATCTTGACAAAGTTACAACTCTTTCATTCATTCATTCATCCATTCCTGTAACAAGAATCTACCCTCTGCGTCAGTTTTTCTTTCTCTGTGATTATGTTGATAATACCTGCTATAATCTAAGCATTTAACCAAAATTAGAGAGGCAGTATATACATAAGACTCAGGAGCCTAATGACTTAACATTTTAATCCTGGCTTCAGCCCTCGCTCGCTGTGTGATCTGGGACAAAGTAATTAACCTCTCTGTGTTTCAGTTCTCCACAAAAGGATTAACTGAGGATTACCAAAACCAGAGCTACTGTTCATGAAGTTCTTGAACTGCCTGGCACACAATAAGCGTGCCATTACGGAAGCACTTGCTGTTATTACCAAATATGTAACAGACCACGGCGTAGTGATCACTTGCTAAACCACAGCAGCGGTTTGTATTACTCTTATTTTAGTCTCCATAGACAGGCAAGAAAATGGGTACACCAGCAATTACCTGGGGTAATTTAGTGCTCTGGAAAAATTAAACCTCAGTCCCCTCGGCCACTACAATAAATCCGAAGAGCTCTCCCTGAACCAAGGGGACCAGCTGGTCTTGGAACTTGCCTGGTTAGCCCTGAAAAGCCCAGAAACATCGCCGCAGTCTCAGGTACACTGGGATAGTTGGTCACCCTAATCTGAACCTCACTCTTCCTGTCTGTTAAAGGGGCATAATATACCACACTGCCCTTTCCATACCATTGCCGAAAAAGCCAAACGCAATGTCTTTGGAAGTTCTCTACAGAGTTAATGGGATTTTCTGTTTGTCTGATTGATGACTTGCTTCCGGTACGAGAAATCCACGAAGTCTCGAATTCAATTTTGAATTCAAACTTTAGAGCCAGTCTTGAGTTTGAGTCACAGCTTCCCTGCTTCCACGCTGAGTGGCACTGAGCGTGAGAGAAGTGAGCCCCGTCTCTTCTCTGGGATGCAGCTTCCTCATCTGTGAAACGGGAAGGGCCATAATTAACCCCCAGGGTTGCTGTGAGTTCGTGTATGAGACTCAAAGCACGGTCAGTACTGAAAAGTGATACGAAGTAAAGCTCAGTTGGAGTTCCCACCATGCTCAGCAGGTTAAGAACCCTGGCCTCGCTCAGTGGGTTAAGGATCTGGCACTGCCCTGAGCTGTGGTATAGGTTGAAGACACAGCCTGGATCTGGCACTGCTGTGGCTGTGGTGTAAGCCGCCAGCTGCATCTCAGATTCAACCCCCTAGCCTGGAAACTTCCATATGCCGCAGGTGCAGCCCTAAAAAAAAGAAAAAAAAAAATTAAACCTTAGTTAGAATGATGTGGGGTCCCTTGAGGGGTAAGGCCCGCTACCCAAGGAAGTCACTCCAAACTGCCACTCTGTGGCTTTTCGTCCTACTGACCCTGCTGAGTGACCCCAGGCCACCTTCCTGTTAGCCCAGCAGGAAGGGTCTGATTTCCCGGTGTCTGGCAAGCCCCCGGACCGTGACAGACCCTGCAACTGCCAGGGCCAAAGGGGGCAGCCCCCAGGGCGCTCCCTGGCGCTCATCCTGGCCGCCCTCCCACCTGCTCATCCACCAAACCCCAAAGCGGAGAGAAATGACTGACGGAATCACGAGGCCTCAGCGGTAATCAGCGTGCGCGGCCCGGGGTAATGGAACAACCCTGATGCAATTATATATTGATTGCAAGTATTATGGCTGCTCCTGATTGCTTCTTATTGATACAAATCCACTGGGCTGCCTATTTGGATAAAGCCAAGCGAGAACGAGGAGAGATGGGGAGGGGGGGTAGGAGACAAGAGGCGGGGGATGCGGAGAAGGAAGAAGGAATAGCACGTCTCACTGGCAGTGACGGGTCGGTCGAGCAGCAGAAGCAGCCCGCAGCCCCGGGCCTCAGCCCAGCCCTCCCACACAGGGGCCCCACCTCCCGTGTTCGGTTCCTTAACGTCTCCGGGACAGCAGCCCTGCCTGGCAAGGACGCCCCAGCAGAGGCCTGGACAGCCAGTTTCAGAGGCGCCTCCAGAGAAGGGGGCGAGGGAGGAAGGCCACCCCTGCCCCAAAGCCCGGCCGGCCTGGCAGGAAAGAGGACCAAAGGCAGGGAGTCACCTGCGGACGGACGTGTCCTAACTGGGGTCAAGGGGCCGTGAAGCGGCCACGATGCAGGGCTGGGAAGTCATTCCACACATGTGGTGGAGGGGAAGCAGGCCACCCTCGGCCTTTGCGCTTCAGCCCTGAGACTGGAAACGAGGCCCTTTGGGCATATCCAGTGCCACAGTTTTTTTCATTTTGGGTGGTATTTTTCTGTTTCAAACGGCCCCCAAGCCTAGTGCTGAAGTGCTGTTTGGCGTTCCGAAGTACAGGAAGGCTGTGATGCGCCCCATGGAGAAATTATGTGTGCCTGATAAGCTTGGCTCAGGCATGAGTTTCACTGCTTTTGGCTGCGAGTCCAATGTTAATGAATCAACTACATCCATATATACACTCACATACATACATACATATATGGTGTCTTTGAACAAAAACACAATTATGCGGTGATCAGCTGACAAAAATGTTGTGACCAGGAGTTCCCGTTGTGGCTCAGTGAACGAACCTGACTAGTATCCATGACGATGCAGGTTCGACCCCTGGCCTCCCTCAGCGGGTTAAGGATCTGGCGTTGCCCATGATCTGTGGTGTAGGTCGCAGGTGCAGCTCAGATCTGGCGTTGCTGTGGTGCTGGCGTAGACGGCACCACAGCTCCCATTTGATCCGAGTCTGAGAACTTCCCTATGCCATGGCGCAACCCTAAAAAAAAAGATCAAAAAAAAAAAAAAAAACTATGTTGTGACCAGAAGTTGGAAGGAGCCTAGTCTTGTATCTCCCATGAGAGCTATCATGATTCCATCTTCATAAACTCAGTGTTCACAGTAACTTGATAGAGGCTAACTACATTCTATAGCAGAAACCAGAAACCAACTGCACATGCACACACAGAAAAACAAAACAGAAACCAGCGTTACGCTGACCAGTTCTAGTTTCAAAAATAAAAGACGCCTTGGAGTTCCTATCATAGTGCAGTGGAAACAAATCCGACTGTGGGAACCATGAGGTTGCGGGTTCGACCCCTGGCCTCGCTCAGTGGGTTAAGGATCCAGCGTTGCATGCCGTGATCTGTGGTGTAGGTCGCAGATGCGGCTCAGATCCTGCACAGTTGTGGCTATGGTGTAGGCTGGCAGCTGTAGCTTCAATTTGATCCCTAGCCTGGGAACTTTCCATATGCCATGAGTGTGGCCCCAACAAGCAAAAGGAAAAAAAAAAAAGGAGGACGGCTTGAAGTTTCCTGTAAGTTATTGATTCCCTAACAAGAACAGTTTCATACCTGATCTTTCAAAGCTAATAACAGAAGATGTGTCATGACTTTAGGAAATAGGATAATCATGTAAGAAAACAGCTGTTTTTCCACCAAGAACAAACTATAAACTTGGTAACTTTGAGAATTCCCATTGTGGCTCAGCGGGTTAAGAACCCAAGAGATAACCACAAGGATTCGAGTTCAGTCCCTGGCCTCTCTCAGTGAGTTAAGAGTCAGGCATTGCCACAAGTTGTGGCATAGATTGCAGATGCAGCTCGGATCCAGGGTTGCTGTGGTTGTGGTGTAGACCAGCAGCTACATCACCGATTTGACCCCTAGCCTGGGAACTGCCATAAGTTGCAAGCGTGGCTGCAAAAAAAGCAAAAAAAAACTTGGTAACTTTAGGAATTTTATGCTTTTCTGGCCTCTAAATAGGTGTCATCATTTGTATTTGACAAGTTGGTCCTTTGGAAATCTTCTCTGCCAGCAAACTCCCTTTCCTCTTCCAGCACTTTCCATGCTGTGTCTCTGAGTCTTCCTTCGATTCTGACTGGCTGGGATGGGGTGAGGCTGAGTCAGTGGAAAGTTCATACCAATGCTGCCTGACCAGGTCCCAGACAGTATCGGTCACCCGTGTGCTCACAGGGCCATCGAGGCTGGAATGCTCCTCGCTTTTGTCCTCATCATATCCTGGGCAATGTCTTTCACACTAGGCAGGACACGTTGTAGTCAGGGTCCCAGGTTGCCAGCAACAGAAACTAACCCAGTTAATTTCAATGATTATCGTAATGTTCCTGGGTAGCTCACAGAATTAACGTACACAAAAATAAGTGAGAACCAAGTGAGTACAGAGGCCAGATGCCAGATGCAACTGCTCAGGGGACCAAGAGACTAGGATGCTACCCACACCACCGCTGGCCAGAGCACCACACAGCCCACAGGCACCCCTGCCTCTGCTGCATGGATGAGGATGCTGTTGCTGCAGTGCCTGTGATGACAGCATCAATTCCAAACTTCCCCTGCTTTTCTGCAGCCTTTACTCCAAACTGCAAGTCCCAGATGGGAGCATCCAGTTCCCCAGAAGCCAGTGTCCACAGCCCAGCTGCCCAGGCCTGGACACCCAAGTTTAGACTTTGTGCTAGGTGGGTTCAACGCATGTACCTCTTGTCAAAAACATTCTCCAGCTTCCATGGGAGAATGCTGGACCTGTCCTGCCACCACGCTGACTTGTAGTAGAGAGTTCGTATTACCCGTGAGAAGAAAAATGTATAAATTGGGAAAAAAAAAATCAGAGAAAGAATTGACACCACTGGGGATTGCTTGGATGTGGAGACTAGTAGGGACCATCATGGATCAAGGACGGTGGCAATTTCTGAGGCAGCGAACCCCACGAGGAGGGAGCAGCCAAGCCAACAGCTCAGTTTGGACAAGCTGAATGTGAAATGGCTCTGCGCTCTTCAGTGGGCATTCTGCAAACTCCAACGCTCGATGCATTTGGAAAGAATTCTATTAATACGATTGATGTTATCACAATTATTAAATATTAATGAAACTGCCTTCTTTGGGAACCAAAGACAGAATCACTCCAATGAAGTGAGAACCGAGCATTGCCTTTGTTAATAGACAAGCAAGGGAGGATTTAAATTTAATTCTCTTCTCCTTCTTTTGCTTTGGCTGCTTGTCACACGGAGGATGGCCAGGCATTCAGGACAGGGCTGCCCAAGACAAAACGGGTAACCAGCAAACTTCAAATAGGTAAACAAATGCCCGTGATACCCCTAAGCTACCAACCAGGTTTAAAGCTGTTGTATCTTAAGGCTTCTACACTGGGGGAACCATCTGGTGACCAAGAAAAGGAAGCAGCATTTGCTTGGATGGTGCCAGGGACTAAGGAGGCAGAACTCCCTTGGCCCTTCCCACAACAACATAGAGCCTGCCCTACCTCCCAGCTGCGAGGCTCAGATTTGGTGGGTTCGAGTCCAGCCATGCGGCGACCCTATAAGGATGGAACACCTTAACTAGCCAGGATCATTCTGATGCAAATATTGTAACGCTCAGCCTTCTCAAACCCTGTGCCTGGGGTTCTGACTCCGCAAATATGCTGCCCCAGGCACTGAGAAAAGACTCTGGGGACTCAGATGTCCTGACGCCAGCCTTCTGGTCTCACTCCCATGTGACCTTCGGCACATTTTAAATGTTTTCTAAACTGAACCTTGATTCTCTCACCTGGAAAATGGGGCTACCACCACCTACCTGGGCCACGGGAGAGCTATAGAAATTAACTGGGAGGGAGAGATATATGGGATAAAGCACTGTATGTTTATTACTAACTCTCCCGGTGATTGTTCATACCCTTCAAGCTCACCATAAAATTACTTTATCTAATAATAACAGTCCCCCCTTTTTTTTTAGGGTTGCACCCAGGGCATATGGGGGCTCACAGGCTAGGGGTCAAATCGGAGCTACAGCCGCTAGCCTACACCACAGCCATAGCAACGCAGGATCTGAGCCCCATCTGCAAACTACACCACAGCTCACAGCAACGCCGGATCCTTAACCCACTGAGCAAGGCCAGGGATCGAACCTGCGTCCCCATGGATACCAGTCAGGTTTGTTTCCACTGAGCCACAATGGGAACTCCTATAATAACAGTCTTGACAAGAAGTCCATGCGTTGAACCCTTTCAGGACAACCATCACTGGAGTGAGTTGGAAAGACAGCAGCATGGCAGTATGTTGAACAAGGATGGAAAGTTCCAGAACAGCTAATGTCCCACCTTCACTGCCCCCAAAGAGAAGAGTCTGGCAAGGGAATTCTCTCACCTTCTCTGCTCTTTTCTTTGGAGAAATGATGCATCTTGTTCTACAGGGCTGTTTTCCAGGACAAAAAGCACTTATTTAATTGCCTGCACTTTTTTTTCCTTTTAATTCTGTTAGTGTAGCCTGCAGCCTAATAGTAAGTAGAGTGTGTCTTTAATGAAGCCAGTAAATATATATAAATAAAAAAAAAAGAAGTGTCTGATTTACCGGGAAATTACAATGCTCTATAAAGTCAAGATGTTGCTTTAGAGTCACCTGCCCGCTGTGGCCCACATGTCCTTGGTAAAGCGTCATTTCTGTACATCAGGCCATTAGTGATTTACAGGAGGGTGGAGGTGACTCCCCAACTTTTAATTAAGTTTATTGTGCACACCTACCACTTGAAATAAATGGGTGATTTCAGGATTAATGAAAGCGCATGAGCAGGAAAGGATGCAGTACACAGTAGGCACTCAATAAAGGCTTGTTTAGTTCCTTCCTGGCTGTCTTTCGTCCATCAGATTGAGGGAGCAGGCATTTCATCAACATTTGTCCACAGTCTCTCTGCAGCTAAATACTAAACAAATCAGCTTAAAAAAAAAAAGCCACCTCCATTTATTTTGCAAAGACTTGCTGACAAGACACCGAGCGGCATCTGAAATTTCATCTAGACAAAGAGGGCAGGGACAAGGAAAGCCAGGAGCTCTATTTTCCCACCCCGGGGCTTCGCGCCGGCACTCACACAGGCACAGGCTTCCGGAGTACATGTGCGCCACTGCGATAAGGAGGCATTCAAACGCCGCAATTCATCACCCCGGCCCCGGATGGAAGGAGAGTGTGTGTGTGCGCGTGTGTCACACTCCTGCATGCACGCCCACCCCAGGGGGGCCTTTGTAGCTTGACCGAAAAGGGAGCGAAGGCACAGAGCTTACAAAGGGGAAGGAAAAGGCCGGGAAGTGAAGAAAAGCGCCCTCTTCGGCTGCTTCCCTTTGGTTTGGGCTGCTCCATCCCAGTTGGTTAACCTGTTAACAATATGATAAAGGAGAGCAGAGGAGGAGAGAAGCTTCCACCTTCCGGCCCCGATGCAGAAGGAAACAAACATTAATCATAGCAATCCCCGAGGGAGCTGGGGTTGTGCCCTAATGTGTTTTAGTGAGAGATTCATGAAGTCGGCAGAGGTGGCTGGGAATGCTAATCCTCCTTCTCCGAATCCTCGGGGACCTTGCTAACCCCAGCCGGCCAGGGCCAGCCTCGCCAGGCACACACGCGGCGCACACACCACACACACTCTCCAGCCCAACGGAGGTTTCACTCCCAGAGCCAACACCTCCCTTTTGGAGGGTTTCTTGGGAAAATGGGAATTCCATGAATCCACCTTTATGGAGATGTACTTTATACCAGGCACTTCCATGAGGTTACTTAGTTTTAAGCCTCACGAGAGTACTGGGAAAATATTTTTCTGGTTATTACTCCATTTGTACGGATGCTGAAAACTCAGATGCAGGGCAGTGATGTCGTTTTGGTTTTGGTTTCCAGGCACACACAGCTGGTTAAGTGGTGAATGGAGAATTCAAATCTATAATTTTTGGGGGGATGCCCAAAAGTACTGTGCTCTCCTCTTGCAGCACGGCTGGCAGCGCCTTTCTGCAACAGGCTCCAGGATCCTGTATGATATGGGAGTTCAGGGGAAGGCCCAGGAATCAGCATTTTATTACAGCTTTTTTTTTTTTTCTTTCTCTTGTTTGAACAGCTTTACTGAGGGGTAACTGAACTATGATAAACTGCATATGTTTACAATGAACAATTTGCTAAATTTTGAGAGAGATATTTACTCCCGAAATCATCACCATGATAGTGATATCTAGCCCCTAACAGTTTTGTCTTTGTTTTTTGTTTTTTTGTTGTTGTTGTTGTTGTTCTTTTTTTCTGTCTTTTGTCTTTTTTTAGGGCTGCATCCACAGCATATGGAGGTTCCCAGGCTAGGGGTCAAATTGGAGCTACTGTAGCTGCTGGCCTGCACCACACACACAGCAACGCGGGATCCAAGCTGCGTCTGCGACCTACACCACAGCTCACGGCAACGCCGGATCCTTAACCCAATGAGCAAGACCAGGGATCGAACTTGCATCCTCATGGATGCTAGTCGGGTTCATTAACCACTGAACCACGATCGGAACTCCCAGCAGTTTCCTCTTTGTAATCCTCTCTCCCACCTTCCCCACCCCTTCTCATCCCATCTCCAGGTCACCACAGACATACTTTTTGTCACTATAGACTCATTTGCATTTTGGGGAGTTTTATATTTTTTGGAATCATGCAGAATATACTCTTTTTTATCTGGCTTCTGTCACTCAGAATAATTTTCTTGAGATTCATCCACGTTGTGTGTATCAATGCATCCTTTTTATTGTTGAGTAAATTCTATCCTTAGGCTATGTCACAATTTGTTTACCCATTCACCTGTTAGTGAACATTTAGGCTGTTTCCAGTTTGAAGCTCTTACAAATAAAGCTTCTATGAGCATTAGCATTCAAATCTCAAACCTTAATAATAAGAAAATGAACAATCCAATTTAAAAACTGGGAAAAAATTTGAGTACTCACTTAAACAAAGAGACATGCAGATGGTAAATAATCAAAAGAAAAGATGCTGAACACCCTTAGTCATTAGGGAAATTCAAATTAAAACCACAATGAGATATCACTACATACCTACTGGAATGACAAAAATTAAAAAGACCAGTCACTTAGTATGATATCTTCTAGGACCATCCATGTTGCCGCAAATGGCATTATTCAATTCTTTTTCATAGCTAAGTAGTATTCCACTGTATGTATATGTGTGTGCGGATGGGTGTGTGTATATATATATATATATATATATATATATATATACACATATATATATATATATGATATATATCATATCTTCTTTATCCATTCATCTGTTGTTATCATACTAAGTGAGATAAGCTACACAAACACAATTATATGATATCACTTACATGTGGAATCTGAAAAAATAAACAAATGAACTTATTTACAAAACAGAAATAGATCCACAGAAATATAAAACAAACTTATGGTTACCAAAGGGGAAGGGGGGGAGAGGGATAAGTTAGGGGGATGGAATTAACATATACTCAATACTATACATAAAATAGATAACCAATAAAGACCTACTGTATAGCACTTGGAACTAAATATTTTGTAATAACCTATAAGGGAAAAGAATCTGAAAAAATATGTATATTTGTAGTATATATATATACATATATATATATAACTGAATAACTTTACTGTACACTTGAAACTAACACAACATTGTCAATCAACTATACCTCGATCTTTTTTAAAAAGGCCAATTATTCTGAGTGTTAGTGAGGACGGGGAGCAACCAGAATACTAATACACCGCTATGCCGCTGGGAATATAAACTGATACAGCCACTTTGGAAAGCAGGTTGGCATCTTTTTAAAGAATTAAAAACACCTACCATATGACCCGGCCACTTCACTCTTAGGTAAGAGGAATGAAAACAGATGTCTATACATACACCTGTTCCATGAATGTTCATAGATGTTTAACTTACTATAGTAAGAATCAGTGTTTGTAAAAGCCCTCCACGTGATTCTGAGAGTAAGTCATGTTTGGAAAACACTGAGCTGCAGGATTTGGATGTGTATGATTGCTGTAGAAAATCCTCTTATTCTTCAAATAACTATCTAAGTGGAGGAAATGGCTGAATTAAGAAGTTAACTAGTTCGTGAAGGAATGCCATTTAATGAACCTGTGCGATGTTGGGCAAGTCAGTTAACTTATTTAGATCTCTATTTTATTCATAAGAACCACAAGAGGTGGTGTTAACGACTCTCAGCTTCCATGAATCTGTACATCTGTGATCTCAAAGACTTCCACAAGGCACCTCTCACCCTCCTTGAGAGGGTGGAATTAACCTCATAGACCAGTTGATGGGCCATAGTTTTCCCCTGTAAGGAGCATCCATGCATCCCCTGGGCAGGCACCCTGCTGCACGAGTAGGTATGCCTGCACACACAAACACACACACACACACACAGATACGCACACATTTTTAAATTTGAAAAGTTAAAGTCTCCAAGATCGAGGTTGTCAGCATTGTCATTAAAGTCTTCCAGACACAAAAGCCCTCTGCTGCTTTGCAGCCCACATGCAGCTGTATTTTACTTATCTAGATCCCTTTTGTCTGAAATTATTTCCTCGTTTTGAATAACCTGCAAAATATAAGGCTGGGGACAGAGAACTGTCAGTCTCCCTTATTTGGAAATGGATTTGTCATTTACAGTCAGTACCCATACCTGGGGCAGTTTGGATCAAAAAGAGTTTTCAAGGCCTCATTTATTACCACTCTTTAAAGAATTCACCCTTTGATCAAGAGCCTGGGGATTCCATGCTCTGCCCCCTCAAAATGTGTTCCCACCCCCAAGATCCCAGTGCTGTTTTTGTTTCTTTTGAAAACCCTGTTTACTTCGGAAATTCAGCAGTTGCTCCCGAAGTTCCTTTGATGTCTATTGAATTTAATATATTTCATTGCATTATGGAAAAGCTATTTCAGCTTTTGGAATCAGCATCTTCTTGATGTGCCGAGGGGTCTTTTGGTTGGGTTTTGTGTGGTGGTTGTTGATTTGAGTTGTTATATATATATATATTTTTTTAAGAATGGTTTGAAGACTTTGGTTCTTTTTATTTCATTTTTTTTTTAAGACTAGCCAAAGGATGAGCAAGCAGTGAGATTGTCAGCTCCTAGAAACTAGGATTCTCCAATGAATCCAGGGACAGGTGACAAGAAGAATTACCTTTTTTATCCTTCCTGTCTTCCCTAATTCCATTGTGCCAAGACTGCCTCCACAATAAACCAACAAAGACTACCTCTTAGGAACATTGTATCTCTCAATAATCAATCAATGACCTACTATGACCTTGTTGGTACACCAAGTGTTGTGCTAGGTATAAAAGTCAAGTAGCTTAAAGTGTAATTGAGAAATAAATGTATACAAACATACTGTTGTACTGGGTTGAAAAATATCTCCATAAAATGTATGTCCACCTGGAACCCATGAATATGACCTCATCTGGAAATAAGGGTTTCATAGATGTAGTCGAGTTAAGATGAGTCCATATAGGATTAGGGTGGCCCTACCCCCAGTGACTGGTATCTTTATAAGAAGAGGGAAATTTATGCACACACACACACATACAGAGTGAAAATGGCCATGTGAAGACAGAAGCAGATTGAAGAGAGGCTGCCGTAATTCAAGAATGTCAAGGATTGCTGGCCACCAGCAGAAGCAAGAAGAGGCAGAGAATCCTTCCCCAGAGATTTTGAAGGGAATACAGCCCTACTGACACCCCGATTTCAGTCTTGTAGATGCCAGAACTGTGAGAGAATAAATTCCTGTTGGGTTAGGCCACCTAGTTTGTAGTAATTTGCTACAACAGTCCTAGGAACTGAAAACAATACTTAATATAAATTAAGAGAAGGTGCCTATATATTATCAGACACTAATCTAAGAGCATTCATATATATTTTTTTTACAATTTTATGAGGAAGACACTACTACTGTCCCATTTTTAGTGTAACCACATGGTTTATCACCCAAAGATACTTTGACAGTGAAAGGAGTCACCATTCATAATTACACTAGGACAACAAGTGTTAGTCAAGACTCTCAGAGATGTACGGTCACTCAACCTATATCGCAGACGTGGAAACTGAAGTGCAAAAAGTTAAGCAACTTGCCCAAGGACGCGCGGCTCGTGTACATGGCAGACACAACGGGAAGCCATTGTACTTGCCTGCAACCACCGCACTACACCACACTGAATTTACCAAACCTTCTGGGGACTAGTCACAAGAAGAAAGAGTCACCTAAATGCATGCTTCAGCCACAGATCTGCCATTAGTACAGGCAGGCCCAGGTGTCCAAGCCCTGAGTGGAATCAAGAAGATCCTCTGTAGTCCTGTTATACTGAGCCATAGGGATAGAAGTTAAAAGATCTAGACTGTCACTCCAATTCTGCCATTCAGTTTCCGTGTCCTGGAGACAAGTCATTTCCCTTCACTTTATACTTGATCTCTTCGAGTCTGCTGTGAGGCCAGTCCACCTGCAGCACTGCCCACATGACCCCATCACTGACCAGCCATCCAAAGGCTCACTTGCTCAGGATCTCAACTATTGACAGGCAGTTGCAGGAAAAAAAAAAAAAAAAATGATAGGAAAGGAATCGTCTCCTGTCCATGGTTGGGCTCTAGAGTCCTTCTGTGGCTCCTAGGCTAGGTGGTTTAGGTGCTCTGGGGGTGAACACCCTATGGGTGTGTTTAGAAGCCATAAGCGGGGAGTTCCTGTGGTGGCTCAGTGGTAATGAACCCAACCAGTGTGCATGAGGATGCGGGTTCGATCCCTGGCCTCACTCAGTGGGTTAAGGATCCGGTGTTGCCGTGAGCTGTGGCATAGGTCACAGATGCAGCTTGGACCTAGCATCGCTGTGACTGTGACGTAGGCCCATAGCTACAGCTCCGATTTGACCTCTAGCCTGGGAATCTCCATATGCCACAGGTGTGGCCCTAAAGCGACCAAAACAAAAAAAAGAAAAAGAAAAAATAAAAAGAACCCGGACAATTCTCCTTTCTGACCAGCAGAGAGTGGGGATCCTCTAAACTACAGCTACATTCTGGGCTCTTCAGTAGATCTAAGGACAGGCCCTGAATTAGACTGAGGTCCTGGTGTCCTGACCTCCTACCTGGGACCACCTACAAGCCCTGACCTTGCACCTGCCCTGCCCCGCCCCCTCAGGTCTGACCCCTTGGATAGTCTGGAACAAGCTTGAGTGGGCTCCATCTCCTTAGATCTGGCACTTGGACCTTTGTGGCTTTAACCACACCTCCACCCTAACTTCACCCCTCGGTCTGAGTAGCTCTGCTTGGCCTTGACCTACAGGTGGCCTCGGTTGCTCCCTCCTGCCTACGGGAGTTTACAGTACGGCTCATGGCTAGGGCTATGATCAAAAGCCATAACCACCGTCACGTCCCCTTAGTCACGTCCTGCTCAATTTACTTTCAAGTAATCCTGAGTCCATATTACCCATCTCCCACTCACGTGAGCTATACTTCTCAACTGGTCTCCTGGCTCCAATCTCTTCTGTGCTTTGTCTCTTTTCCTTTTTTTTTTCCTTCATGAATTCCTCCTTCTCATCATTTCAAGAGCGTGAATCTAAACATATGGATCCATCCTCCTCTGTGTGTGAACCACCAGTATATTCCAGCATAAAGACCAAACTCCCTAGCACTGCATTCAAGGCTTACAGCACTTAGATCCAACCTGCTTTTGCACCTCATCTTTTCACACCTTCCCAGGCACTCCACTCTCTTGCTTCCTCAAAGTACCCCTGGTGTTCCAGGTATGTTGGGTCAGGCCCTGCACCCCAACACAACATGCATTCAACGCCTCTCGTCTCCATTGCTGAGAGAGCTTTCTTCCCTCTGATTAGCTCAGATTCCTTGTCACCCCTTGGGAACATCTTGGATAGAAGAGATGAATAGTCCACCTGGCACTCAGCCTCCATCAGAACTAGGCCTTGGCTGCCAGAGGATCCCTGATAAAGCTTGTTTCACCGCCCTCCCAACCTGACTGATAATGCCATTCCCACGGGCTTATCTGTCTCCCCAGAGATGGGAGGGCGTTTCCACACGGGTATCCCTATGACAAGTAGCACCTGTACGGGGGCTCTGTCCACTTGCATAGATCTGACCTTTAAGCCAGAGCAAAGACCAGCTTCACACCTGGCCTGCCTCCCTCCTGATGGGCCCCGAGCCCCGGCAGCAACATGGCCTTTTCATGGAGTTAGAACCAGAGGCAGCAGACGCAGCCGGCAGCAGGACCCTCGAAGACCCACCAAAGCCACTGAAGACACTTGCCTAGAAGGGAGCCTCAGATGCCATTCCACCCCAAGACAGGGAAAGGAAGAATAAGAAATACTCGCTCTGCGCCGTGCAAACAGGCCTTTGAAAGCTTGTCCCTGCCAGGAGCCAGCGAAGAGGCAGTCTTTGCTGCCCAGTTGGTGCTGGGAGGTTCAGAGTTTTTCCTCCAGCTCTCCCCTCTCTCCAGCACCCCAGCCCTCTCGTGTTGGTTGCTCTTTGGCTGCTAAGCCTTTTTCAAAGACTCATCATTAATTCCGCTCTGTGGCACAAGTGGGAACAGGCTTTCAAGAAAGAAAAGACATATAGAATTCAGGAGCTGGGCTGCCACGTGCAAAGACCATCAGGGAAGGCAAACCAAAGAGAGCCTTTATTTTTGATTCATTTTGTTTTTCAAGAGACACGAAGGTCGTTGTCAGCAGCAGCCACTAGCCTAATCAGACCCTTGGAATAAGAGAGAGGCAAGAGCTTTCCAGTGGGTTAGAGGGAGAGGTGGGGGGCAAAGTCAGTCACTGAAGCCAAATAATGAATATTAAATGCTTGTAAGTAATGTTTAATTAAGTTACTCTACGATTGAGGCTTTTTGCAAACATTACCATGGGATTCAAAGTAGTACATTAAGTGCCCGGAAAAATCACTAAACAGAGAACACAGGCTGCCTTCCATCCATCTAGTCTATGGCTCTGTTTTATCTGCACAGAGGTTCCACCGGCTGAACGCTAAAGGAAGTCCGGGTAACACCCGGTCCCCACCCCGGCCCCGCTTCTGCCCGCCTTCACAGCTTCCACGGCACCGCTGGCCCTGAAGCTTATCACCACGATACAGTTGAAAATTGCTACTTGTCAAAAGATTCCATCAACAATGCAAAAGATAAGCCAAAACTTAGATATATGCAAGCCATGTCACCAACTGAGGACTGCCTTTCAAAAAGGTCTACCTGCCTAAAGAGACAAATGGCCCAATCAAAAGAGTAGAAGACCAGGTATGATCATGAAACATGGGCAAAAGATATGAACAGGTGAGTCACAGAAGGAAAAAAGATCACATTGAAATATGACAAAAGGGAGTTCCCATTGTGGCTCAGCAGAAACGAATCCGACTAGTATCCATGAGGACACTGGTTCGATCCCTGGCCTCACTCAAGGGGTTAAAGAATAGGCGTTGCCATGAGCTGTGGTGTGGGTCACAGATGCGGCTCGGATCCTGCGCTGCTGTAGCTGTGGCGAAGGCTGGTGGCTACAGCTCTGATTAGACCCCTAGTCTGGGAATTTCCATATGCTATGGGTGTGGCCCTAAAAAAAGCACAAAAAAATCAAACTCACTGCACATCAGAAAAATGCACAATCTGATATGGTACCCTGTTATACCCATCAGATTAATGCAACAACACAGAATTAATATCTAATGACACTAAGTGGTAAGAATCCAGAGGGACTGTTTATTCAATGCACACTGACACAGTGACATTGGAGAGAAATTTGGCACCACACAGAGAACTTTAAGATGTACCTACCTAGAACCCAGGCAATTGATTACAGTGTATGTACCCAAGATTCTCAGAAGGGTGTACTGAAATATAAAATACAGCATTTTTTATACAGCAAAAATTGGAAACCAACTAACGTTGATCAACAAGAGAATGGGCATATAAATTGAGGAATATTCACACAGTGAAAAACTATTTGGCAGTAAAAGTAAAATGCATGATATAGATAGATCTCTTAAACATAATTTTAAGTAAAAATCAAAACCAAAGCAAAGGTTTCAAAAGTAGCAGAAGAATATCTACATTATGGCATAATTTTATGTAAAATTTTAAGATCTATAGAGCATAAAGGATTATCCATAGAGATATACACGTGTGTTAGAAATGAGATGCATGAGAGTGATAAACACTGAAGTCCAGGTAGGATTACCTAGGGCAGTGGGCAGGGAGGTGCAGTGGGGAATGGCAAGTACAGGGACATTTAATTGGGAGTCTTGGGTACGGGCAGGCATTGTATTAATCTACAAGCCTTGGAGTTCCCATTATGGCTCAGCAGGTTAAGGACCCAACATAGTTTCCATGAGGATGTGGGTTTCATCCCTGGCCTCACTCAGTGGGTTAAGGATCCAGCATTGCTGCCAGCAGACACGGTCACAGACACGGACTCAGATCTGGCATTGCTGCAGCTGTGGAGTAGACCATAGCTGCAGTTCCGATGCTACTCCTAGCCTGGGAACTTCCACATGCTGTGGGTTCAGCTCTTAAAAAAAAAAAAAAGGCTATAAGCCTTTCTTATGTCTTCAGTATTTCATAATACATATTTTAAATTGGCGATGATCCTATTTTTAAATATGACTCAATAAGATCCTATGCTTCGCAGAGCAGACTTGAAAAATCAAAAGAGTAGAAGACCAGGTATGATTAAGGGCTAAAATGCAAGACAAATCTGGGACATGATCGAGGTGAGGGATTTGAAAATCATGAAATGTTCTTGCTAAAAGCTCCAGAGGGTACCTGAACTTCAAGCAGACCAGTATCCACCATGGTTCTGAACTCCACCCAGTCCTGGAGCAGGCAGAGCCCACCAGGAGAGCCAACGTGGAGGCCACTCAGCCTGCTGTGCAAAGGACTTGATGGTGAGAGATGGAACCCATAGCCCAAGAAGGATCAATTAGGCTTGACTTTTTTTTTTTTTTTGGAGGGGGGCCACACCTGTGGCATATGGAGGTTCCCAGGCTAGGGGTCGAATCAGAGCTGCAGCTGCCAGTCTACACCACAGCCACAGCAACACGGGATCTGAGCAATATATGTGTCCTACGCCGCAGCTCAGGGCAATGCCAGATCCTTAACCCAGTGAGCAGTGCCAGCGACAAAACCCGCCTCCTCATGGATACTAGTCAGGTTTGTTACCGATGAGCCTGACAGGAACGCCCAATTAGGTATTTCTTGCCAACTGAATGGAGGCTAAACTCTAACCCCTCTCTCTAGTCTGTATCTAACAGACACCTCCAAAGTTAGCTGCCCAGAGTACGTCAATGATTTCTGAGAGCCCACAGAAGCCTCATTTTCTTGTTAGAGCTTGACAATTCCTAGCAAATATTCATCATGGAGATTCTTACCGCCGACCAGAAGAGGTGCTGCAGACACAAAAACTGCCACCAGAAATATCTGAACCTCTTTTAGCTGGATTTAACCTGCAAAAGTCTCTGGGAGGAATCGCAATAAATTTATACAGTGTTGGTAAAGGGTAGCCATGATGAACACATCTTTAACTGGACATTAAACATTCATGGGGTAGTATTTTTATCTGTAGAGGAACACCTAGATCTTGTTTATTTATTGAAAAAGGAAGTAAAGAAATCAGGCAAACAACCTGGTAAACTCTGACGTTAGCTGACCTTGACCCTGGGTAGCCTTCTCTCTCTCTAAGCATTAATAATCCCAGTTCTGTACTGGGAGACTGGTCTAAAACAAGGGTTAGCCAAATCTGACCTATAGGCTATTTTAGTATGGCTTGTAAGCGAAGAACGCTCTTATACATTTTTAAGTCATTGAAAAAAACCAAAGGGAGAATAATACTTTGTGACACATGAACATGAAAAGTATATTCAAATGTTAATACCCGTAACACAGTTTTTTTGTTTTTTTTTCTTTCCTTTTAGGGCCGCACCTGCAGCCTGTGGAAGTTCCCAGGCTAAGGGTTGAATTGGAGCTGCAGCTATGGTATACACCAGAGCCGCAGCAATGCCAGATCCGAGTCCATGTCTGCGACCATGTCTGCTTACCACAACACTGGATTTTTAATCCACTGAGCGAGGCCAGGGATCAAACCTGCACCCTCATGGATCCTAGCTGGGTTCTTAACCTGCTGAGCCACAGTGGTAACTCCCCGTAGAACAGTTTTACTGGAACACAGCCAGGCTTATTCATATATGAATGGTCCATGACAGCTTCTACACTATACGGGCGGAGCTGGGCTGGTGGGAGAGAGACTTTAGCCTGTATTTACTGTCTAGCCTTTTGCAAAAAAGTGTTGCCAACCCCTGGTCTACAGCCACATTGTCCAAAAAAACACAACGCCAGCCAGATGTGAAATTTTAAATTCCCTAGTAGCCATGTTAAAAAAATAAAGAGAAAGAGGTGAAACCAATTGCCATGATATATTGTATTTAACCCAATACAGCCCCTAAATGCAATGTGTAATCAACACAAAGAATTTTTGGTGAGATATTTCACGTGACAGTTTTCGTAGTCTCTAAAACCAGATGTATATTTTGCACTTCCGGTTCATCCCAGTTCCGCAAGCTACCTTCCAAGTGCTCAGTGGCTGCATGGTGTCAATGGCCACTATGCCAGAGAGCACAGTGGTCCTGTGGTGTAGGTCACCAATGAGCCTCTAAGGTCCTTTTCAGCTTTAACTCAATTAAAGAGTCTAAAATACGTGTAGGCTGAAAATGCAAAATCAGCAAACAAACAAACAACAACCCTCTCTCTTCTCCAGGATCCAATTAGAGGTCCTTAAAATCTCTCCAGATTCCTCCAGTCCACACCACAATCCCTTTTACCCACTGAGACTGGCCCCTGGCCTTGAACTTTTCAGAGGGCTACATTCACAGGTGTAACTGGGCTATCCCTAGGCTGCTGCTGCCCGTTGCTCATTCTCACCTTCACCTCTCATTTAATGATTCTGCTCCTGCCTCTGACTTCTCTGTATGTCTCTGTTCTTTCCGACACCTGCCTGTGTTTCTCCTGGAGGCCTTGGCTTGGTTTTTCTCCACCTCCCCTGTTCTAAGACATCTTATGGGTCCCTCTGGAAGCCTTCTCCCAGCCCTGCACAAAAAAGGCAGCACCTCTCAGAAGACGAGGTACATCGGAAATGACGCAGGTACGTGAGGAAAAAGCCTAAGTGAGCTGGGGGGTTGAGACAAAAATATTTCCTCTGAAAGGTGACTCGGAAAATTCCTAATTAACGGAATTGAGGAAATCAAGGAATTTGGGGATTAAGGATAGTTTTTGAGAAGGCATTTTTGAGTGGGAGATACAGTGGTATTCTGGGGGCTAACCAAGGAGGACCACCAGTTGTGAGTTGTGGGAGAGAGCTGGGGATTGAGGCAGAATCCAGAGGAGCAGGCTGGGGACCGGGGAAGACAGGGATCTGGAGCCTGCGGAGCCCAGAGGCAGCTGGCACAGCAGCCCAGGGTGGGTGATAGAACACTGCGTAGGTCAGCACCGAAGCCCCAGACCTTCCGGTTTTTTGTTTTTTGTTTCTTTTTAGGGCTGTACCTGCAGCATATGGAGATTCCCAGGCTAGGGGTCGAATCGGAGCTATAAGTGCCTGCCTACCCCACAGCAACAGCAACGCAGGATTTGAGCCGCGTCTGTGACCTACACCACAGCTCACTGCAACGCTGGATCCCCTACCCACTCATCGAGGCCAGGGATCGACCCTGCATCCTTATGGATACTAGTCAGATTCATTTCCACTGCGCCACGATGATGGGAACTCCCCCCGGACCTTCCCTAATCATCGCAGAGTCCAAAGGAGGAGATGAAGCTGAAAGGGAATGATGGGAGTTGATGCTGTTAAGTCTGAATTTCCTCAGAAGATGCATCAACACGATTCCCATATTCCCCCTCCTGGAAGCTGCAATTCAGTGTCACCTATGCAGGGATACAGGGGGGCTGGGCTGGAGAAAGAAGGTACCTATCAGAGGTAGGCTAATCAACCATCTTTCAAAAAGTAAAATGCAGTATTATTTTTAAAAAATGCCCATTATAATTTGTTCAAACTGTACATAGAAGTATAATAAAGAGAGAAATTACCTAAAATTTCTCAACCCTGAAATAACGATCTGGTGACCATTCTTTTGCACGTGCTTTTATGCACTGTGCAATATTTAATAGAATCCTATCACACAAGCTCATTTTCTCATAGACACTGTGTGTGTGTGTTTATTTTCAATCAGTATTTTGGGGGGATTTGGGGAGACTTACTCCTTTTCTTTCTTCCTCTGACCCATATACTTACATAGGGAAGGCTGTCATTATCTTACAAAAAGGATCATTTTACACAGTTCTCTGCATTCTGCTTATTTCACACTTTATGTATAAATTTATCTAAATTATTGGATCGAGAATTCATTCATTTTTAATGTCTGCATAGTATTTGCAGTATGGGTGTACTGTAATTTATTCAATTATCCCCACTGATGGGCACTTCCTTTGAAATGGCTTTGCATACACACTCTTACTCACCAGTGCTTTTATTTCAATGAGATAAATTCCCAGAAGTGGGAAAGAAAGCTGGGTAGAAGGAGATATGCATTTTTTAATTTTACTAGCTATTGCCAGATTGTTCTCCAACAAGACTAAAACAGTTTACATTTCCTCCAGCAGTGTGTATAAATTCCCTCTGCCCTGCATCTCCTCCAACAGATATTATTGGTCTTGTTTGCCAGTCTGAGTGTAAAATGATAATTCAAAATTCTACTTTAATTTGCATTTTCCTCACTTCTAGGAAGTTTGAGCATTTCTTTATGTGCTTACTGGATGTGATTTGCTCTTCTGTGAGCTCTCTCTTCATATCCGTTGCCTATGTTTCTGTTTGGGTGCATTTTTGTTGATTTTTCAGAGCTTTTTGCATATTATAGCTATGACTCTCTTATCAATGTGCATTTTTTTTCTAAACCTATCATTGGAGCCCACTCTGATTTTACCAACCAAACTGCAGCACACTCTTTGACAAGGAGGGTGGGATAAGAATGACAGATCTGCAGGGTGGAGAAAGCAGAGGAACCCAGGCTCTGGATGCCCTCTGGGGATGGTGGATTGGCTGGCTCAGGCTGACACAACAAAGCACCATGGACTGTAGGATTCAACAATAGAAATTTATTTTCTCGCAGTCCTGGAGCCTGGAAAACCGAGATCAAAGTGCCAGAGGGTTGGTTTCTGGTGAAGCCTTTTTTCCTGGCTTGCAGTCGACCACCTTCTCACAGTGTTCTCACAAGGCCTTTCCTCTGTGCTTACGTGGAGAAAAAGAGAGGTCACTGATGCCTCTCTTTTCTCTTCTCCTAAGGACAGCAGTCCTAACCAATCAGGACCTACCCTTACCACCTCAGTTAACCTTTGTTAGCTCCTTAAAGCCCTGTCTCCAAATACGGTCTCATGGGGAGTTAGGGTGTCAATATATGAATCTGGGGGGAGGCAGTGCAGTTTCTAATGGATGGTTTAAGCAGAAGTGGATAAACCCAGAGGGGAAATGATAGTATGTCTGAGCCCCATTCACCTTCACAGCAATTTCCATGCTCCAGTGAGACAAGGAAGAGGCTGCATGATTCCCACTCCTCCAAAGAATGGCACAGAAAGAGCAGAAAGAGCCCCAGACCCGGAGGGACCATAGCAGAAAGCAGGGATGTTTCAGTGGGTGCCCGCCTTCCAACAGCCCAGCACCAGGTCAAGTTAGAAACCACAGCTGGGTGGACACCTGTAGGGATAGATGCCTGCAGGGCCCTAAGACTCAGCTCTGGGTCAACTCCCCAGAATTTAGACAGGGGGAGGGAGAAGGGACCACCAACCAACTGGTGAGAGGTTCCCAGGAGGATGGTCCCCTCAACCCCCGAATGTGGCTGTTCACCTTGGAGACCTGCTGTGGACATGGGTGTGGACAAGATTTATACCTTTCCCGGAAAGTGGATGCTCAATTTGGGCAGCAGGAAACAAGGGCCTGTGGAAAACAACTACCTGCATAAATCAACCACCTAACTGCCCTCTGTTATGGGACTCAACTCCCCCCCACCCCAACACACACACCACCAGATATGAAATTTTAAATTTCCTAGTAGCCATGTTAAAGAAATAGAGAAAGAGGTGAAACCGATTGCTATTCTATACTGTATTTAACCCAATACAGCCCCCAAATGCAAGGCTTATGGATCCTTTGTAAGCCTAGCATCTCCTAGCAGTCAGCGCTGGCGCCATCTAAGCTCAGCCCATCTGTTTCGGATGCCTTAATAAACTCTTGCTTTACCAACTTGGCCTTGCACGCTCCTCCCTCGGCAAACAACTGGGCTTCAGCTGACCTGAGGCATGTGCTTACGTGGTATGCTGTCCATCTGACAGAGTCAGAACAAAACCAAGTGACACCTGTAGCAGAATTCAGTCCAACAGCATGTGAGACAAATAACTCCTGAAATGGGCGATGCTGGTCCTTCACCAGGGGCAGAGGCTCGAAGGAATCCTGGTGTCTAACCTCTACCCTTATCGCCTAAACTTAAAGGGCCACAATTAGAAACGATCTTAATCAGAAATGAGGGCCTCTGCTTCCTCCGCCAAGTCTCCCTGAAAGGAACACACGGCAAATTGCTCCCACGGACTTCTTTAACCTAACCCTCCAATTTATTCCCCATTAAGATGGTTACTCTAATGTACTTCTTTGTGGCTGTCAGGCCAAGTCGTGAGCCCTCCTGCTTTGGGATGCAGCTCTCAGCTGCCCAGGGCCTTTCCCATGGCACATAAGCCCACGCCTCCCCACACTTAATAAGAGCTCAGGCATAAGCCAACAGGAGAACTGGACATGATGCACACCTGAAGTTTCACATCTTGATTCCCAGGCTTTCTAACGCTGCACAGAATTGGCCCACACCAGGACATGGAGGAGACACACAAGCACCCCTCAACCTCCTTTCCCCTGAATGTGAATTGGGAACATAGTACCGGGCAGAGAAGGACAAGGAGGCCTGGATGCTGCTGTCCTGGGTCCTGATATGGCTAAGCCATAGCAGGAAATTTCACACCATTTCCCGCCTCTAGGGCTTGATTTCCTCCTCTAAGCATGAAAGGGCTGAAGTTAAAGCTCTCATAGATTACAGATATTTGTGTTGCTGGTTGTTGATGTTGTTTTTTTTTGTTTGTTTGTCATGTTTTTGGATTTTTGTTTTTGTTTTTTTTATTTTTTAGGGCCGCACACACAGCATATAGAAATTCCCAGGCTAGGGGTCAAATCAGAGCTGCAGCTGCTGGCCTATGCCACAGCCACAGCAACGCAGGATCCTTACCCACTGAGCAAGGCCAGGGATTGAACCCGTGTCCTCGGACACTAGTCAGATTTGTTTTCACCGCACCACAATGGGAATTCCTGTTGCTGTTTTTTTTTTTTTTTTAGACCAGCGTTTCAAATAGTCTCTTCTGTTTTGTTACTAGAGTTGTCACGTTGGAGCTCAGGTCCTCAGAGAAAGCTGAAGGTGGCTGGCTTTTGTTTTCTTCTGCTGGATCAAATGCCTCCCTGGCTTTTATTTCCCAGAGTTTCACTTCTGAGCACTCCAAAATGTTCGTGTTCCTTGGATGTGAGTACCAGCAATTACATCTGGAGCTGTTTTCTCTTAAGGGTCTGCCCTCCATCTGAGAAGTTTATCAGTTCTCCGGGAGAGTCCCCACCGTGCCATTAGCATTTGATATGGATGTCACAATTTGCAAGCCTTTTTATCTCTGGCAAAAGCAGAGCAAGGAAAGCAGGCCAGATCACTTGGTCCCCGGCTGGGAGGTGCAAACTGATTTTATTTGTGAAATGAGCTTAAATTAATCATCTGGATGAGTGATCCAGGCCATGTTCTCATGCGAGCTGGTGATGGGCAGCCAACCTCCTTGGTCTCCCAGGCACACAGAGGAATGAGCTACGCTCACTTACACACTGTCCTCACCACACGCACATAGCCACGTACAAGAAAATGCTTTTAGCACAATCGTCGTGGGAAAACACTGGAGTGGAGACACTTTTTGTAAGGGGCAGAGAGAAGAAATGCTAGAGAGACTTAGGGACAGCCAGACAGGGCATCAGGAGATTTAATATGTATCGCCTATATTCTTACAAGGCCACGTGGTTGACAAGGCATTAATGACCATGCCTTATCTTTTTTTTTTTTTCATCTTTTTGCCTTTATGTAGAGCCACACCCGCGGCATATGGAGGTTCCCAGGCTAGGGGTCTAACAGGAGCTGTAGCCGCCGGCCTTCGCCACAGCCACAGCAACGCGGGATCCGAGCCGCGTCTGCAACCTACACCACAGCTCTCGGCAACGCTGGATCCTTAACCCACTGAGCAAGGCCAGGGGTCGAACCCGCAACCTCATGGTTCTCAGTCAGATTCATTAACCACTGAGCCACGAAGGGAACTCTGACCATGCCTTATCTTTTGATCTCTCACACCTCGAGGGCACACACTGTTGCTTCTCCAAGGACCATCCCCTTCTGTGCACCTGCCAGCCCCTCACCTCCAGCACAGTCAACTTCTCCTCCTTCCCAGACAAGTCTCCTCTGATAGCCCTGTCTAATTTAGGAACCTCTCCCATCATCATTCTCCATCTAAACACTCTATTTGTTTTTATAGCACTTAATTAAATTTTTTTGTATATTTATTTACCTCTTAATTACCTGTCTCTCCCATGGAATTATAAATGCCTCAAAAGAGAGAAATCCAGTCTGTTTTATTCATCTTGGATCACCAGTACCCAACACAAAACCCAGCAAATGATCAGCACTCAAAAGACATTTGTTGAATAAATCAACTTGATTTTCACAACATTTCTGTAGTAATACCATTTCAAAGATGAGGAAACTGACGTTCATAGAGGTTAGCTGACTTGAAAATTGCCAATAGCTTGTAAGTGGCAGAGTCAGGATTCAGATCATATTCTGTGCCCTTTTTACATTATGTTCTTTCAGCTAGCCATCCCCCGTGCTATGAATTGTCCTTTGAACTCCACCATAGCTCCCAGCCTCAAGAAAAGGAAAGGAGAGTTTGATACACACACACACACACACACACACACACACACACACGCCTTTGATCTAACCCCACTCCCACAGCTTATTCGCTACAAAGGACCAAGTGGTGAATTTCACTCTAGTATACTTGCTATATTCACCTGTGTCTGACTTACTAATGACCATGTTTAGAACAATCAGCATTTCCAGGGCCTTGAAGATGGGAATATACAAAGGAAAGATGACAGAACGTTAGAACTAGAAGGGATAATTGCATACAGGGAAACTGAGGCTCCATTGAATGTAAGCGATTTGCCCAAGGTCACTTACAGGTCTCCTAATTTTTGGTCCAGTGCTCATGCCATAAAATCAGTCACTGAACACTACAATAAACTATGCCTTAGGCATCCTGTAATCATTGATCATTAATGCTGATGGCTTTCTTCATCTGACTTTCCAAGGCTTGATCCCAGAACAGTGTGTCTGGGAAAGCCAGCTCCCATTCTGTGAGAACATTTCACACATTCTTTAGGTGTCTTTGCAAAATCACTAAATGTTTGTTAGGCTCTTGCTCCAAACTGACTTCTTTTTCTCATTCTCCCAACTAAGCCTCTCACATTCACCCAGTGAGAAGCAAGGCATTGTTCCCAAGCATTGCCAAGAGCTGTGCCCAACCTCCAAACTGGTCAAGATTCCTTCTCCAGTAAAAAGTTTAAAAGATGACATCTGTACACATACATACGCACAACAAGCATGCTGGGAAGGCCCTGGTCTAGAGATGCAACAGGAATTTTTGAACAGACTTGATCCTGGGTTAAAGAATTAGAAGCTAAAAGGAAAGTTCCCTAAAAGAGAAAGATGATCAGAAAGAGAATTTCAGAGACTTTCCTCTGAAAGTATAAGCAAAGGAAACGACCCAGGGAAAGACTGGCTCAGGTGGCTGGAGACACGGGCCCAGACTTAGCCCACACTCCTAGAGGGGCTCAGAATCAGATTTGAGATCCATTCTAGGAATTGGCATCACTCAGCTCATAGGCAAGTCCACTCACCATGCCCTAGAGAGGCTGTCGTGATGTACACAGATGGTCCATGGCTATATAGGGTATCTCTCTCTCCCTCTCTCTCTCACACACATACACACACACACACACACACAAACACACACTCACATGTCCCCGTTCCCTTGCTCATGAAGCTCCCTCTGCTTGGAACAGCCCTTCCCACTTGGCGGCCTGGATAACCTCTTGAAGGCCCAGCTCCTGTGGCCTCTCCTCCAAGCGCCTTCCCTGGCTCCTCCCACCTCTTCCTGGGATCCCCGCCCCTGCTCTGAGCTCCCATAATACTCTGTGCTCATCCCCATGACAGAGCTGGCCCCAGCACCGTACCAGTTACCCATCCACACAGCAGTCTACTCCACCAGCTGGTGGAGAGCCAGGGCAGTGTCTTATGTGTCCTTTTGTCTCCCTCAGAGCATGGTGTCAGGCACCTAGCAGGCCCTTAGCAAGCAGTTGTTAAATGGTTGAATGGATGGAGTCCCCTGCTTGGGGCAGGCATGAAGATGCTGGCATGATCCCACAATCTGTACAGCATGCTGTGACATGTTTTATGACAAATCCATAACAGTAACACCTTCACACAACCAGACGATTTCACCCAGTAAAATAAAGCTGTAAAGTCCAATTAAATAATGGGAAATAAAACAGAAGAATGACAGAGAAGGAAGGACACTATATTCACTTCCAGAGCTGCCTGAACAAGTACAAACCAGGGGGCTTAAACAATAGAAATGAATTTTCCCAGAGTTCTGGAAACCAGAAGTCCATGATCAAGGCATCAGCAACATTGGCTCCTTTTTTTCTTTTTCTTTTTCCTTTGTATGGCCAACCTGCAGTATATTTAAGTTCCAAGGTTAGGGGTTGAATAGGAGCTGCAGCTGCTGGCCTACACCACAGCCACAGCAACGCCAGATCCAAGCCATGACCTACACCACAGCTCATGGCAACGCTGTATCCTGAACCCACTGAGCAGGCCACAGATCAAACCCACATCCTCACAGACACTATTTTGGGTTCTTAACCCGTGGAGCTACAGTGGAATTCCAGGGCTGGCTCATTTTGAGAGCTGTCAGGGAGAATGTGTTCCATGCCTCCCCTATAGCTTCTGGTGGTTTGCTGGCAATCTTTGATGTTCCTTGGTCTGTAGATTCATCACCCAGATCTGTACCATCACATGTCACTTGTGTCCCTTCACACAGTGTATCCTCTGTTTGTGTCTCTCTCTGTGTCCTAATTTCCCCTTAAGGACACCAATCATATTATTTTAGGACCCACACTAATGACCTCACTTTAACTACTTTTTTTTTTTTCTCTTTGGGGCTGCACCTTTAGCATATGGAAGTTCCCAGGCTAGGGGTCAAATTGGAGCTGGAGCTGCCAGCCTACGCCACAGCCACAGTAACTCTGGATCTGAGCCGTATCTGAGACCTACACCACAGCTCATGGCAACGCCAGATCCTTAACTCACTGAGTGAGGTCAAGGATTGAACCCGCATCTGCACGGATACTAGTCGGGTTCATTAACCACTGAGCCACAAACAGAACTCCCTAACACGACTACTTCTCACAAACCCGATTTCCAAATGCAATCACCTTCTGCAATCTGAGGGTTAGAACTTCAACTTACCTTTTGGGGAAACACCTTTTAACCCATAAGAGTCCATACCCTAAACTGGCAGACCAAAGGCAGGCAACCACTGTTCTTTGGCCATTCTCTGTCATATTTTCCTCTTTGGTAAAATTGTGGAAGAATTTTTGATGGGTCCACCCAACTGTGGACCTGCCAAAGTGTATTTACGATTTCCTTTCTTCCACCGTTACTTGCCCCATTTTGTGGGGTCTTCTACTCTTAACTCACTGTCACCTGGTGGCTTACAGTGCCATCCTCCCCGCCAAACACTTGCATGTTCATTTAGGTTCTTAAAGACGGATTTGATTTCAAGACTCCAGGAAGTGCCCCCATCATGACGGTGTTTCAGACCCAGGGATGAAGGAGGTCTGTTGGGGGTGGAGGCACAGGGGTGAGAGAGACAGACAGACAGACGAGACTGGAATTGGGAACACCAGGACAGTCCAGCTGCGTTCCCTGCCTCCTGGGGACATCATGAAGTCAAGGGAAATCCCAAGTGACAGTGCGTGAGAAGAGCCAGAGGAACAGATTGTGCAGGACAGTTACGTGTGGTGCCTGGAGCTGCAGGGGCTGCCACATGCGACATGTCCAAACCGCACGGCTACACACACGGCAAGTGGACGGAAAGCCCCGGTCCCGTGTGGGCCATCAGCTTGGGGCCTTGCTGGCAGCAAGGACATGGCCTGAGGTCTGGATGTGGGCTCCGGTCCAGCCCCTCCACTCACCTGCTGTGCGAAACTGGACCACGTCTGCCTTACGCCGTAGACTCAGTTTCCCCATCAGTATGACTGAGGCCAGGGGCCAGGGTGAGGCAGGGGTGCGGTCACAAGGCTGACCTCTAACCCCTCCTCATCTGCACATCCTCTGAGCCTCTCCAGTGTCCCCTCCTTGCCAAGAAAAACCATCAACACAACAGCAAACAGGGAGAGAGGGCAATAAGCGCCAGCCAAGCCTTCATCTGCTCCTTCACTCTAAACAGAAATCACTTACCCTAAACGGCAATCAGTCCCTGATGGCCGCCTTTCCAAACGCTGTGTATGACAATGAGTGATCTGTAACAACATCCAATCAGGCGCACCTAACCTTCCTGTAATTGCCTGTCCTTTTCAGCGTTCTTAAAAGCTTTCCAGTGGAAAAGAACAGAAGCTCCTTGTCAGAAGGAGGCTATTATATGGAGGAGAGAGACAACCCCCAATCCCCTCCCTCCGTTCCAGCCCCTGTGTGCACCCCCTCGAGTCCCCACACCCTGCCTGAGGAATCCGAATCTGCCTGGCGTCGCCATGGAAGCAGCACCCACCTGCTGGTGGAAGTCAACAGCCGCTCCCCAGCCCCACCTGGCTCCCTTCCTGATGCCCAGAACCCTGGGGCCAGAGCAGCTCGAGGCAGGCCCCGCAGATTCCTGGGTTTGCTTCTGGGCTGGAAGAGGTGACCCTAGTGGGGTTTCAGTTCACGCTGAACAGGGTTATAAAATTGAGCGGGGAGTCCCGTTGTGGCTGAGCGGGTTACGAACCCGACTAGTATCCATGAAGATGTGAATTTGATCCCTGGCCTCGCTCAGTGGGTTAAAGGATCCGGCATTGTCATAAGCTGCAGCGGAGGTCATGGATGCAGTTTGGATCTGGCGTGGCTGGGGCTGTGGTGGAGGCCGGCAGCTGCAGCTCTGATTCAACCCCTAGCCTGGGAACTTCCATATGCCACAGGTGCGGCCCTTAAAAAGACAAAAAAAAAAAAGCAAGAAAAAAAATCAGAGCAGAACACAGCAAGGCCCAGGGATCTGCCCCACTCTGTTCTCTGAGAACGGCCAAAGGGAAGGTAATCTCTCCCTTTTTTTCACCGCATCCACAGCATGTGGAATTTTCGGGGGCAGGGACTGAACCAGCACCACCGCAGCGACCTGAACCGCTGCAGCGACAACAATGGCAGGATTCTTAACCCTCTGTGCCGCAAAGGAACTCCCAAAAAGGGCCAAGGGGAGAGAATCTCTCCTTTGAATCTCTGCACCATAGGAACTATTTTTACCACCAGAATAGACTCCCCACCCCAAACACTTCCCAACCCCACATCCCCCATCAGGCCCTCCTTCACCTGCGCTGGAGGTCAGCGAGTCCTGGGCCCTCCTAACTGCTCTGTCGCGCCCTGCCCCTCTGCCCTTCCCCTGGGCCTCTCTGCGGCTCCTATGGGACAGCATAGGAACTGCTTTCTCAGCAACTGGGCCCAAAATATCCTCTCCACCACCAACCCAAGCCTAAGTCCTCCCTCAGGCTCCACCCCCTGCAGGCATCCTCCCCTGCTCGCCAGCTGGTCCAGCTCAGCCCAGCCCATCTCCCCCATCCCGGGAACCGCACAGTGGGTGGTAGGGGCGCTGGGGTGCTCACTCCTAGTGACACACCTGCCTCCTCCCCACGGCAGACCACGGGACCCTGTCTGGGGGTAGGGCCCCAAGCTCTGCTCCTCTGTGCCACCCCCCGCCCAGCCCTTAGGCAGTGCCCTGCTTCTGCTCCAAGTTTAAGAAACATCTGTGAAATCTGTGAATGAACTGGCTGATGAAAGGAGCTGATATTTCCTAGAAAGACTGCCTTTTATCCACCGCCCTCGGGACTCCCGAGGGAATTGCTCTTCCTTCGTAATCTTCTCTCACATGCAAAGTTTACTGTTTCATCCAAGTCCTTTCTGAGCATGATCCTTCCACCTAAGACCTGCCTTCCACATCAGAACAGCATCTCCATCCATCCAAGTCCATGGCCTCGCAGGTGTCAGGTTCCTTGATGTCTCTGCGAGAAAATGGCTCCAATGAACAGAGTCACAGAGGGGCCCGCAGCAGTCCCAGCAAAGCTAAGTTGCAAAGCTCTTAAAATCCTCTGATCTTTTCTCATCACCATCCATTTTCTGTCTTTGCCTACATGGTCCAGGTGGCCCATGCTCTCATTCCACTATAACCATCATTCTCTCTTGGAAAGAAATGAGCTTGATCAACTCATTTCCACCCATGCCCATGTTGCAACTTCCTGCCAAGCCCCAAACCCTGCCCAGGTTTTGAATTCCTTCAAGGTAAGAGCCACTGCTTTTTGATTCCCGTAGCCCTAGAGTCGTGCGTTGCATTGTCTCTCATTGTGTGCACTTGGCGCACACAATTGAAATTGGTAGGCGGTCAAGAACTGCGGGAGGATAAGAAAAGAAGGATGGGCGGAAGGGCTGGAGGGAGGGAGGGAAGCAAGGTCCCAAGGACTCAAATTTTGACCAGACTCCAAGTAGAAGTCCATCCCTCTATGTGGCCTAGGACAGACGTTGTTCAAAGAGCAGCGTCACACCCTCTCAGTGTCTCTCTCTTCCTCAGTGTCCTCATCGTGAATGATGGCAATAATAACAGTACCTGCCGCAGAGGGCAGTGAGGATGTTTAAATAACTCCCTGAGCCCACAGCTCTGGGAGCAGCACCTGTCATGGAGTAAAGTCACTCATTAGCCACTGTCTTCATCATTCTCGTCATCACAGGACTAGGTTGCACAGGCTACAAGGGCGCACACCTTGTTGCAAGGTGCAGCCTCCCCTTGCTGAGCAGACTCCTGCTCCAGGGGAAGCCAGGAAGAGGCAGGCTCACATCTTTACCGCTCGTTGCATTGTCTCTCATTGTGTGCACTTGGCGTGATGGCTGGGGGTGTGCTTTGTACTTCTCTTGGTGACTTAGCCAGGAGCTGACTGCAAACACTGAACCACAATAATGCTTCATTGATGCCTCTTTGTCCAAAATCAAAGACGTATTCTGGGTTTGCAAAGGGCAAAGTTTCCAGATAACTGAAATTTTTAAGCATAAATTTCTTTTTTTTTTTGATCATTTGATTAAATGTCATTTTCCACAAGGGCTGACTTCATCATTACTCCATCATTACTCCAGCATCACTCCAACATGACTCCAGCATCATCCCAGCATTATTCCAGCATCCCTCCAGCATCCCTCCAGCATTATTCAATTACTGGCATCAACTCAGGCTCAGTGGAAATGGCCCTGAACTCCAAGCCAAAAGGCTGGCAGTTGGGTCTTCTCTGGTTCACCCCACCCAACTGCTGCCAGAAAAACAGGATGTAATGTCTGTGAAAGTGCTAAGTGCCAAGTACTCACCAGGAGGCCCTGGGGGATTCTGGGAGCCCACGGAGCCATTTGTCCTACACTACATAGCCCTGTGCCATCGTGCTGAAGTTGTATTTCTTCCAGCTCTTCCAATTGTAGGTTTTTCCAACCGGAGTGCCTTCAATGCCTTCCAATGCTGCTGCTCTTACAATGTCCCTTGCCCCATCCCCACCACTTCCCGCTGATCATACAATCTTCACCTACATGCCACTTTCCAGCCTCTTGTCCTGTCCTCAGGGAGGGCCACGCATGTACCAGAGACCCTGCAGGATCTGCCCGTACCTTGCAGGCTTCATGGGACCATCGATTATGTTATCTGAAACCTTCCTCCCATCTCTCCCAACGGGCCCAAGGTCACTACTCACAGGAAGTTTTCAAGATGAAAAAAAAAAGGGAAATTATCTCATTCTACTGCAACGAAAGCCATTACCAAACCACTCGGCTAAGAAGGAAGAGTTCACCAGTACACAAACCCTGATAAGCATCTCTTTGCTTTCACAGACTTTTCCCACTCCTTACACACAATTCTGAATCTAGGAAAGCACCTCGGCCTTCAAGTGGGTTTCATACTCTCCCTGGGACGTGGCGGGGAGATAAGGGGACGGGCCAGAGCTCGTGGCAGCTTCCCTGGTCCCAGGCGGCCATAGGCTGCACCTGAAGCTCACTTGCTACTGGACACCCGTCCACAGAGGGAGCTGCTGGGGGGCCCTCTTCTCTTGGAAACCGGGCTCAGCGCAGGAAGGAGCCCTGTCCAGACACCCCCTCCACCTTCTGAGAACTGGGAGCGCCTGGGACTGCAAAGGCTCCTGGACCCTGCTGGGGACCTGGCCTGGGCTGGAGCGGGCTTGATGCCACAGACTGCAGTCGCATATCTCCTTGGCCAGGAAGCCGCACTCAAGCCTCCACAGACACTGTGTGGGTGCCCCTTCGTGTTATGAGACGCTTCCAGACATCGCAATGTCATCCTCTAGGGCCCCAGATTCATTTTATTTTCAATATTTAGGGTCGCCGTTTTTCTAAATAGGATGATGCTCCCCTGCTTTCAGAAACACAACACTCAGACCACAGGTTAATCTTTTCTGTTATTCACGCACATCATGATGACGGAAGCCCCCAAAAGGTGGGGACTTCTCTCTGTCTGTGCTCCCAGAGCCTAGAAGCATGCCTGGCATCTGCAAGATGCTCAGAAAATATAACCAAAGCATCTTCCCCCGCACGCCTTGGGGACCAGGAGACAGATGGATGGATCTCTCTCCTCCGGGCAGAGCTCACGGTCCAGCCAGTGATGTTTATCCTGGATGAGAATGACTCCACAACGCAGGCTGCCCCACACTGGGGAGCTTTTCGAGCCACGGCATCAATTTTTTTTTAAATCTGTCTTGCCTCTCTCTCTGCTAGGCTGTCAGTTGTCACTTAAAATGGCGTGAAATTGTAAACAGAATGGGAAGTTGAGATCGCTCTGGAGAAGAGCGGGTGTAGGGCCGGACAGCTCCTTTCCATCAGCACACGGAGCCTTGCGCGCCCCTCCGCGTTCATTCCAGCTGATGGGCGCTGGCCGAGGAGCCCAGCATACCCTTGATCCAATACCAAAGTCATTTTCTGCAGGTGAGGAAGCTGAGCCCCAAAAGTGAAGTGATTCCTCAAGTCAAGCAGCTCAGTGAAGGAGAAATAAGACCAGTGTTCGGGTCTTCTGACTCCCAACCAGGGCTCGGCTCCTATCAGCTGTGTGCCTGCTTCTCCTGCCTCTGTCACAGACACACCCTAACTTCCTATTGGCTGGCGGGGGAGGGGGTGCAGTAGAGGAAGATAAATGAGCTTATTAGCACTAATCCTAGAGTGCAAATATCTATTTGTTCAACATCTTATGTCATCAGGGAAATGCAAATTAAAATAATGAGATACGACTACGCACCCATAAGAATGGCCAAAATCCAAAACACTGACAACACCAAAAGTTGGCGTGGATGTGGAGCAACGGGAACTCTCTGTCGTTGCTAATGGGAATGCAAAATAGCACAGCCACTCTGGAAGATAGTTTGACAGTTTCTTTAAAAAGCCAAGCATAATCTTATTGCAGGGTCCAACAATCATGCTTCTTGGTATTTACCCAAATGAGTTGAAAAGTCATGTCTACACAAAAAAACCCACATAAAGGTCTATAGCAGCTTTATCCATAATTGCCCAAACGTGGAAGCAAACTTGATATCCTTCAACAGGGGAATGGATAAACAAACTGTGGCACAGCCTGACAATAGACTATTATACAGCAAATAAAAAGAGATGAGATCTCAACCCATGACAAGACATGGAAGAAACTTAAATGCATATTACTAAGTGAAAAAAAGGCGATCTGAAAAGGCGACCCCCTGTATGACTCCAACTACATGACATTCTGAAAAGGGTAAAACTATAGAGACATAAAAAGGTTGGTAGCTGCCAGAAGGCTACGAGGAGAGAAAACATACATGAATTGATGGAACACAGGGGTTGTTCAGGGCAAAGAAACTATTATTCTGTTTGATGCTGTGATGGTGGATTCATGTCGTTACATGTTTTCCCAAACCCAGAGAATGTACAACACCAAGAGTGAAGCTAATGTAAGCTATGGACTTTAACGGTTCCATATTGGTTCATTAATTACAACAAACGTACCACTCTGATGGAAAATGAGGAAACTCAGGAGACAGAGAAGGGGGATATGGCAGCTCGCTGTACTTTCTGTTCAATTTTTTTAACCTAACGCTGTTTAAAAAATAAAGGCTTTTAACTTAAAAAAAAAAAAAACCTATGCGTAGAGTGAAAATACATAGGCACTGTCCTCTTGGTAAAGTGCTTGAGCTTTAGCACCAGGGTCAGTGACACTCCCTGGGAGCAGCAGATTGGCTGACTGATCTCCGCCACCTGGTTCAACCACACAGCGCGTCCGGATCTGAACTGCAACTTGAACGCAGTTCTCGGTTCTCACATCCTGGAAGGGGTACTAAAGCACCCCGACACTGAACAGAGAAACCACGACCCGAGGTCGCCAGGGCTGCTTTAAGAGTCCTCTCCACGGCATCAGTCGGCAGAGGAGGTTCTGGGGAAAATCTCTCAGCATCCTCTTGATCATGGAAACGATTCCTGAGCTGAATCCCTCCCGCTGCACGGCTGGCCCCCTCCTCTTCTTGCTCTGTCCTTAGGGGAGCCTTGGTAAATGCCATGGTTCCTCAACATTAAAAACGCCACCTGGGGTCGTGGCGGGGGTGGGGGAGGGGTGCTGAACGTCAGACCTCCAAGGTAGAAGCCATGCGGGGACACGCGGCAGCCGCTGTGCTAACAGATCGACCATGAGTCACGTGCAGGCACAAGCAATGAAAGACTCGTCATTTCACTAAAGCCCTCTTTATTCACCCTGTGCTTTTCCACGCATTTCATTTCCCATCATGGCTGACTGCCTAGAGCATCCATGTGCAAACAGCAGATTTTTGCCTGTGTGTGTTAGTTACTCCCTGTCTCCTCCCAATAATGCAGTTTATTGGATTCTCGGAAACGGCAGAAACACTCGGTGTGTTCATAAGGGACAAAGGCAGAGAAAAGGAAGGAAAGTAGCCGGTGACACGGGCATGGAAAGGGGCTGGCACCTGTCCTGTACTGGGAACAATGAGTTCAAAGTCGTCATGAATTGGTAGAAAATCCCCTGGCTATGGCTTCATCTATCAAATGGGGAAACTGAGGCCCGGAGAGGGGAATTCACCAAGGTTTCGAGGTGGAGGGAGATGACTGCTGTTGGCTTTTTACGGGTTTCTTTCGCATGAAGGCCAGGAAACAGGAGGAAGCATTCTGAGCAGGGCCTACATATAAGTGATGGCATTATAAGAGGTCAAAAAAATAGATCACTGATAATGGTTTTGCATCAGGGTTTTTTTTGGGGGGTCACTTCTTTCTCACCCACAGAATAGAAGGTCTGGCCGAGCAGAATGACAGGTGGGAGGTGAAAGAAGACGGCACACCTTGGGCCCCGCGTGGGGCTGGGAACGTTGCACGTGTTCATTCAGGTTCCCAAGTTTATCCCACGAAAAATGTTTCTAGAAAGACCTCTGGGGTTCCAAAGCAGGATGGCCCAGGAAAGCCACGTAAAAGAGCCAGTATCGAGTGCAAGCTTATTATTTGCTAGATGCTAAGCATTTAAATGCTTTAACCTCAGTTAAATCTCACAACAGCCTCACCAGGGAAGGATGGTGCCTCTCTCATTTTCCAGAGGACAAAACCAAGGCAACAAAAGAACATGGGGACCTTCCTGAGGTCACAAAGCTCATCAGCAATAGGGCTGGATTTCATCCCTGAAGTCTTGCCCCAGAGCTGGGGCCCTGCCTGCCTCCCTAGCTTTTGAAATGTCCACTCACCTCGATCCGGGCAGTGGTAAGAATTTCCTTCACAGACACGGCCCAGATGAGTTCTCTCTTTTTTTTTTTTTAATGGCCGCACCTGCAGAATATGAAAGCAAAGACACGTGTCCCGATTTAACTAAATAAAAAAAGCGAAGGAGGACTTCCCGTCGTGGCTCAGCGGTTAACGAACCTGACTAGTATCCATGAGGACACAGGTTTGATCCCTGGTCTCACTCGATGGGTTAAGGGTACGGTGTTGCCCTGAGCTGTGGTGTAGGTCGCAGATGCAGCTCAGATCTGGCGTTGCTGTGGCTGTGGTATAGGCTGACAGCTGTAGCTCTGATTCAACCCCTAGCCTGGGAACCTCCATATGCCACAGGTGCGGCCCAAAAAAGACAAAAAAAAAGATAAAGGTGTGAGTCCCTGGTCACACGGTTAACAGGTGGCTGAGCACTGGTGACTGTTCAGACGGTTTCCTTTCACAGCTCCTCACACCAGCCCCACTCTGTCCCCCACCCCACTGAGCCCGAGGACACACCTCATGAGAACTCTCAAGTCCAAGGGGAAGGCCCTCTCTGAGCTTCGGGACATGGGGCGGGGGGCTTTATAACAAAGAGCCACCCCCCTCCCTGACTGCACGGTTATTTGAGTTCCTAGGTAGGTGCTGACACTCAACAAGGTCTGAGGAGCTATTTCCTAGTTGACTTCATTGGGGCTGGTTTGGGGGGGCCCACAGAGAACCAAGCCTACTCATCCTTCCCCCCCAAATCTCTTTTCTTTCCTCCTCCCTCCCCTTCCCCAGACCCACCCCCACCCCGCCCCGCCGCCGGTCACACAGCTTTAGAACAACCCCCATCCGCACGATGTGTTAGTAATTGTACAGTGAGGGTGACATTTAGATTCACGGTCCTGGAAGAAATCGCATGGATTTGGATACGCCAGAACACTAAATTTAACCAACCCCGAGGGCCCCGGGGTGGGGGGAGCCGGGGAGGAGAAGTGAGGGGGGGTAGGTTTCATCCTGGAGCTGGTCCTGCAAAATGCAGGTGCCGGGCCATCCCTGGCCTGCCCTTCCCTGCGCAGCGGGAAGGGGGGAAACCGAGCTTCAATCAGCCACATTCACCTCTCCCAATTGTCAGGTGCTTGCTCTGAAAGCCCCTAATCATCTCCTTTATTGTCTGGCTTAACACAAAGCGGAGCAAAGCAGTGTCAAAGCTGAGTCTCTCTCAGCAGAAGCCCTGAGGTATGTTGATATGTGTGTGTGTGGAAATGAATAAACGCACGCCATCTCCTCTCCCCCTCTCGCTTCCCTTCTCTCTCTCTGCCATACACACACACACACACACACACACCCCTTGATTAAGAAGGACATTATGAAGAGCAGGATACAGAAGAGGATCACCCATCCAATTTCCCCAGAGAATAAGAACAATGAGGAAGAAACCAAGACGTTTTCGGCCACGCCCACAGCATGTGAAAGCTCCCGGAGCAGGGATTGAACCCACACCGCAGCAGCGACCCGAGCCTCTGCAGTGACAACCCCAGATCTTTAACCCGCTGCACCACAAGGGACCTCCAAGAAACCCAGGCTTTTATCCTCCCAACTCCAAACGGTCCTCCCTGGAGGGATTTTCCAAGACCCTGCGTTGATAATGGATGTCCAGGGTGCCCCCTATGCTAACCTGAGTTCAAATTTTAGAATTCCGAATCACCAGGATTTTCCTCATGGCCTCGGTTTCTCCTTTTGGCCAAGGGGTGTGCAGTGCTGGCAGAGTAACTTCAGCTTTATCCTTTTCCTCTGCGCGACCACCTATGGGAACTTAAGAAGGACTCGAACATAAAAAGAGGTTAGATCTGCACATAAGATTTAAGGAAATAAATCAGTGCTCTACTGGTATTTGCCTTTCTTGAGAAAACACCGAAACCCCCATAAAATGTCATACGCTGGGCCATTTTGTTGCGTAATAAGATGCAAGGCAGGAACCAGATGTAACAGAGTGAAACAAACTATTGTCTTAACAGCTGGTACCAGGATGCCTCCTAGAGAGGGAACAGTCTTTGCTCAGGACAATACTTCTTGAAAGACACAGTGTGCACAACGGATCACCCTCACATCCCCGGCTTTCCGTGCTACGTGTACCCGAGACTTTCCCTGACGCTTCCCGTGCTGACTCCAGGCGGGGCCATGTGAACGAGAGGACCGTGGACATGATGAAAGCAGAGGCCTGAAAAATGCTGGCACATTTTCACTTCCTCTCTTCAGTCCTGCCTGGGCCGGCCTGGGAGGGGATGGAAGAAAGTCAAGGCCATCCCAGACTGGCCATCCCCCAGGAGGTCCCACAAACTGACAACCTATGCATGAACATTCCCAGCCAAGATCAGCAGGACCACCCAGCTGATCCACAGACCCCTCGGAAATAATAAATGATGGTTGTCAGAGTCGTAGGATTTGGGAGTGGTTTGTTATGCACCAATATCGGCTGATACACTTGGCTTGGAAAGTGAGTCCTAGAGGGTATTGGTTAATGAGGATCAAGAGATCATTAAACTGCAAGGAACAAGGGTTAGGAATGAGGGAAGAGCAGAGCAGAAAGAAGGGCAGGAAGGAAGACGGAAAGATCAAATAAAATGCTAAGTCACGACGGTCAATGTTCAATTTTTAACTATTTATTACTCAGCATATTTTCCTTTAACCAGTAAAGTCTGCCTCATGCATAAAGACCTGTGGATGTGAGTGTGGATATGTTTGCATGAATCATAGAAAGAGGATGAGCTCGTGTCTTAGTTAATACAAGATGGGACAGGATGGATACTGAGAGGATCCGTAACTAATTTGGTGGCCACACAGGCTCAGAAATAAAAATAATCATGGAAATATAAGTTGATCGAGAATTTGCAGAAATCCCAGAAATCCTGAGGAAAACATTGCTCTCCCTCTAAACATGGAACAAGGGGTCATGGCAATCTTTTCTCAGTCTTAAAGGGTAGGTGCCCCAGTAGATTTCCAGGCGATGAACCCCACACATATTCTCAGGACCCCTCTTCAGTAAGCCCCCTGCTGGGTGGGACAAGATCAAGAAGTGCCCAGTCCTGAGTTCCCACTTTTCCTAGCTCATCCTCACAAGTTAATGCAGTGCACGCACACACACACTCATACACACACACACACACACACACACACACTCATACATGCCCACACACACATACATGCACACACACACATACCTCAACACCCATATGCTTCTTCTGGGCTTCCTGGAAGTCTTCCAAGCTAAGGAAAATTTACCATGAAGCTAATAAAGCTAAACTTCAGAGCTTCCTAATTCCATGGCCTCTTCCAAAGTTCAGTATCCAAATGCACGTGCCTGATCTTGTACTCTTTTTCTTAAAAATTCCTATAAGCTTCAAAAGCCACAGATCTGGGATCCACCACTACTCTAACAGTTCCAATCAAACCTCTACCTCCCAAACCCAATTATTGTCACTTTGAGCCCCCCACAGGCTCTGAGTTACCATGGGCTCTGCTCAGGAGTGAGGAGGTGGGGCTGCACCTCCCCAGACCCAGCCACCCAGACCCCATGCCTGCCCCTTACATCTGCCGAAGACAACACGGAGCCATCCTCCATCGCTGCTCACAGCTGAGAGCTTTAAACATCCCCTCCCGCAGGCAGTGGAAGCAGCCTGGTCCTAGAACACGGTCAGCCAAGAAGTCAGAATCCACGGGCCACTTTTTTACTCCTTCCCTCCCCTCCTTCTCTTTCCTTCCCACTCTCTACATCCTGCTGGACCATGTCCTCCACCCACATAGCTTCAAGTTTTTTCCATTTCCCATTGGAAACCTGCCTCCAGCACGTCCACACCCTGACACCGGCTGTGACGTCTATACTTGGACCTGAACTATTGTCCCCTGCCCAGTCACCGGTGACACCGGTCCCACTGGAGGGGTCCAATCTATCCTGAGCCGGGACGATGGCTCTAACGTGAAAATGACGCTCTGATCCTCACCCCCAAGCAAAATTCTTGAGTGCTCCTGCGAAAAACCACCACCGTCAGGGCTCCTTTATTTGGCATCAGAGGTCTCCCCTGAGCCCCACCACCACCACCACCAGCACCCCAGCCAGCAGCTTATCCCCACAACCTGGACTCCCACTGCTTCCCTCCCAGCTCCCTCCGGCTCCCCAACCCCCAAGGCTGTCTTACCATTTCCTGCCTCCTCGAGGTGTCCTCATCGTGAGGCGCCCGGTGCCCGCCCTCTAATCCCACTCCATTCATCCCGACTCTCCTGAGGCCCAGCACACCTCCTTCCCGGGCGGGCTGATCACTCCCTCCCCTGAGCTCTGGTTTTATTTTGCGCCACTGCCATCACTGCACCTGTATCCAGTAAGATGTGTGTAAATCACACATCGCCAGGGGTCTCCTGGTATTTGGGATGGGCTTAAGCCCCAGTTCATGGCCAGTGGATTTCATGGCCTGCAGATTTCTGTGAATTCCTGGGAGCCTCGTGGTCATCAACTGCTATGGGCTTTTACCTTTATTGAACAAACAGATGGAAAAAATAAATATTTCCACAAGGCATCGATGCGTATTGACTCCTCTAAATGTCCTCAGGCCAGCTGCACCAGGAAGCTGCCGATTAAGGGCCACTCCTTGGCCCCTCTTCCTGCCCTGCCCCTCGCTCCTCCCACCGGACTCCCACTGGGAACTCCAAAGTCCTTCCCCTTCATTGTGCAAAACCCTGAATCGCTTGAGGTCTAGGTCAAATTCAGCTGCAGCATCACACTGATGCCACGGAGCCCCCAAACACCCACCTCTTCCTCCGACGGGAGCTGTGGCCACAAACAGATAAAATAATTTCCTTGCAAACTGTCCCTCTCTCCTACAGACTAGGTTTTCCTGCCAGCAAAACGGGCCTTTGTCACCTTGATATCTCCCGTGCTTAGCATGGCATATGGCATAGAGCAGGCACGCAATAAACGTCTGCTGAATTAACAAAGGGAGGAAAAGGGTGGAATTCACGGGCCGGGCCCTCCCTGCCTGATCGCCTGACCCTCGGAAGAAGTGAGGCGGCAGGAGTGGAGGCTGGAGAAGGTGGGTTCGTGAGGGATGGGAGCCCACGGCCGAGGGACACGTTTGTGCCTGGCTTCTTTCCAGGTCTCGTGTCTCCCTCCGAAGCCTGGACTCTTTCCCAACAAACGCATCGCCTCAGCCACCTTCTGTGGTGGATCAGCATATTTCTGCATGAAATAAATGTTATTTTCTGGGGCACCCGGGTTTCATTAGTCTTCCTGTCAGAGAGAATCAAAGCGAGCGGGGACGAGAGCCTGGCAGAGAGGGGCTTCTCGCTTACGCGGGGCGGGAAAGGCTAATGGTACCCAAGGAAAGAGAAGGAGGAAGGGGGGGAGACAGAAAGCTCGCTTCCTCGTTTAATCAAGTCGAAACACGGATTATATGAGGTTGCAAAACAGTCACCTCGTCCCGGCTCCAGTCTCTGGTTCTGTCTGGGGGCTATAAAACCCTTTGCGATTTTATCTTTTCATAAACTTTTATTGAATCCGATGTTCAAGGGGCCATGGAGGATCATCCAATTAAACTCCCCCCGCTAATCCTACCCTTAAACCCCAGCACTAAACTGATGGGAGATTAGAAGCTAATAAAGATGACAAATGAGAGGTGATAAGGGAAATGGAGTCGGGTGGGATTTGCCAGAAGGGAGCCGGGCTGGAATCCGGAAAAACACAAGTTGTGGAGGGGACTTTCCTGGTGCCACGTTCAATGGGCTCTGAAAAGACGCAACACGGGACGCCCATGGCCAAGTTCTGCTCGGCCATGCTGTACTCTGGGGCTAAGACAGGCTTCCCAGGCCCAGCAGACGCAGCAGGACGTGGGTGGACTCGACGCTGACGCTTGGGGCTGAAAGACCAACGCAGTAATCACGGCCTGTGGAATCAGCGGCATGCTAGCGGGCTCTTCCTGATACAAGTACCGTCACAATGAGAGCCACGGGGCGGCCCTTGGCAGAGCACCAACCACACGCTAGCGTCACCTACGGGTGGAAGCCACATGTGAGAGGAGTGCAGCCCCATGCCACACGCTGGAACACTGCGGTTCAGAGTGAGCAAACGATCGCCCCCGGTCCCACGGTAAGTGACAGAGCCAAAATTACAGCCCTGTCCTTCTGAGAAAATAATCCCCACCCCATGAGGTGGTGCAGATGATTTAATGATGGTTCTGGGCTCCCCCTACTCTCCCCCCCCACCCAGAAATTAACTTCTTTCCTTGCCCTTCGACCCATGCCTTGGGATTCGAACCGCTCAAAAGAACCCAATATTCCTCACCACCGCCACCACCGCTCCAAAAGACGATTTTTTTTTTTTTTGCCTTTTGTCATTTTAGGGCCGCACCCACGGCATATGGAGGTTCCCACGGCATATGGAGGGTCTAATCGGAGCAGTAGCCGCCGGCCTACACCACAGCCACAGCAACGCGGGATCCGAGCCACATATGCGACCTACACCACAGCTCACGGCAATGCCGGATCATTAACCCACTGAGCAAGGCCAAGGAGCGAACCCACAACCTCATGGTTCCTAGTTGGATTCGTTAACTGCTGTGCCACGACGGGAACTCCCAAAAGACGATTTTTAACGACAGGGTAAGTCAAAGCTAGTTAACCCAAACCAGATAGTTGATATCAATTTACTTAATCATTCCACAGGCATCTATGAGAACCTTTCTTTGCCAAACTCTGTCATGAATATATATCAAACTAATCCTCACATCGGCCCTGAGAAGTAGGAATTATTTTCTCATTTTAATTAATGAGTACACAGAGGCTTAGAGAATCCAAGGGATTCTCCCAGGATCACAAAGCCAGCGATGACAGGGATGAACCGCAGACCCACACGGACCTGATGCTTGGGTCCGGCTCCTCCCACTGCTCCATCCGCCCTCTCTGGCCTCCAGTCTAGTGACGGGAATGACACCTGCGACGAGACGAGATACACATGCTGTCACTGTTGTTTCTTCAAAGGAGGGCGTTTCGAGAATGGATTCGTGGAGTTCCTGCTGTGGCTCAGCGTTAATGATCCTGACTAGTACCCATGAGGACTTGGGTTTGATCCCTGGCCTCGCTCAGTGAGTTAAGGATCCAGAGTTGCTGTGAGCTGTGGTGTCGGTCACAGATGAGGCTAGGATCTGGCGTTGCTGTGGCTGTGGTGCAGGCCGGCAGCTGCAGCTCTGATTCAACCCTTAGCCTGGAAGCCTCCATATGCCATGGGTGCAGCCCTAAAAAGACAAAAAAAAAACAAAAAAAGGAATGGACTCGTGAAAAGGGCAGCATTTTTTTTTTTTTTTTGGCTGGGCTTTTAGAGATGTTGAGTTAAAATGTTGTAGAGAGAAACATTCCAGATGAAAGAACAGCATGAGCAAATGTACAGACAAGAAAAATGAAGCCCGTCTGGGGGTTTGGAGGACCGCAGTTTGGCTGCACTATTTGGGTTTCACGTAGAGAAGATACACAGAGCTCCTGTGTACCACAGCGGGTCAAGGATCCAGCATTGTCTCTGTGGTAGCTCGGGTTGCAGCTCCAGCTCAAATTTGCTTCTGGCCCAGGGAACTTCCATATGCCACAGGTGCAGCCAAAAAAAAGAAAAAAAATAGAAGAGGAAGAGATGATATAGGGAAGATATGACAGACGTGGTGAAGCAGTGGTTATGATTCAGCATTTTCACCACTGCTGTCCACATTCCACCCCTGGTCTGGAAACTGAGATCCCACATCAAGCCCCTATGTGCTGTTATGAAAGAAGGAAAAAGGGAAGAAAGGAAGAAGGAAGGAAAGAGGGAGGAGGAAGGAAGAGAGGGAAGGAAGGAAGGGAGGAGAGAGAAAGAGGGAGAAAGAAAGAAAGGGAGGAAGGAGGGAGGGAGAAAGAAGGAAGGAAGAAAGGAAGGGGAGAAAGAAAGAAGGAAGGAAAGAAAGAAAGAAAGGAAGAAAGAAAGAAAGAAAGGAAGGAAGGAAGAGAGAGAGAAAGATAGAATGGAAGGAAGGAAGAAAGAAAGAAGGAAAGAAAGAAAGAAAAAGAAAAGAAAGAAGAGAGAGAAAGAAAGAAAAAGCACTGAGATCCACAACAAACAGACACTAACTTTGTCTGAGGTCTCACTGGGTACCAAGCCCTTTCACTCCTTTAATCTCATTTTATTATCCCAGACTTACAACACAGCTCTGATTAGTCTCATTTTTACACACAAGACAAAACTGAGGCTCCGAAAGCAAGAGACACAAGGACACAGCTGGTTCAAAGTCACATTTGCTCACGTGAACTTTTTTCACTGCCCCAGTGGTCCTCAGTCCTGGCTGGTCATTAGGATAACCTGGGAGACCCCACCCCAGGCAGTCTCTGGCAGTGCGGTCCAGGCCTTGGCAGAGTTTAGAAGCCCCTCTGGCAATCTGATTTGCAGTCAGGATTGAGAACCACTGAACAGAAGTTGTCTCTCTCAAGACAGTAGCCCTTGAGTCCGTCCACCATGAGCCCATCCCCAGCCTCGGGCCCACCCACCAAGCAAACCCAGCCCATGCCTCTGCCTCTTTTTACAAGTTAATATTCATTTCATCACATTTAATTAACACGGGGAGACTGGAGCTGTCTCAGCATCGCACCCAGCTAACAGGCGCCTGTGCCTCCCTTGGAGTTCAATCACTGCACTGTCTTACACAATTAGCTTCCTTCCCCCTGAACTGAAGGGTCTGCGCCCATAAATATCAACCAATTTTATTGATATTTGTAATTAAAACCACCAAACGGGTCACACTCAGTTGAGCAAGTTTGCAACACACACATCCATAATGGGAACATGAGCATAGCTGTATGTGACATTTGATAGATAATAATCCCAAGCATTTCTCATTTTCAGAACATCCTGTGGGTACCAGCTAATTAAGGCTAGTATGTCTCCTGGGACAAGGGCGTTCTTCAGACATACCCTTTTGATTGTCTTTGTTCCTGTAGATTCAGCGAATCCAAGGGCCCAGAAAGTGCGGAGCAGGATCAAAGCCATAAGGCAAAAGCCCCAGGGGCTCTTGGTCTGACTCTGCCCATTTCTTAAGTACCATCCTATCACGGCTTTTCTCTGCAGCCTCCTCAGGAATTTTTTTTTTTTTTTTTTTTGGCTTTTTAGGGCCACACCTATGGACTATGGAGATTCCCAGGCTAGGGATCCAACTGGAGCTGCAGCTGCCAGCCTACACCACAGCCACAGCAACGCCAGATCTTAACCCACTGATCGAGGCCAGAGATGGAGCCCACATCCTCATGGATACTAGTTAGGTTCTTAACCCGCTGAGCCACACCGGGAGCTTCAAAGCAATTTTTTTTTTTAGACCAATGGCAATAAGAAGGACTTTTAAAGTCAGACCAGAGGCTCCAAGCCTGTTTCTCTCAGTCTTTCTCCCTTGACCCAATTGGTCCCTTCCATCCAAAAACTTAGGTGGACAGTCTGATTCATCCCTTGGTTCGAAATCTGAGGAGCCGAAGAGATTAAATCCCCCGTCCAGTAGCCGCAGGATCCCGGCTCTAGGTTGGCCCCGTTGTAGCCGCACCCATAAGTTATTTGGGATCCTGACTGGGTGGTCTTTACCTGGAAATTACCAGTAGGGGGAGCCTACCCTTTGAAACCTCAGCACTCTCTCAGTACCCGGGGGAGATCTAAGACCTTCTTCCCAAATCCCCGAAGAGCGCTCTGACAAGAAACAGTCCGTCTTCAAGAGAGTTACCAGGATGCCCCTCGATCCCCAAGGGCAGCTTCTTGAGTGCCTGCGCAGAAGGATTATTCCTCTGATGACCTAGAATAAATCTCTCCTTTTCTTTTTGGAGAGACAAATTTTTATTTAATGTGTATGGAATTTGAATCATTTTAATTTTTTTAATAAAATTCACTAAGTAATAAAAAAAAAAAATAAGTCAGTCCCTTCATTTCTAAACCCCTCAAGGGTAGAAGGGAATTCCAGGGGAAGTAGGAAGAAGAGGTGGGGAAGAGAGCGCGCGCGGGGACGGATGAAAACAGACTAGGAGGCTACGCCCCAGGGAGGGCATTTTCAGTGTTATGACTTAGGTCACGCCTGCCTCCAAAAACGATGTGAGCCAGTTACAACAGTAGGCACCTGTCCAGTAAAGCCATTCAAGTAGAAATAAGGAGGACCTACAAATGTCTGCGGAGGGTGACACTGAGGTGGCCATCGTCCCCGTGATCCCAAGAGCGGAGGCAGGCACGGTGGGTCTGAGTGAGCGCCGGGTGTTTCATTGATCATCAAGACAACCGACTCAATCATTCAGGGGCTGACGATCCAATCTGTGTTTAATCCAAGCCTCTGGCGCCAACCCCGTCTCCTTCCTGCCACTTAACTATAAAGAATGTCACCATCCAGTCTGTATCTAACCAAACACGGCCAGGAAAAGGCATGCGATACAGCTGGAAAGGACTTTCTACATCACTTTGGAAGGCTTCCTACTAAGCGCAGGACTGCTTTTCAGAGCCGTTGGATCAAAGAGTTGTGCAGCGTTGACTCGAGTACCTCTAAAGACAGGGCGCTCACTACCTGATGAGCTGTGTCTCCGGAGAGTCATTCTCCTGCTAACACAATTTGAGATATTAGAAGGCTCTTCTATAAGAACAAAACCCGCCCCTTTAGAAAAGTCAAGCAGGGAACGCACCCAACCCAACTGATCTTCAAAATCATCTGAGATAATCTTTTTTAAAAAAAAAGGTTCTAGTGTTACTATAGATTTTAATAAATTACAAACACTGTAAATACTAAGAAGCCAGTGTGACATCTACTAAAGCTCAAAATATTCACCCTTACGGCCTTACAGTTCTACTCCTGGGTACACACCCAACAGAAATATCTGCACACGCGCCCCAGAGGCCAAAACATCCTCGGCGTTACTCACAAAAGCCAAAGACTACAAATACCAAAAAAAAAAAAGTCCATCCACAGAAGCACGCATACATGTTGATGTATTCAGAAAACTGGGTATTCTAGAGCACAGCTCTCCAAAAACATTTTCTGTGATAATGAAAATGTTGTTCTGCTGTGTCCAATATGGTAGCCGTGTATCACGTGCGGCTATTTAAATGTAGCTAGTGCCAAAGAGGAGCTGAATTTTTAATTTCATTTAATTGTAATCAGTTTAAATTGAAATAGCCACCTGTTCCTAATGACTACTGTATTGGATAGCACCGTGTGGTGCAGAGAACACGGAAAAAGAGCCAATTCTGACTGTATCCGGTAACATGGGTGAACCTTGTCCAGTAAAAGAAACCAGACCCCAAAGAATGCACCCTGTGTGGTGACATTTCTGTAAAGTTCAGACTAGGTAAAGTGAGGCTAAGTGTTTAGGGATGAAAAATTAAACCACAAGTTTAGGGGTGCATGTTGAAGTGGCCAAACTTTGGGTGGGAAGAAAAAGGTAAGGCCACAGGAGAAGCTTCTGGAGACTGGCCAGGTCCTCTTACTTAACCATGAAGTGATGACGCAGGCGCTTACGTTGTGATAAATCACCTAGGTATACTTTTCGCTGGGGACGCGTCTCTATTTATGTGCTCTATGTTTCTCCAAATTATCTTTGCAACTTTTCTAGAAATCTAAAATTATCCCAAAATTAAATGTTTTATTTTTTTTTTTAAATAGAGATTCAATGCCTCATTCCAGATCTGTTGAGATTCTGGACATAGGGCCCAGGAATCCATGTTTCTCAAAAGCCCTGCGGAAACTCTACTGCGTAGCCTGGGGAAGCAATGCTTTCTCCTCTATATAGAGAGTTTTCCCCAAAGCTAAATGTCCCCAGGATCTTCTTCTTCCATTCCTAGGATGCTCCAGTGTCTACTCCCTAAATCTCCAGGATCCCCTAGGAGCTACTGTGGTGGTGTGATCCCCCATCTGACTGCCTGGCCAGAGCGTGGGACTGTGGCTGCCTCGTTCACACAAGCCAGGGCCAGTCTGGCTGTTCGCCATCATGTTGATAGCTGGAGAAGGATGGAGGGAAGAAGTACAAAGGATGACTGAGGGCTGAGCCGAACACTAATGGCTACAACGAGTGTGAAGAATCTCAGCACAACCGGGGGACCTTCTGTGATAATCTATGTGGGAAAAGAATCTAAAAAAGAACGGATTTGAGCATCACTCTGTTGTACAGCAGAAATGATCACAGCACTGCAAATCAACTATATGTCAATAAAACTCTAAAAAGTGGGGGGAAAAACTGAGGAGAAAAAAGAATTAGTAAATGAGACATACTATAGCCTCTTAAACACCAACTAGATTCTTCTCTGGTGTTGATGCCTGCCCTCTGCTCACATTTATTTGTCTTTACATCACGTATACTAATTTTTACTTGCACAAATCAATTGCAAACGCCGATGTAAAGCTATAGAATCAACTGCTAAGATCTCAAACTACACAAAATTCTACAGCTAACAGTTATATTTTAAAATCACTGGGTACATGTATCAAAACTTTCATGTATGACATTTCATTATTTAAGTCACTCTAATAGTCTATTTTGCCATTTCAATTTCTAACATTAAAGAAAAATTTTAATTTAAATAAGTGAAATATATTTGCAATAAAAACCTAGTTCACCAGCTTGCTCTTTAAGTGGATGCTGAATGATACAAGAGAAATACTTCAACCATTTTTTTTTTTACAAAATGCACGTTTACTTCAGAAAAGGAAAATCTTTTAAAATATCTTACCCCTATTTCCGTTCTTTATTGGATAAGTTGCACTGGACATCATGAGGTTTTTTCCCCAGTTTTATTGAAAAAGAGTTGGCATATATCACTGTATAAGTGTAAGGCACATGGCATGATGGTTTGATTTACATATATGAGTTTGGCTTATTATTTGTTTTGCTTTATTTTAGATCTTACATATAAGTGAGATCACACAATGTTTGTCATCTTCTCTTTGACTTATTTCACTAGCATAATGCCTTCAAGGTTCATTCATGTTGTCAAATGTGATAGAATTTCCTCATTTTTTATGGCTGAGTAATTCTCCACTGTATATGTATATACCACTTCTTTATCCATTCATCTCTTGGTGGACACAGGTTGTTTCCATGTCTTAGCTATTGTAAATAATGCTGCTGTGAACATTGGGGTAGAGATATCTTTTCAAGTTTGTACTTTCACTTCGTCTGGGTATATCCCCAGAAGTAGAATTCCCAGATCATAAGGTAGCATTTTAAATTTTCTGGATGCTCCATGTTGTTTTCTGTAGTGACCGCACCAGTTTATATTCCTACCAGTGATGCACGTGTCCCCTTTCTCCACATCCACACCAGCATTTGTTACCTATTGCTTTTTTTTTCATGAGGCGATATCCCATTGCAGTTTTAATCGGCATTTTCCTAATGACCAGTGATGTTGAGCAACTTTTCATGTACCTGTTGGCCTTTTTTGTATATCTTCTTTGAAGATATGTCTATTCAGATTCGTTGCCCATTTTTTAATTGGGTTATTTGGTTTTTTGCTATTGAATTGTATGAGTTATTTATATATTTTGGATATCAACCCCTTATCCAACATATGACTTACAAATATCTTTGCCACTTTGTAGGCTGTCTTTTCACTTTGTTGATAGTGTCTTTTGCTATATAGCATCTTTTCAGTTTGATGTAGTTCCATTTGTTTGTCTCTTATTTTGTTGCTTGTGCTTTAGGTGTCATGTCCAAAAATTTAATACTAAGATTCATGTCAAGGAATTTTATTCCTCTATTTTTTTCTAGGAGTTTCATGGTTTCAGGTCTTAGATTTAAGACTTTCACCATTTCAAGTTAACATTTGTGTGTGGTGTAAGACAGGGCTCCACTTTCTTTTTCCAGTTTTATGAGAAAGAGTTGACATACATCACCCTATGAGTTTAGGATGTACTTATTGATGATTCATTTACATTATTGTGAAATGACTACTACAGTAGGTTTAGTTTGCATCCATCATCTCATGTGGATACAGTATAAAGAAAAGAAAAGAAACTTCTCCCATATGAGAACACTCAGGATCTAATCTCTTTTAAGAACTGCTGGTTCTTTTTAAGAAGAGCTCAGAAATTACCAAAACAAAGACCGATCCATCCAAGTGACAGCATTGTCATGCAGGTACCTCATCTTCAACAAGTTTCTAAACATCACTGTGACAATACTACTCGTCTCATATGCATTATTGTACCACTTCTATAGCCAGCAAGGAAATGAGATTTGATTACCATTATAAATTTGTTGTTATAAGTTAGAAGAAGAGACAAGAGGCAAAAAGTGATCTGATTTTTTACAAAATTTTAAAAAATCAGACATAATAACATAAGCTCTTTCTCTAATATATGGTACCTAATATAATTTCTAAAGTGAAAAATGCATATATGTGAAATTAATTTCATGTGACTTCATTATAATTCAGAAATTGTTTGCTCAGAAAACTTACTGCATATAACATACTGTTAAAACTACAACAAGAATTGTACTTTTCACTCCAAGTACTGTATCGCTTGTGCTTTCATTAATGTCAAGAATATACATTTAATCTTTCTATAAAATCAATGCAGGAATTAATAGACACAACTCAGGTGATCTTTGTACATATTATAAAATAACTTATCACAAGGAAATAGTTAAAATGCAGACCGAAGATTTTATCCCTTTTTCTTTACTCCCTTCTTGAGTCTTTGAGCAAATTTCTTATTTGCTCTAATCCATATAACATGTGAAATCATGTTATAATAGTACTTGTCTTATTCAACAGACCTTAGCCTAATACTTGGCATAGAATAGCAATATAATCCATCCATCCTTCCTTCCTTCTTTCTATCCTTCCTTCCTTCCCTCTCTCCCTCATTTGTAAAATAGAGATTTTGACACCTACACACAAGACTATTGTTCAGGATAAAATTATACAATAGATGTGATAGCATTTGTGAAGAATACATTAGTACATACTTTTTAGGAATTATTATCATTATTTAGAATGCTTAAACTTCAAATGTGTAATTAATAAAAACTGATATTCATCAATTATCCAGGATATGCTAGGGACTTTTGAATGCTTTATCTCTTTTGAGTCCCATAGAAACCTAGCGGGGTAGGTACTATTTATTATTAGCTTACTCGCACAGATGAGGAAACTGTGATCCAAAATGCTATTTAACGTACCCAACATCATGTACCCTAGTAAGCAGTGAAGCCAGTATTAAAATTCAGGCCCTACGGCTGCAGGGGTTTTCCTCTTAACAAGTATGCCAGGTCACCTAAATAGTCACTGAATTTGCCAACATATCAGTCATTAAGCTGTGATGGTGGCCACTTCCTGTTTCTCCAAAAGTGGTACCCAGCAGCACACAGGCAAGGCAAAATTTAATTTTAGAATGGATAAGCAATGAGGTCTTACTGTACAGCGCAGGGAACTATAACAATCTCTTGGGATAAAACATGATGGAAGACAGCATGAGAAAAATATATATACATATACATACACACACACGTGTGTGTATGACTGGGTCGCTATGCTATACAGCAGAAATTGGCATAACATTGTAAATCAACTATAATAAAAAGTAAAAACTTTAAAAGGATAAAAATAAAAATTCAGTGAAATTCTTATTTTAAAAAAGAATCTCTTATTTCTTCCCACTTTCTGGGGCCTTAGTTAACTACAGATTCTGGTCAGGTCAGGATGCAAAGCTTTGGTGGGTCCCCTTAGTGGGCCGGGGCTTGGGAAGGGTTCACTTCTCCTGTAACCTGTTTGGTCCCTTCCACCTTGGAAATGAGTTCATCTCACATTCAGTAAGCTGCCTCCTACAGGCCCTTCCACTGGGTGAGATTTTCCCATATCAGCCCCAGCAAAGCCACCAATACTGGAGGTTCTCCACCCCCTTTTCCTCTTGGAAATTGCAGGTCTCAGGTATCAGGAAGGCAAGGCTGACTGGGAGAGGCAAGATAACGGATATGACTGAGAGACAGATGATGGGATTATACCAAAGCCAGGTAGCTTGGAGGGCATATTCTAGGAAAATCAGCAAAAGCATGGAGCACTAGGCAGTAAATCACCACTTCTCTCCTGGGACCTTCACATCAACTGGGAAGCAGGCAGGCAGGGTCACTGCTCTGCACAACTCCAGGACCTCCATTGACCCCTGGTCACTTGCTTCCCGGAGCCTTCCATTGTGCAGCCATCTGTGGCAGCTCCACAGGCTGGGCAGGTTTGCATATACCCATTTTTAGAAGAAGAAACTGAGGCCAAGAGAGGCAATGGCTCTTAAGCCCACATCTCTTGGCTCCAGCTCCACGCTGTTGAGCCACACCACCAGCTGCCCTAGTGGCCGCTGTCATCAGATCTGAACTTGAAGACATAAAGATGCCCCATAAGACCCACTGGCCAGTGGGCAGAGACTAACCTTCTCTAGGAAGACCCAGATAATGCTGGGGAAGTGGGCTTTCAGCCTTTATGATGGCCTCCATGGCCAGCTTCCAAAAACTGTAGCAGGAGGCCAGTCAAGTTCAGAGCACCAGGAAAAGAGCCCATGGAAGGCATGAAGAGAGAAGGCCAGACCACGTGGAACACATCAGGGAAGGCAGAGCAGGGCACAGTTCAGCCTAATTGTGTAACCGTTGCCTGGCTCTCAAGAGAGGAGGTGCCAAGGTCTCGTGTTCCCTTCCCTTTCACGTGGCCTACAGATGTCCAACCAAAGGCCCAAAGGTCACCCTCATTAACGCTGCCCCCAAAAGCCACCCCCCTCCACATCCAGCTGTTGCACCGATAGAACCTGTGCCCGGGCATATTGGAACAGTGAGTGTGTGTGCATGTGTGTGTGTGGCAGGGTGGGGGTGAGTGCGGGTGGGTGTTGATGTGAGTGTGGGTGCCTCTGCAGCCGGATATGTCCCGTTTGCTTCAGTGTTTTATGCACTTACACAGTCGAAATTAATGGAATCAGGTTGAGATTCAGATGACATCACGCTGGTGACTCACATCTTGACAGATGGATAGATCCCCCACTTCCCCCGCCTTCCTTTCAAGTTAACCTTGATTCGTCACACAGCCGCTGAGAAATGCCAGGAAGGGGACTTTCTCATAGATATTTGGCTTGGTCATCTACAGTTAGCACTCCTGGCCTGTGGCGAGAAGGGGTGGGGAGGGCAAGGAGCAAAGGTCAAGGCTAGTCCGCCCCAGGGTCTGAGGGGAGAGTTCATTAGTGGGTTTGGCTTCTGGACAAGCCAATCTCAGTGGAGACTGTGCTGCTCTCGCTCCCTGGACCTGACCTTTCTTCAGCAACGTTTTTATGGCCCATCCTTTCCCCTGGGAAAGTGAACAAGTATTAAGGGGGTGTGGATGGTGTGAGCAGCTGGAAAGCATGGCAACAACAGGACTAGGGCGCAATTATACAATCATTTCCGCTACTTGAATGTCTTAGAAGGAAGTTTTCATTGGGAAAATGCAAAGGAGAAAGGATGACAGACTCTATTGCGACTCCACTCGCCCAGGACTGTGTGGATCCAGAGGTCAGACTGACATGGCTGGAGGAACTCTAGTTCTCAAAGTCCCAAGGTAGCCACACGGACCTTTCTCTTCCTTCTCTCCCTGCTTGGTGTTTTCCATCTTTGCACCAGCTTTTTCCTCTGCCTGGGACTCGGAGAGGTGTTCCTTCTAAAAACTGCAGACATGGGGCCAGGTTTAATTGAAAAACCCGGGTTGTTCCAAGCAAGCTACTTGTCAGTTTGTTTTTTAGAATGATCCAGCTCTCGAAGCACACCCTGCCCGAGTAGGCATGTGGCAAGCAGTCACCCGTTGCCCTGCTTTGGGGCAGTCATGCTGTCCTCACCACCAAGCAGCAGGACACAGAAAGTTAGACTTCCAGAACTGGAAGGCCTTTTATTGACCATCTTGTCCAGTCTTCTCTCCTGACAGGTGAGGACATGGAGGGGTGAACTAGTCACACAGGTAGTGAGTGGTGGATGAAGGATGAGAACACCTGCATGGAGCTTTTCCTCCCAACTACTCTAGGTTCCCCAGCTCTCTTCCAACCACTTAGCAGATAGACTAAACCCCAGCACAGACGAAGTTTGAGAGGCTCCCCCCAACAAATCCAGAAAAATGCCGAACTCTGTTCTCCTAGCAGATCAGGGAGCAGGTAAGTCCTGTGAGGATGTGCCCCAGAGGATACGTACAAGACCTGTGTTCAAGGCAGGAAGTCGCTGGGTGCCTGTCCTTAGGGATCTGGCTCTGTTGACCTGCCCTGCACCTGATTAACAGGTCTCGTCATTTGACCTCAGAAGACAAAATCTGCTCTTCCCCGAGAGGACAAAAATCATCAACCAGACAGGTCTCCCCAAGCCCTGCTGCAGTTTCTTCTTGCCACCGCCCCACTCCCACCCCTGTGCCACGTGCCTCTCTGCCTTTCTGCTGCTCAGAAACTCCCATCCCAAACCATCCCTACCCCATCTTTCCTCGAACCTCACCCCATCCTCTGCACCCGAGCCCATCCCCATGTGTCAAAGGTCCCACTCTATTTTCAAGACCCTTCTCAAGTGTCACATCCTCCCTGAAATCTTCCTTAGCTCCTCCACTGGAGCAGATATTTCCCTTCTCCTGAGATCTTTAACCCTTTGCATGCCCGTTATCATGTGCGATAAGTGGCTGTCTCCAGCAGAAACGGGTTCGTCCCTGAGGGCATTCAGGAAGGGGAGCTCCTGACCTGGCTTAGCCATCAGTGTATGCTCTGGAATCTTGAGTCTGACAGTCAATAGCATCCGTCCGGGTCCCATAGAATAACATGAATTTCCTTCACTTTGGGTTTTATAAAAATGACAAATGGGTTGGGCAAAAGTGAACTCATGCAAACTCTGAGGGCAAACTACGTTCATGGAAAACACGTACCTGTCCAGAAGAAATTATAAGACCATAGGGCAGCTCTGATATCAGCCCCCAGCTCCCCCACCCCAAGGAGCTTGGAGAGACCCCAGTCAGTGGTAGACAGGGAAGAGCTCTGTGTGCTCAGATTCTCTTCTGCCCGCGCCAGGCTGCCCTCTGAGCCAGGGACCCTCTTTCTTCAGGCCACTGATGCTGTGCCCGTCCAGATTAGTGCTTGGCCAAAGCACTCTCCTCGGTACCGCTGTGTCTCCACCATTTGAGTCCCTCCCCACCGTGGCTTTCTTCAATATTCTCTGAGAAGGACTGGCTGCCTGCTTCACTTTAATGGGCATGGCCATGGGAAGCTACAGCTCTCATCACTCAGCAGATCTCTGTGTTTCTCTTAAGGCTCAGCACTGTGAGGGCAATTTTAACCTGATTTGGAAGGAACACACCCCTTGGGTTCCAAGCTAACATAGATTCCCCACTGCATAGTATGTGAACACTGCCATGTAACAGCTTTGCACACCTCCCCAGACACCAGAGCCAGTCAACATCACTGTGTCACTTGAAGGCAAACGTGAGATTAGTTATAACAGTACTGAGCATGTTCTGCCTTAAATAGTAATAACAGTAGTCGCAGTAGTAACAAGTGCCTGTCCTTTCATCATTTATAAAGGACCTGCACTGCCAATATATCTTCATATTCTCACAACAGTTCTATGAGGTGTTAAGGTATCAGTGCTCCTGTTTTACCATAGACAAAACCGAAATCAGACAGATTAACCTGACCTGTGGATGATTACAGAGTAAGTGACAGAATAGGAATACAAACCCAAATCTTTCCAGTCTTCGAATCCTTGATAGCGCACTGCTTTCTCTCTCCCTTGTGGTTTTTCTTTTTTTAGGGCCACACCTGCAGCATGCGGAAATTCCAAGGCTAAGGGTCAAATTGGAGCTGCAGCTGGCGACCTACACCACAGCCACAGCAACGTCAGATCTGAGTTGTGTCTGTGACCTACACCAGAGCTCACAGCAATGCCAGATCCTTAACCTAATGAGTGAGGCCAGGGATTGAACCCGCCTCCTCATGGATACTAGTTGGATTCATTTCCGCTGAGCCACAACGGGAACTCCCAACATACTGCTTTCTCTTTGCGGCTTCTTGAATCTCTCTTTCCTCCAAATGTTAAAGCCCCCAGGTAGCACTCCGAACACTGACACCATCTCTCCCCTTTTGTCTCTCTCTTAGCATCATCAGTCTGCATCTCTTTCGATCCAAATGTAATTCCAGAAACGTGTACCAAAGACCTGTTATAGGGACTGCATGGCAGTGGGCATTATGGGGCTTAGAACTCAGCTGTGAGGGGGTGGGCATTATGGGCCTTAGAATTCAGTTGTGAGGTCCCCAAGACTCTTCAGCCAGTAAATAAATCTATCCCCAAATATTATGGACTGAGGGATATTAAGACATAACCTACCCACTCACCAACCTCCAGGGATAGCTTCATCTTGGCAGAGAAATCTTGGTACCGAGGAGTTTCACCCTAAAGAAAGGACTCCCCGTGATGGCAAGGCAGACTCTGGAGGGGGTCAGTTGATGACACAGTTGGGACAAGAGTTGCTGCTCGGTTGTCTTCAAGTTTTTCAAGGTAATACTTTTCCCTCTCTTTCTGTATCATGGTCCCCTGGCTATGTGCCACCACGACCTCCAAGCACACATGCATGGGAGAAGGACTGCTCCCTACAGTGACTGGCCCCTGCGTTCTTTATTCCTTCATTCCCTAAGCCTATCCTATCAGAATCCGGAAGGAAACTCAGGGGCTGGGCTGTCAAAAAAGCTCTCTCCAAGGGCAAGCAGGACATCTGCCAGGTGCCTCCCCCTCTCTGCGGCCCCTGCCAACCTCTCAGTCTTCTGATTACAGGAAGGAGTAGCTTCCTCCTGTTTCCTAACCAGAACCCTCCTCTGACCCTGATAACAGGGCTGTTGAAATCAGCGATTCCATTTATACAGGCAGAACCACACAAACTAAAATCAGCAGGTCAACCGCAGAGCTGCATTTAGCAAGGGCAGGTAAGCTTTCAGGAGAGAAATGACTTCGAATGGGGAGTGGGGAGGCATTCAGCCATGAACTTGACTTCATAATGTTGTCCAAAGACAGTGCCGGTGATTGGTTTTACGCTCCTTGATAATAATACCAACATTTAAGTTGGTTCTATCATCCTCTGTAATGATTCCGTTCTTTTCTGAGTGTATCATTTACAAGCACTTTCGCCCACAGCGTCTCATTTAATCCTCACGGCAACCCCGTAAGGCGAGTGTCATCATGATAGTTACAGAAAATGCAGTGCAACTCTGGAAAGAGCACGGGCCTTAGAGGCAGAGCTTAAGTTTCTTTCTTTCTTCCTTCCTCCCTCCATCATTTTTCTTTCTCTCTCTTTCTCTCTCTCTCTCCCTTTTCTTTCCCTTCCTTCCTTCCTTCCTTCCTCTCTCTCTCTTTCTTTCTTTCTTCTTTAGAGCCACGCTGGCAACATTCTGAAGTTCCCAGGCCAGGGGTCGAATTGGAGCTGACCTGCTGGCCTACACCACAGCCACAGTACCAGATCCAAGTCGCATCTGCAACCTACACCGCAGCTCAGGGCAACACCAAATCCTTAGCCCACTCACTGAGCAGGGCCAGGGATGAATACTTGGGTTCATCACCACTGAGCCGCAACGGGAACTCCAGTGCCTACGTTTCTATGCTCATCCTGTCTTTCCACTGGGCCACTCTGCCCCCAGGTAGTAACAACTTCCACTTGAATAAACACTCCCTGGGGAATCAGGAGAATCAGGCGCGTGGCTCCTCTATGCCTAGTGACAATTTTTAGGACCCTGAGAGGGAGGTTACCAGGGGGCTTGTTCTTTTAAATGTGTGCCTGAACGGCTTGTCACCACTCTTGGATGTGTCGGCAGCAGCCCTGCCTACTGCTGAGGATGCACAGGGAAGGCCCCTATTCTCGGCTGTTTATTGTCCAGAGTGTGGGCGTGGTCACAGCAGACAATCTGTCTGGCAAGGTCATTCAGGTCAGAAAGAATGGCTTTAGATCAAGCACTCTTAAGACCAAAATCTTCTTCCCAGGCAAACATCCTTCAGCATTCTATTGCCCCAATGATTCTGTACCACAGTTCAAATTGTTCACTGAGCAGTGGATGGAAGGTGTAAATAATGCAGCTTGGCGGTTCTTCCAGGGAGCTGCATTGCTCAAAGCTGAACATTCTAGTGGGCTCATTTCTCAAAGTGTGTCCCAAGGATTCCCCCCAAAGGAGATCTGAAAGGGGTTGATTTGCGTCCCCTTCAAACGATATGCTGAAGTACTAACCCTGGTACCTGTGAATGTAACCACTCTGGAAACAGGTGTAACCAAGTCAAGACGAGGTCATACTGGATGGAGTAGCGTGAGCCCTAATCAAATATACGTGGTGTCCTCATGCAAAGAGGAGAGAGATGCTCAGGGAGAGTACCCGGTGATGATGGAGGCAGAGCTTGGCGATGCGGCCATAAGCTAAGGAATGACAGGGACTATGGGCAGATGCCAAGAGAAGGGTGTGGGATGTATTTTCTCCCAGAGCCTTGGGGAGAGCACGGCCCTGCCGACACCTTGATTTTGAACTTCTGGCCACCAGAATGTGGGAGAACTGTGGTTTTAAGCCATTCGGTTTATGGTACAAGGTTGCAGTCACCCCAGGAAACCAATACAAGGTCTGTGATGAAATAAGCTTTGAAGACCGATGGGTTCATCGGTGCCTTTCACCCCAAGGGAATTTTTGATAAGTACCCCACCATAAACCAGTTAGGTCATAATCTCTGAGGGGTGAGTATTTTTTAAGTGTTTCTTTAGGCTCCCAAGAGATTCTGATGCACAATACAAACTAATAATGTTTCCTTACCTATAAACTGCCCAGCATGGCTGTGAATTACTGTGAATTACTAAGAGAAGATATTTAGGATACAGAATTTCTCAAGCTTATTTGACCACAGAAACATTTTTTTTTTAACATCTTCAAGACACATGTAGCGGACTAGAAAACACGAATCTCTTTTATTGGGTTTTTTATGGTCTCAGTGGGTGAATGGTAACACCTGCTTTGAAATCCTTCCAGGCCAAAATTATTGCTGTGATGCTTTATATTATAGAACCTGGCCTTCTTTCACCTATGTGCTCATATTCTGGAATAGATCAGTTCTCCTCACGGAGGAAGTGTGAAAGTCCTGGGTTCATTTAGCCGGTCACATTGCTTAAACAGATTATTTTATTTTCATTAGCAAACCTTGAGACTAGCCTCTGTCTAGCTGATTGCCAAAGCATATGGCTCTGTCTTCAAATGCTAACACTAGCTAGCATGCTCCTTCTCATCAAGACCATGATTTTAAATAGCCTTGTTCCGTCTGTGTCAGGCATAGTTGCAAAAATACCGTGTGTGTGTCTGTGTGTGTGTACGTGTGTGTGTATATATACACAGCTTCATTTGTTTATGCAAGAGGTGCCAAAGCTCATGCATCCCATCATCCCACTAAACAGGTATTTTTTTTTTATTACTGAAGTATAGTTGATTTAGAATGTTGTATTAGTTTCAGGTATACAGTAAAGTCATTTGGTCTTACATATACACACATATACATATATACATGCATACACACATATATAATCTGTTTCATATTCTTTTCCATTACAGGTTATTACAAGATTTGAATATTGTTCCCTGTGCTATAGAGTAAGCCTTTATTGTTTATCTATTTTATATATAGTAATGTGAATCAGTTAATCCCAAACTCCTAATTTATCCCTCCCCCTCCTTTCCTCTCCGGTAGCCATAAGCTTGCTTTCTATGTCTGTGAGTCTTTCTATTTTGTAGATGAGATATCTACATATACATGATATCATATATTTGTCTTTCTTTGTCTGATTTTCTTCACATAGTATGATAATCTCTAGGTCCATCCTTGTCACTGAAACTGGCATTCATTCATTCTTTTTTATGGCTGAGTAGTATTCCACTGTGTGTAGGTCGCAGATGCAGCTTGGATCCCGCATTGCTATGGCTGTGGTATAGGCCAGTACCTACAGTTCTGATTCGACCCCTTGCCTGAGAACTTCTATATGCTGTGGCTACAGCCCTAAAAAGCAAATAAATAAAAGTAAAAAATAAAATAAAATAAGAAACACTGGAGAGGAGGTGGCGAAAAGGGAACCCTCCTACACTGTTGGTAGGAATGGAAATTGGTGCAGCCACTGTGGAGAACAGCATGAAGTCTCCTTAAAAAACTAAAAATAGAGCTAACCATACGATCTAGCAGTCCTACGCCTAGGTTTATATCCAGAAAAGTATCAAAAAATTTAATTCTAAAAGATACATCATCGCAATATTCATAATAGCCAAGACACGAAAGCAACCTAAATGTCCATAGACAGATAAATGAAGAAGACGTGCAACGTATACCACAAATGCAGGAATAGCAGTATCATTTCAGGGGTTACATGTATTTCCAAATTTCATTTGTAGTCATCATTTCTTAAAAACTATTGTAGTTATTAGGTTTGCTGCTAGATCCTATTATTTACTGCATGAATGACACAACTTAGGCATTAACTAATCACGAAATTATTTTTGTTTAATATTTTGATCATGTTTTTCATTATAATCAGTTTCACAGGTAACCGTGTATATTTGAATCCCTGCATTTTAAAACATCATTCTGGGAGTTCCCCTTGTGGTTCAGTGGTAACAAACCTGACTAGTAGCCATGAGGATGCGGGTTCAATCCCTGGCCCTGCTCAGTGGGTTATGGATCTGGCATTGCTGTGAGCTGTGGTGTAGGTCACAGACTCGGCTCAGAGCTGGCACTGCTGTGGCTGTGGCACAAGCCCACAGCTATAGCTCTGATTCGACCCTTAGCCTGAGAACTTCTATATGCTACAGGTGTGGCCATAAAAAGACAAAAAATAAAAATAAAAACATCATTCTGGTTTATAGGCTTCACCGGATGGCCAAGAGGCCTATACTCTAAAAAATGGTAAGGCACCCAGTTCCAGGTCATCTAGTGTACGTAAGCATCACCCAGAAGACTTGCTGAAAGTACAGAGTCCTGAGTCTTATCCTTAGAGAATCTGATTCAGTTGGCCAGAGGTGGGATCCAGAAATCTACACTTTAAAAAATTTATTGTATTGAAATATAACTGACTTGCAATGCTGTGTTAACTTCTACTATATAGTAAAGTGATCCAGTTAGACATAGACATATTCTTTTCCATTATGGTTTATTACAGGATATTGAATACAGTTCCCTGTGCTGTACAGTAGGACCTTGTTGTTTATCTATTCTGTATGTAAGAGTTTGCATCTGCTAATCCCAAACTCCCAATCCATTCCTGCCCCCCCGACCCCTCTTGGCAACCAGAAGTCTGTTCTATCTATAAGTCAATTTGTTTTGTAGATAAGTTCAATTTGTGTTATATTTTAGATTTCACATAGAAGTGATATCATATGGTATTTGTCAACCTCTTTCTGACTTACTTCACTTAGTACAGTAATCTCTAGGTCCACCCATGTTGCTGTAAATGGCATTACTTCATTCATTTTTATGGCTGAATAATATTCCTATACTGAGTGTGTGTGTGTATGTGTGTGTGTGTGTGTGTGTGTGTATATATATATATATGTATTTTTTTACTCCAGACATCTATTGATGGACATTTAGGTTGTTTGCATGTCTTGGCTATTGTGAATAGTGCTGCAATGAACACTGGGGAGCCTATATATTTTCAATTTTAAGTTTTCTCCAGATATATCCAGGAGTGGGATTGCCAGAGCATATGGTAACTCTATTTTTGGTCTTTTGAGGAACTTCCATACTGTTTTCCACAGTGACTGCACCAATTTACATTCCCACAAACAGAGGAGGAGGGCTCCCTTTTCTGCATACCCTCTCTGGCATTTGCTATCTGTAGAATTTTTAGTGATGGCCATTCTGATCAGTGTGAGGTGGTACCTTACTGTAATTGTGACTTGCATTTCTCTAATAATTAGCAATGATGAGCATCTTTTTATATGCCTCTTGGCCATTTGTCTATCCAGAAATTTACATTTTTTAAAAAAAGCATACTGTACGATACTGGTACAAATTGTTCGTGGACTGCATTTTGAGGGGGAAAAAGTGCTCTGGATGTTCTTAAATTCATTCTTGGGTCAATAAGATCATCAGAGCCAAGCCCTTGAGTAACACTTTTTAAACATATTACCTAATTATTTCAGGGTTTACACTCCACTGTGTCATCGGTACACTGGCAAGATGTCATAAGCAGGGGCTGTATAAAACTTGATGCTGTCTCACTGTCAGGGCTCCCTAAGTGCTGTCAGCATCATTACTGTATGTTTTTATGAAGACTCCTGGTAGAATTTTTATGTCTCTCAAATCATAAAAAAGCTGTGCTTCTTCTAAGCAATTTTTTTTAACCTTTGAACGTGATTGATCCTGATATGATCTTCCTCTTCACATTGGCCATGAGAATCTTAAAGTCAACTTTACGTCTTATCTCTAAAAATCATTGAAAACGTCTGATACGCATCTGTGTCCAATACTGTTTTGGATGACTTCAGCTATTCTCCATTCAAATCAGGCAAGACCATTCCTTTGTTATGTCTGGGAAGTATTGTTATGGCAGAGAAAAACAAAGAGAAACAAAAAGTGCTGAAGCTCAGCTTTTGAGCTTTAGAATCGACTGCTGAGACTTATAGCAGCGAGAACAGAGAAGACACATTTTTGTCTCAACTAGCACGTCAGTGTCAAATGACACAGCCCTAAAGGGATCATGGCACAAAGTTTTACACTTTAAATAACAAATTTGGAAATTACTGATAAAGTAAGTACCAGACTACCCTGATCTGACCAGCTGATGTTTCCACAGCCTGGAGGATGGGAGTGGGTGGTGGGGGCAGAGAGGAGCGAGCTGGTGAATATCCAGACCCGAGTCCGCAGCCTGCTTTCCCGCTGTGCCTTGGCCCCAAGCCGACAGGACAACAGACCCAAGCAGGGAAGCAGAGACCTGGATGTCGCCCAAGAGGAGCTACTCAGGCACGGTCCTCTCACACCAGCAGGCTGGGACGGCCCCACAGAAGAAAGGGCCTGGGACAAGCCCTGAGGCCCCTGCAGCCCGGAATGACGGAGGGAGGCAGAGCCGGGCCCCAAATGCTCCAGTTTTTTTTTTTTTTTTGGTCTTTTTAGGGCCGCACCCGCAGCACGTGGAGGTTCCCAGGCCTCCAGCATGTGGAGGTCAAATCGGAGCTGTAGCTGCTGGCCTAAAACCACAGCCACAGCAACGTGGGATCCGAGCTGCATCTGCAGCCTACCACTACAGCTCACAGCAACACCGGATCCTTAACCCACTAAGCGAGGGATCGAACCCACACCCTCACAGACACTGTGTCAGGTTCTCAACCCACTGAGCCACAAAGAGAACTCCTTGTTCTCCACTCTTAAATGTAGTTGACGGAGGGCAGGAGCCCCAAAGAGGCAGAAAACAGGTGCCTCAGCTAATCCTAGCCCAGATCCCGATTAGAAACCAGGTGGAAACTTCTCACAAAACGCAGGGACTACTTTCTTAGGCCACAAAAGCGGGTATGCAAAATATGGAACTTTCTTAAATTTCCGTGACACAACTCATTTTCCAACCCAAGTCTCTGTTCTGCCCACTAAGGAAAATTTGTTTCTAGCCGATTCAGGGTTTTCCAGTCCACGGGGTGTACTTTCCCGCCTCTGCTTGTTTCACTGGGACGCTGATGCTCTGAGGTGCCGGGGCCATTCCTCCGTCAGCTCGGGCGGCTAGAACACGTTATCACAGACCAGGGGCCCGAAACAACAGGCATCGATTTCTCACCGTTCTAGAGGCTGGGAAGTCCAGGATGGCGGTGCGGGCAGATTCAGTCCTGGAGGTGAGGCGAGGGCCTTCTTCCCAGCTTCTAGGTAGACACTACCTTGCTGCATCCTCCTCCTCTTTGCGCAAACGGGGAAAAGAGAGCTCCGATCGCTCTTCTTTGAATCAAGACAATAATCTCATTGTGGGAGCTCCGCCTTCATGACCTAATTGAAACCTAATTACCCCCCAAAGACCCCAGATCCAGCTGCCATTGCACTGGCGCTTGGGGCTTCAACACATGACTTTGTGGAGGACAGCCCTCTAGTCCAGGACACGCCAGGAGGGTCACAGTTGCCCCTGGCCCTGATCACCAGTTGTCTGGTGGCGTCTCCTCACGCACCCTCATTCCTGCTGCTTTCTCATCACCACTCCCAGAGCTCGGCTCTGGCCAGTGGCCTCCACTGGGTGCTCCTGGCGTCCTGTCTGCACGCCTATGTTAGCTTCTCAGCCCGTGGAAGCCCTGTCTTAGAAGCTGGAACAGCTGGGCTCTCCATGTCTTCTTTCCAGAAACTATGCTCTGAAGCCTGCAAGGGTTCGATTTTTGATCCTGAGCCATCTTTTTTCTCTTAAATGATCATCTCAGATATTTCCAAGATCCGCATTGCAAAGCTAAACCTGACCTAGGCATTCATTGGTAGTTTCTGCATTTCTGCTAGTGAGGAATGGTGGCTGGACTGAGGGGAGAGGGCAGTGAACAGGGGTGGCCTGGAGGGAGGAGCCAGAGGGATCAGAGGGGTGAGACACAGATTAGCTGATGCTTCTAAATGTATCCTGGGTACCCATCTGACTGCAGGCTCGTCCCTGCTTCTAATACTTTCCTACCTTTACCCCGACTTATTTAGGTTCCTCTCTTGAATTTTATGTATATGTGTGTATGTGTGTTTGCGAGAGATTTTGCTCAAATCTTGTGTAGGTTAAAATGAGAAACAAATAACAAAATGTAACATCCCGAGATGGGACAGGGTTTCACTAACCAGTTGCTATCAATTATCTGCAGTTTACAGGTAATGAATAGTAGGTGCTCACTAAATTATGAGTATCTTATTAGGTCCATTTTTATAGCTGAGAAAAATGAAGAATCCAGGAGTTGAAGTGACATGTTCAACATGATATGGCCACTGTTTGGGAGGACCAGGAGGCAAAATTCCACCTTCAAACCCTAAGCTTTTTCCACTGTAACACACTTTCCCTTTCTAATACTTTCTCAAGTGATTTTACAATCAAGCGCCCAGTGGATTTATGACACTTCCCTACCAGGGTGTTAAGATGGATCTTCAAATGGTATTTCCAAAGAACTCTGAATTTCCCAGGTGAAAATGCTCATTGAAAACAGCTATATTGTCAGCTCTTAATTATTGGTGACAGCAAGAGACAGGGACAGAGCATTTGGGTGAGATTCATAATTAGTCACCTTCTTTGAGTCAAGCGTCTTAGCCTCCTTCTTCCGTCATTTCTCCTGCTGGAGCTTCCCATGGGGAGAGCCTAGTTTCCTGAGAGGCTGAACTCCCAACGTTTGCGCTGGGCAGAGCTGTGAGGGTCAGACGTCTGCATTCAAATGGCATAGACACAGCACGCCAGAACAAACAGCTAACAGGTAACTTAAGGAAGACGTGATCCAAGTAAGTAAATTTCAAGATAGTTTTTTAATCCAGGAATAAGTGCTCAAATCAAAGTTATGGGTCTGGTTGGATCTTGCTTTACCACTCACCGTTTTTCTGGATCTGTATCAACCTTGTTGGAGGGGAGAGGAGGTATTTTTGTCTGTCAGACAATGTGAAAGGAAGACAGTAACTCGAAGAGTTTATCCGACACCTCTTTAAAGTTTTGTATTTCTGTCTGGTGAGTTTATTGGGCCGATCTCTATTTTTGTACCTAGATCCCCAAGGAAATGGAAGATGTAGCTAGAAACTTGGTGCTCTGTTGTTGAATTGATGTTCCTAGAGCTGTGAACATTACTGAACACCTACAATGAGCCAGATGATGAAACGATAGATTACTGCAAGGTGAGAAGGGCCATGCGCCCCCAAACCTTTAGTATCAGAGCTACACAGTGGATCCCATGGAGAAATAAGCAACAAGCCAGAGGTCAGACCACCACTGGAACCATATGTCCGCTCCCTTGATCTGTGATGGAGATGCCTCTACAGTCAGCCAAACACATGACAATTAGGTACAACCCCATGTTTCTATAACAACTTTCCAGTGTAAGCATTCAACTCCAGCACAAGAGATCAAGTTGGACAAAGACATATCTGAACCAGTTATGATTTCCTGGCACTGAAATGAATGTAGGAGTGACAAAAGCAAAAAGTCCCAGGGGAAGTCCCGGGAAACACTAGATGCAGCTTGATGATCTGTGGGTTCGCCAAACCCACCACACCCCACATAGAATTTTACCTTTCAGTTGCTCCTCACTGACTGGTTTCTCACATTTCTAAGGCTTCAAAAGAGACTTCAGTTTATTTATTTTTAGATCTGCCCTAGCATGAGTGTTTCTGAGCTTTCATCTCTATGATCTTAGCAGGAGCCTAGGAGCCCTCTTTCCTGCTTCATCCTGGCCACCGACTTGATTGGGAACCAATTCTGAGGTTGGCATCAGGAAGCTTAGGTTTTACTGGAAATAAATTAGCCCAGAGAAAATGACATGCGCATAGAACAGTGAATGAGACAGGTCATTACAAGGCTTCCCCTGAAACATGAACATTTGCAAACCTCTATCAAATGAAAATCCAGCATTTCCCTGGAAGAGGAAGAGAAGGCGGGGTAAGGCCCATCTCTGTGCCTAGATCTGGACTCCAGGGGCACAGGTCCCACTTCTAGGTAGTTTTTCTTAGGAACCCAAGTCATGAAGCCTGGAAACTATCTTGGAAACTGCAAATTATCCTGGGAACTAGACTGAGATCTTCTTTCTCCAAGAAAAAGGCCAAAGGCTCTGTCCCTGCTAAGGACACTGATAACACTGATTAAGGGGGCCCTGATTTCACTGTTGTTGAAGGGTACCCCCAGGTGGGCTCACAAGCCACGCTAGAGGAGGAGATCTTTCTAGCCATCCCACACGGAGCAGTGGGATGCCATTTGTCATCACTGGTGAGAACCTTAGTGGTCCCTTATTTGGCATTTAGACTCAAAAATGGAGATTGGCTCAGCTCCCCAGATGGCTTGGAGTAATGAGGCATTGAGAGAAATTAACAAGCAGAAGTTTATCCAAATGTGATCATAAACCAGTCCCTCAACCTCAAAAAAAAAAAAAAAAAAAAAGGAATTCTGAGTCAAATGGATCAAGCCTAAATCTGATTTTCAGAGTGTCAGTGGTATGCAGTCTGATTATCCAGGCATGTCTCTACTTTTCGCCCTTTCTAAAGCCGTGTAAAACCACTTAATTGATCACGGTAACATCAAGTGAGGTTAAATACAGTCTTGCATAGCCTTGTGCTGCAATCTGTGGTGCTGGTAAATCCTTACTTCTCCACTCTGGGCTGGCTCAGGACCTGACTTCCTCAGTGACCAAGAATGTTATGAAACCGAAGACCTACCCTGGGAAGAGGAAGATGAGGAGGAGGATAACAAAGAAGAAGAAGGACAGGAGGAAGAGGAAGTGCTAGAGGAGAAGGAGAAGAAAAAGAAGAAAACCTGTTCCTGCAAACTGTTACATTTAGAATGGCTAAGCAGCGGGGCCCTACTGTATATAGCACAGAGAACTATGCCCAATCTCTTGGGTTGGACCCTGATGGAAGATAGTATAAAAAATATATTGAAAATCCAAAACAAACAAACAAAAAAAAACAAAAAGCTGTGCCTGCTGGAGGGGATCTCTGTTCAGTAGGTGCCCCAGAAGAAGGTGGGTAAAGAAGCAGCAATGAGATCCTGCCTAAAGACAAAACCTTGTGAAAAAGGCCAAACCCACACTCAGACCTAAAAAGCAGGGATCCAAGAAATGAGGAGCCAAGAGTGGAGGGAGGACCCACGAGGCTACCATGCAGGGTGGGCTTCCTGTGCGTGTGATGCAGGTGCAGGGTCTCCCCTACCCCTGACCGCTCCATCTGAATGTGACAAGGGCGACGGGTCTGGGGCGGGGGGTGGGGGGTGGAACGACACAAAATCCCCTCACTCCCCATTCTCTAGCTGCAGCAGGACCAGGAGAGAAGAAACCCAGCTCAGAGCCACAAGGACCTTTCCTTTGTGGGGAGAGGAGGGAGTGGAGGTAATTTTTTTTTTTAATCAAAATTAAAAGGTGAAGAAACATGGATCCGAAAAATTACCTTTGGGAGTTCCCATTGTGGCTCAGCACGCTAAGAACCCGACATAGCGTCTGTGAGGATGCAGGTTCGATCCCTGGCCTCGATCGGTAGGGTAAGGATCTGGCTTTGCTGCGAGCTGCGGCATTGATTGCAGGCGCAGCTCAAATCCGGCGTTGCTGTGACTGTGGTATAGGCTGGCAGCTACAGCTCTGATTCGACCCCAAGCCCAGGAACTTCCATATGCCACAGATGCAGCCATAAAAATAAAAATTATCTTTAAGATAATTTGATGATCGTATTTGAAGGGTCTTCAGAGAAACGCTCTTCCGGGCTTTTTGAGAAAAGGACCAGGGAGGCCTGTTTTGCTGCCTCTTTCCTCCCGGCAGTGTCCCCTGTATCCAACCAGACATGAGCTGGCACCAAGAGCTGCCCACGGTGATAGACACTGTGCTGTTGGTGTCCTCTCGCCCTTGACATCACCACACTGCAAGTTCCTTCTGTTCACCCGCAGTGCCCTTGATGCGCTTGTACACTGCCTGGCGCATGGGAGGCCCCAGGGAATACTTGTCAAAGGCCATCGAATAGAATGGCCTGCCTTTATGCATCTTGTCAGTAGCAGAAGTTTTCTCCTCAGACCCTCACTCTGTGTGTCTGACTCCAAACAGATTCTTTATAAGCCTGTCTCAGCTGGTTAGAGACCGCCGAGGGGGCCAGACGTGGAGGGCCCGCTGGACATCCCATGTTCTTGGAAGTAGTTCTTCACCTTCCATGGTGACCACTCCATAACCTGACTAATTTCTCACCATCTTGTCCACAACCCTGCCTTGTTCTGTGCTCCCCCCTTTGCTGCCATTCTGGGTTCAATGCCTATATGGGGGAAGAAAAAAAGATAGATAAATGATAGCTAGATAGACAGACAGATAGATAGCTGATAGATAGACATAGAGATGCATAGCTAGCTAGACACATACACACACAGATACATAGATATACAGATACATGCATACATACCTATATAGATACATACATGTATATATACATACAAAGATATACAGATACGTACATACCTATATAGATACATACATGCATACATACATATATACATACGTAGATATACCAATACATACATACATACATATAGATATGTACATATATACATAGATATATACATACACTGATACATACATACATATATACATGCATAGATATACAGATACATACATACATGTATACATACATATATACACACAGATATACAGATACATACATAGAAACACAGATATGCAGATACATAGATACATACATATAGATACACACATGTACATATACATACACAGATATATAGATACATACAGAACATATATACATACACGGATATGCAGATACATACATGCTGCACATATACAAACATATACAGACACATAGATACCTGCATACATCCTACATATATACGTACATAGATACATGGGTAGGTAGTAGAATTTTGGTCTTATTACTGTAGAAAAATCAGAAAGAATAAGAGGTACCACCTACCTCCTCGTCTTCCTCTAGGGGTATGCAGGGCCAAGTCCTAGAAACCATGCTTCTGTTGCCCACAAAACAGGGATAAGAGAGCGCTGTTTTTAAAAATCATGTGATCCTGGAGACCAAACAAACAAACAGTTGTCTGAAAAGAGGACTGATACTGGGGCTCGGAATTGGGACGGCAGAGAGACAGCAGCCTGGCACAGGCAGGCCTCAGAGAAGGTTGGAAATACTGCAAGAGGAGGAGGCCACAGGGTTACTGGGAGTAGGAAGGGTCTATTTACTACTCCCTTGCTTGCCCCTAGGAGGTGTCGGGACCTCAGAGGCCAGTGCCTCTGTGGGCAGCATCTGGGTGATTAGAACTAAGCATGGGGCTCCTGGACTCAGCAAAGGCCCCAAGTGCCACCTTGCACAGAAGCAGCTATGCTTCAACAGACTGTGTGGGCTTGAAAATCGGAGGTCATCTGAATTGAAGACCAGAGGGTGCCTGGCAAATATTCTGCACTCTTTAAGACTCTATGACTCACAACTCAAAGAAGGCCTAGTGTGGAATGGAAGGAGCCCCAGTTGTGGCAAAGACTGAAATTTCCATTGGCCTGGAAGGATGTGGACTCAGAATAAATTAAAGTTGGGGGAAAGAAAACTTTCTTTCTACTTCGTGTTGTATGTAGAGTAAAATTCTTCCCCGCTACATAGAGTTGAAATCTGCCCAAACCACACCTGCATTATACTTTTTGGTGAAATCCCTGCACTACATCTGTCAGCATCCTAGTTGGGTCTGACCTTGGGCAATGTCCATCGTTGCGCTGCCTTCTCAAGCAGCCCTGAACAGTTCAGCCTGGCTGATCTTAGACATCCTAAGGTAGATCTGCCTTTAAAATGCATGAACTCGGATTAATCCCTGGCCTCGCTCAGTGGGTTAAGGATCTGGTGTTACCATGAGCTGTGGTGTAGGTTGCAGATGTGGCTCAGATGAGGCACTGCTGTGGCTGTGAAGTAGGCCGGCAGCTGCAGCTCCAATTCAACCCCTAGCCTAGGAATTTCCATATGCCATGGGTGTGGCCCTGAAAATAAATAAAATAATATAAAATTAAATTAATTTAAATTAAATTAAAATAAAATATGTTAACCAATGCTGGTTAAAAGTTAATATTTCATGGGTCAATACCTCACTGTGCTGTGGCTTTACAACGTCTGGGTTTCAAAGCTTTCAAAGCTTTGTACTGAATTCTGTCCACTAACGTCCCCAGCTCTGAGCTGGCACTGAATACTCAAAACCACCTTCCTACTTCGGCCACTGTTCCCGCCTCAAAATTACAAACTGCGGCCCCCAGAACAGCTTTGTTTTGTCCCTGTCATCGTCATCTGTAAGGACTGAATCAGATATGTGATTGTAAAGTAACGAGACTGACTTTTAAACCAATGGCAGATCTTAGGAATCCGGCTGCGTGCTGGCCTCTTATAACTATGATGTCACCTTGAGAGGCTGGCTACAAACTCCAAGGAGGCCGGCACTCCACAATTCACCAATTACAGAAGAAAACACACAATCAGTCCCACTGCTCAGTGACACTCATGGCTCTCAAGTGTGGCTTCTTGTTCCTGTGTCAGCCTTCCCTGTAGCCCATGTGTCTTATCTACCATAGCAGAGCCCAGGCAGTGCACAGCTCCCTGTATACAGAAGGCACTTCATAAATGCTTGGTGAATACACAATGGGCTCTTCATTAGTACAGTGATGCTTTTCCTTCCTTTTCCCCCTAGCTTCTGCGTTAGATGCTCCGTATTTACCCATATCCTCCTTTTCTTGTTGCTTTAGGTCACAACAACAACCACCACAACAAAAAAACCCGAGGGAGCTAGAATTGACCACAGAGCCAGAGGGACTGAGGCATCTGTATCCGTCAGGACGGGCTGGGCTATGCCGTGGTAGCCAACAAACCCAAAATGTCAACGGCTGAAAATAGTGAAAGTTCATTGGTCGCTCTTTGTAGGGGTACAATGTATGGAGATAAAGTGGGGGAGCTCTGCTTCATGGAGTCATTACTCAGTCCCCTACTCAGCTCAACAGAGATCATCACACTCCCAGCAGAGACTGCAGGGTTCACACAGCACAGGAGGAACAGTGAAGCTAGAGATGTTCATGCCAGAAATTAAATTCTCTACCTGGAAATGATGTAAGATCACCCGCAACCCACATGGCCCATTGATACCATGACCCTTTGGAAGGAGGGACAGAGAGATAACTGTGATCCTTCTGCGTGCCCGGAGGAAGAGGAGTACAAGATCAAGATATGGGTGAAGCACAAGGGTGCTCTACCCCAGTCTGGAAGTCGGCAAGAGCAGGTCCGTGAACACATCAAGGGCGGCACCTTGTCACATGAGTGGCTACTCGGTGGATCACGCTCCCAGGAGCTATTCCGTTCCTTAGTTCACCCTCACATTGACTTTGAACTTGGCCTTGTTACTTTCTTTGGCCAACAGGACACCAACAAATGTAATGCAAGCCAGAGATTTCTAAGTGCTTGCACATCGAGGCTGGCTCTCTTGGAATGCTGCCACTCCCCTGTAGAAAGTCCAAGCTTTCTGCTGGAGAGGCCACACAGAAAACAACAGAGGCGCCTCAGCTGACAGCCCAGCCAACTGGACCATGTGTACGCGGCCATCTCCGTCAGCCAGCTCCCAGATGAACTGACAACTGAGTGTAAGCGTATGACTGAAGCCAGCCAGCACCATGCAGGACAGAGATAAACCATCCAAGCTAAGCCCGCCCAAGTTACTGAACCACAGAAGAGTGAGCAAATAAATGGTTCTTGTTTGAAACCACAAAAACGTGAAGTGATTTGTTGCACAGCATTAGATAACTACGAGAGCAATTCATATCTAGAAGAGAGGTACTGCCATAACAAAAAATCTAAAACATGTGGTGTTGGCTTTGGGACAAGCCAGCAGAGAGGAGCTGGGAAAGCAGTGAATAGATTGTTAGCAGAGGCTGGAGAAATGGTGAACAATCTTTCAGTGTCTGCTAAAAAGGTAGTGAGGAAATTGTCACTAGGAGGTGGGAAAAGGACAATCTATGTCATGTAGTGGCAGAATCATTGGCAAAAATATTGCCTACGTTAACTTCAAAGATATAACTAATGAACTTATGTATTTAGCTAAGGAGATTTCCAGACACATGTGGAAGACACAATGTGGAAAACATCAGTTGGATGCTTCAGGTTGGGTGTGGTAAGATGCCACCAAAGGAAGATAAGCCAAAGGACAAACTGTTCTGTATTCAAGAATATTTTAGGAGAAATGTGGAGAACCCAGACATTTCTGGTTTAGAAATTCTGAGGAGTTCCTGTTGTAGCTCAGCAGATTATGAACCCAACTAGTATCCATGAGGTTGTGGGTTTGATCCCAGGCCTTGCTCAGTGGGTTAAGGATCTGGCATTGCCATGAGCTGTGGTGTAGGCTGCAGATGTGGCTCGGATCTGGCATTGCTATGGCTGTGGTGTAGGCTGGAAGCTGCAGCTCTGATTCAACCCTTGGCCTGGGAATTCCCATATGCCATGGGAAAGGCCCTAAAAAGCAAAAAAAAAAAAAAAAAAAAAAAAAAAAAAGAAAGAAAAGTAAAAGAAAAACAAATTTTGGTGCAATCCAAACCTTCATTCCTGAGGGTTATGAACCCATGATAATGACTCATTTCAGGCTGGGATGACTGCATGTGTCTATTCATGCTTCCAGTGAGACAACGGAACCAGGAAAGACCCAAGTGTTAATCAGCACAGGTGGCTTTTAACAAAACAGCACAGACTGGATGGCTTAAACAATAGAATTTCTTATTTTCTCACAGATACTTAGAGCAGAAATCCAAGATCAAGGTGCCAGCAGGGCTGGTGTCTGATGAGAGCTCTTCCTTGGGTTGCAGACAGCCACCTTCTCCCTGGTGACTCCCATGGCTCTTCCTCAATGTCTGCACATGAAGACAGAGACCTCTCTGACGTCTCCCCCTGTAAGGACACTTATCCTAGAAGATCAGGGCCCCATCCTTAGGACCTCATTTAACCTCAGTTACTTTTCTAGAGACCCACATCTCCAGGTACAGCCACACTGGAGACTAGGGCTTTGATTCTGGAGGGGCACATTTAGTTCATGACATCTGATTCCATGTGTATTTTCCTGCCGCTGTTGTATAAAAGCAGATCTGCATCTTCCTGCTGATCAAGGGAGTATGGTGACTCCTTTCCTTGCACATGGTCTCTGATCGCAATGAGTCTAAGGTGCCCTGACAGCATCTGCAAGTTGTAGTTCAATGGTACACTTGGTGTGACTCGTGGCACCTCTTCAGCAATCAGAACCTCCAACCCTGAAGAACCCAAAGTTGCCAGGACAGGACATATAACATCCCATGAGTCACTGGAATGATGGTAGGTGAGGCCACCCCTCCTGTTGCTCTTCCTCCTTGGTTCCTGGATGCTTGCACTTTTTTTCCCACTTTTTAGTGCCGCACCTGCAGCACATGGAAGTTCCCAGGCTAGGGGTCGAATCAGAGCTGCAGCTGCTGGCCTATGCCACGGCCATAGCAATGAGGGATCCGAGTTGCATCTCTGACCTACACTGCAGCCTGCGGCAATGCCAGATCCTTAACCCACCAAACAAGGCCAGGGATGGAACCTGCAACCTCATGGATGCTAGTTGGGTTCGTAACCCACTGAGCCACGAGAACTCCTCTTTGTATTTTTATTGGAGGCAGAACAACACGTAAGAGTCACTGATTTAATAAATACACTGCATCCTGAATGATGGCATCCAGTCCCTTCAGAATGTTTCCTCCGAGCAAAGGCTTCCATCGTACCAACGGAAGACCGTTCCAGGGTTCCATGAGGATGGCTGCGTGTGTAGTAAGTAATAAAACAAATATCCCCTAGTCACGGTCCCAGCCTCACTTTCTTTGATGTGAAATGGATCTTCTGATGGGATGCTGCCCTGTGTGGGATTCCACGGCCAGTCTTCCACGGACCAGGCTTTCTATAAACCCCTAGAGAGTAATGCTGGCTGAGATTTTACAGGCAGGAAAGGCAAATGCACCCCGAGCAAAGATATTTATCCTTGTGAGAAGGACTCATTGACCCTTTCAGGATGGAAGTAAGCCCGTGTAGAATGCAGTCCACTTGCCACTAAGTGCCCACTGGTTTTATCGAGGAATGGTGACAGGATGAACTGGTTTCTTTTGCTAGCTATTTGGACATTCAGAAGCAGCAGGAGCTAGACCAGCCTTGGCGAGTGCAAGTTCAGGCTGTTGGGTCCACACATACCTTCCTTCCTGACACGGGGGCCACTGCACTTGGGAGCCCATCATGACAGCCTGGGGTGGCTGAAGATAAAGTCACAGAACAAGTCACTCGGTCTGCTTGGTTGTACCGTTGATGGTGGATGCTTGCTGGTGAGCATTAATACAAACATACTTACTGGTGAATGCAATACAAAAATCTTCACACATCATGCCCACCCCTACATGTCCGCCCCACACCTCCACCCCAGACCTCCTTGATTTGGTTCCTCTATTCCTTTTCTTTTTTGACCCCAGACCAAAAAGCCATTGGCCAGTCACTTTGGGCTACCATTCCTTTCCTACAAAGAAGATGATCCAGTGCGCTGTTTGTAGTTCTACCCACCAGGAAGATTTTCCTCTCTCTACTATCATTTAGGGCCACCCAGAAATGTGGAAGAAACGCAGCTGCTGTCCATTTGGACCTGCAGCCATGTACTGAGCTAATCCATCTGTAAACCCAGCTCAGGCTCTTCCCTCCTCTTCCAGCTGGGTCATAAGTGATTCTCCTCTATGGCCACGGGGCACAGGTTGGAGAAGGGCACTGGTCCAGTTGTGGTGGGTGACGGATGAGCAGGTCTGGGCTACCTATTCTTGCAAGTGAGTCACATCCCCAGGTCCTACTCGGACTCAACCTCAGACGTACTATTTTCACACCACGGTGGATGCTTGCTGGACCTGTCTGACTTTATGACTTGGAGGTTTGACAGGACCCAGCTCATAATAGGCAGTTCCGGATGCATTGTCATTTGATGATTATGGCCAAGTACTCTGTTTCCACCAGGATACGGTAACGTGCCAAGAGCTATTTCTCAAAGGGTGCATAATTCTCCACGGCAGATGGCGTGACTTTGTTCCAGAATCCCAGGGGCCTGTATTGTGACTCTCCCCTAGAGTTTACCAGAAGCCAAGGTCACCGCCACCTACACTTTCCTCCTCCAACCAACTCTCTGGCCCCCTTCATCTTATTTATTTAATCTCAAGACTCTATGCATTGACTTACATAACGTTCTATTCGTTTGCCAGGCTGCCACAGCAAAGTACCAAAAACAAGCTGGCTTAGAGGACAGAAAATTACTGTCTCAGTCACGGAGGCTGGAATTCCAAGATCAAGGTGTGGACAGGGTTGGTTCCTTCTGCCGGCTGTGAGGCAGAATCTGTCCCAGGCCTCTCCCTTAGTTTCTAGCGGTTTGCTTGTATTCTTTGGCATCCGTCGCCTTGCAGAAGTGCCACCCCAACCTCTGTCTTTATATTCACATGGCATTCCTCCTATGCGTGTGTGTCCGGGTCCAAACTTCCCCTTTTTATATGCACACCAGTCATCTTGGAGGTGGGGCCCATCCGACTCCAGTATGATCTCATCTAAACTCATTATATCTGCAACAGTCCTACTTCCAAAGAAGGTCCGACTCTGAGGTGTTGGGAGTTAGGACTTCAATATATGAATCGTGCAGGACACAGTTCAACCCGTGACAAACCTCTGGATGTCCTCTCCTCACCGATCACCCCTCTCTGCTGCTTCCTTCCTCCCGGGAGAATTATAACCTCCCCCCACATCATCCAGACTCCACCATTCTTCGAACTGGGACCACTCGTTTGGGACTGCGGTAAGGATGAGGCCCCAGGAGCAGCCCTCCCATTGACTCTCACACGGTCAACGCAGGCCCTGCCCTCGCCAGATCCTCCTGATCCCAAGACAAGAGGGTGCCCTGAGGTCTGTCACCTTCCTGACCTCAGCATAACCACTTCCCCACGGAGGCCCTCTCTCCACAGACTTGACCCCGACGCACCACATTTCACATTTTTCTTATCAAGCAGAGCATGAAAAGGTCCCTTTTTTAAAGAAGCTGTGTCTGCCCCCAGAAGCATGGGCGGGGCATAGCTGTGAAAGAGCCTGAATGATTTCCGGGCCCCAGACTTTGGAAACTTACCTAGAGTTTAGGGGTTAGATGCAAACTATTACATTTAGAATGGATAGGGTTCTACGTATAGCCCAGGGAACTAACTATATTCAATCTCCTGGGGCAGACCATAATGGAAAATAATTTTTTTAAAAAAAGAATATATATGGCTGAGTCCCTCTGCCGTACAGCAGAAACTGGCACAACATTATAAATCAACTATACTTTAATACAAAACATTTTTCTTAAAGGAGCACAGTGCAACAAAGAGAGCACTGACCTGTGGGTCAGAACACCTGCAGTCCAGACAGGCTCCCTCATTTAGCACCTGGGTGGCCTCTGGCAAGTCACTTCACCTCCTGATCCTCCTCTGTAAAGCAGACAGGAAGACGAACAGTGACTAGATGATCACTAAGTCCAAGCATCAGTGACCTAGGACTCAAGCCGGGTTGGTCACTAACCTGTCCAGAGAAAGAGGAATATATTTGCTTGGTCAGGGCATCTTGTTTGCAAACATCCCTTTTCTCTGAAAGTAATAGTGAAACTGAGGACAGAAGCTCCTTTGGTCCATATTTAAAATTCAAGATCTTGGTGCTCTCCCGACATGTTTCTGATTCTCTATTGCTGCATTAAAACCTAACTCATAACTTAGTGCCTCCAAACAATAATTGGTGATTATTCCTCACAGGTCCCTGGTTCAACTGGCCCCCCCTTGAGTGGTTCTTGCTCGGGGGTCTCGCACGCAGTTGTGGGGGCTGACCCACTCATGCATGGCTGGCAGGGGAAGCTGGCTGCCAGCAGGCCACTCAGCTGGGGCACTGAGCAGAGCACCTAGATGAGGTCCCTCCATGTGCCTTGGGTTTCTCCAGCATGAGGGTGGATTCCAAGAGGAAGCACACAAGGGTGAGTGTGCCAGAGAGGGAAGCCAAAACCACCGGCCTCCTCTGACCTGGCCTCAGAAGTCCCAGAGCACTACTTCTGCTGCATTCTGTTGACCAGACACTGAAAACAGCCTAGATTCAAGGAGAGAGGAACTGATTCCACCTCTTGATGGAGAATTGTCCAGACCGCCTTGGAGAAGAGCAAATCGCACAGGAAAATCGTTAAGTCCAACTTTGAAAAATGCAGTCTGCCACAGTATGGAAATCTATGGTATAAACCCGTACGAGAGAATGCATGGAAATGCATAGAAAAGACATCAATAATGTTTATCTCTGGGTGAAAGAACTTTAAATTTTATTTTATTTGGAAAGTGCTTACATAGTGCTTCCTATATCAAGCACATATAAACTCGTTTAATCCTCAAAACTCATTCGAGCCACTATTATTACTTTCACTTTACAGATTGAAAAACTGAGGCACAGAGAGGTTAAGGAAACAGCCTAAAAGCGCACGGTGCTGCAGCTGGAATTGGAAGTCAGGCAGTTTGGCTCTAATCTATATGCTGCAATTAAGATGAGTGTTTTTATTTTTCTTTATTGATCTGTACTTTCCAGTATTAATCAATGAACATGTAGGAGTTCCCTTTGTGGCTCAGTGGTTAACGAATGCAACTAAGAACCATGAGTTTGCGGGTTCCATCCCTGGCCTTTCTCAGTGGGTTAAGGATCCAGCGTTGCCGTGAGCTGTGGTGAAGGTTGCAGCTGCGGCTTGGATCCCACGTTGCTGTGGCTGTGGCGAAGGCCAGCGGCTACAGCTCCTGTTAGACCCCTGGCCTGGGAACCTCCATATGCCACGGGTGCAGCTCTACATAAAGGCAAAAAGACAAAAAAAAAAAAAATCAATGAACATGTATTATTTTTCAAGTCAAAAAACTATATACTCACTGATATTGAGAGAAGTCTAGGCAAATGGTTCTGGAAAGTCATCTGTGCATTGTTTTATTTTATTTTATTTTATTTTTTTATTTTATTCTATTTTATTATTTTATTTGCTTTTTAGGGCTGCATCTGTGGTACATGGAAGTTCAGAGGCTAGGGGTCGAATCGGAGCTGTAGCTGCTGGCCGACACCACAGCCACAGCAACGCAGGATCCGAGCTGCGTCTGCGACCTACACCACAGCTCACGGCAACGCTGTGAGCCCACGGAGCAAGGCCAGGGATCAAACCTGCAACCTCACGGTTACTAGTCAGGCTCGTTTCCACTGCAGCACAATGGGAATGCCATCCGTGTATTGTCCCATTGTGAATGGAATGTTGCAGACACAGCAGTTCAGTCTAGACTGAAAAGGGGGAAACGCAGAAGACTGAGGTGGCCCCCAAAGGAAACAGTATAGTGCTGTAATTTCTGCCCTGAGACGTAGGGTGCTTGACTTCTAACTGATCTAACTGGATTCACTCCAGGAAAATAATGCTGATGGCATGCCCAGCTGTTATCTTCCCAATCAAATCTTTTCAGATCTTTCTGGATAAACAGCAAAAGCTTCCACTGTATGCGTGTCCCAAATATTGCATGGGATACACTTAAATTAAACCTGCCTTTGGGTTTTATATGAAATTCATATTCACTAGAGTGTTGTGTATTCTTATTTGCTAAATCTGGCACTGCCGCCTGTACTGAATGAATGTGGTGAAGGGCTCTGGAACCACCATGAAGCCTCCAAGGGTGGATGGGCCATCAGGACCCAGGGGAGGACTTCATGGAAGAACTCAGATCCACAGTTTTCCTCACCGGAGGCTACAAAGGAGGAAATTCTGAAATCAGGAGCATCCCTGAATTGGGGCTGTTCTGTGCTTGTGTTTGATAATTGAAAGATAAGTCCGAGGAACAAAATAAAGTGGAAAACTGGGAAACCTTTATCTGAACCACCTTCTCTCCATCTTGTGCCCTTGGGCTGCATTTCTTTGCGATCACACTATGTCTGACACCACTTCCTTCGCTCCCCACGTGGGATGATGAAGGGAGGGAGGGCGGCATGGATTATGGAAAGGTGGGCGATGCAAAAGGGCTTAGGGTTTACTGAGAGAAGTTCTAGTAAATCTGGAGAGGAACTGCCTTCCTCTCTTACGGTTAAGCCTGGATGGATCACAAATTCCTAGTGACAGCATATATTTCAGTGGGCACATCTTGCTTGAAGGGTCTTTCAAGAGTCCTCTTTATTGAGGTTGTGGAGGGGAGTAATTTAACTCTGCCATCCACTGCAATCCTATTTTCTGGCAAGGCATGCCAGTACCGGGATCACAAGTCTTGGAACTGCTTCCCTGCCCCCATATGCTGACCATGACTTGGGCATGTAATTTTACCTCTTTGGGCCTCATATTCTCTTTCCGCAAAGCAACAAGCTCTCAGGAAGAATTAGTCTCCCCTTCCCTCTCACTCTTCCCAACAATTACTCCTTCCAGATCCTCGCTTCCCCAACAGGAATTACATTTGCCCAGTCCCACGCTCCTGCTCCCCCATCACCTGATATTCTCTGAACCTTTTTGCTCCGCCCCTTCCCCACTCACACCCCTGCCCCCGACACCTCTCCCTGTGCCCACTGACCTTAGGCTGAGAGCATGTGATCCCTTCCTGCCAGGAAGGTGGGATCACTGCTAGATGGAAAGGAGTGGCAGGGCTTGCCCTGGCCCAGGAGTGCCGGGGGGATCCTGCAATGCAGCCAGCGCTGGATCAAGACGCTGGATCAAGAGGAGAACCCAGAGGAGGAAAGGATGTGTCCCACGAACACTTTTTATATGACAAGAGTGAGTGAACAGGAGACTTACAGCCACCATTAGTGTGCAACGAAGCAACTCCAGAGTTGATGTGTTTCAGCAATTTAGTATCCACAAAACTTTCTGCCTGAGGGAAGCCATAATCTTGCCTGGCATGCATGCATGCGTGTGTGTGCATGATGCACATATCTCAGAAATTCCAAATACCTTCAAAATCTTCATATGGATCTAAGGAATTCGTTGGGACCCTGAGCCCCAAACCAGACCGTGGAGTTCCCCAACCACTGCCTCCGCGGAAGGCTACAGAATATCCAATCTTGTTCCCAGGATGATGCTCCCAGAGTTGGCTCTGGGAGGGATATTATTACATCCCAGATGCTCAAAACATCCTAATAAGCGCTGTACCATCACACTAGTTTAAGTAGACACAATCCCCGCTCCCATCACCAAATCATCATCATTTGGTAAAGAGGCCTGCCCCAGAGAACGCTTTCATTATCTAATCATTTTAACTTACATAATTATCTCCCTAAAAGGACAATTAGCAGAGACACCTCTGGGATTTAAGAAAAAATATAGACAGCACAGCCTAATACCAAAAGAAGATTACAAAAGAGAGAAGGGACTGAAAGCCAGAAGAAAAGGGAAATGAAAAGATGGGGAAGAAGACAGAGGTGGAGAAGGAAACGGAGCAGCGCAGGAGAAAGGAGAAATGAACAGCGGGAAGGGCAGAGAGAGGACCGGAGAGGAAAGGAAAAGAGAAGAGGCGCTAGCAGAAAAAGCGGTAGAACTGGTGAAAATGAGCATCAGCGGTCGTCCATCCAGCAGCCCGAGTGGCTCTCCTCCTGCCCGCGTGCTGGTCAGAGGACCCGTCAGAAGTCACCGCAGCCAGGAACTGCAACCCGGAGAACTGCTCCTGCTCCGCGGTCTCCCACCCGCTCACGGTGCGGCCGCCCCCATTCCGCCCCGCGTCCTAAACCCGGGGCTGCCCCCACCACCTCGTCCTCCACGCTGACCACTCGCGTGCTGACACGCGTGCTGCCTCCTGGTTATCGCCTTTGGCCCCCGGCGACCAGAGCTTCTGGAGAAGTGACTCCCACCCAGTGCCCTGGCCAGGCTTCCGGACGCTGTGCCTCAGGCTGGGCCCTCCGTGAGTCCTGGGATGCGACTCGTCTGGGAGTGGACGTGGGATGTCAGAGCCCGCTCTCTCCTCTCTCTGCCAGCCCCGGCGGGTAGCAACGAGCCGCTAAGAATGTGCTTGGAGGACTGGAGGTCCTGCAGCAGTATCCTTGGGTCTCACCTTCTGCAGGTATCACGGGGCAGGTGTGGTGAGGACCAAGCCCACATTCAGACAATCAGGGCTATAGAGTCTCAGCACCACTTAGTTCTTAACTCCATCAGACCTCAGATGCAAGGTGAGGGCACTGGTGGAAAAGCGGCAGCACTCTGAAATACAGAATGAGGAACTTTGAGCAGATACCGACAAGGCTGACAACTCTGACCCCCCCCCACTTCCCCTGAACCTTCCTTGCTCTTCAGGATGGGATAGAAATGATGCCATCGCTCCTAGTGCCAAGTTCATGTGATGTTCATTATACCCTGCCATGCCTTCATACCTAGTCCTTTCCTAAATTAACCCTCTTTACATCATTCCTGTCTGAGTGTGCCAGCTGCTTACGAACACTGATACAGAGTAAATAAACGTTAAGAGGGGAAAGGAGTTCTATGGCCAAGTAAGGTTGGAAAAGTCTGGTTAAATGTAACTAGGCTTCTTCCCATTGTGCGCAGCAGAAATGAATCCGACTAGTAACCATGAGGCTGCAGGTTCGATCCCTGGCCTCGCTCAGTGGATGAAGGATATGGCGTTGCCATAAGCTGTGGTGTAGGTTGCAGACTCAGCTCAGATGCTGCATTGCTGGGGCTGTGGTGTAGGTGGGCAGCTGTAGCTCCGACTAGCCTGGGACCCTAGCCTGGGAACCTCCATATGCCGCAGATGCTGCCCTAAAAAGCAAAAAAAAAAAAAAAAAAAAGTAACCAGGCTTTCCAGTTGCAAGTGACAGGCAAATACTGCACTGAGTTAGTGCCTCACAGTGGGGTTAACAGCATATTATATCTCAGAGGCAAAATAATGGAAGTGAACACAAAACACCTGGATGATAAACCACAATTAAGACATAGTTCAAGAGGTGGAGGAGTTCCCGTTGTGGCTCAATGGGTTAAGGGGCTGTCACTGTTTCCATGAGGATGTGGATTCAATCCTGGCCTCACCCAGTAGGTTAAGGATCCAGCATTGCCACAAGCTTTGGAGTACGTTGCAGATATGGCTTGGATCCAGTGTTGCCGTGGCTGTGGGGTAGACTGCAGCTGTAGCTCCAATTCGAGCCCTAGCCTGGAAACTTCCATATACCATGGATGTAGCCATTAAAAAAAAAAATGGAGAGCAACAAAATGGGAGGGTAAGATCCTCAGACCCATAATGAAGAAAATAAAAAACAAAGCTGAAAAATAGGAAATAAATTCAGAACATAATCCAACTCCAACAATTATCTAACATATTTCAGGAAAAAAAAAAACAGATAAAAACATATAGAGGAAAACCATTCCATTTGTGCTACAAAAATGTTTCCCATGAACAGAAATATATGAGCCTCTTGATTGAAATGGCTCTCTGATTGCCCAAGAAAGCAAATGAATAAAGACCTCACACCTAGGCTCCTTGTCATGAAGTTTTTGAACAACATGGGTAAAGATAACATCTTAAATGCTTCTAGAGTGGAAAAATGTCATATCCAGAGACATGAAATATGAATAACTGACTTCATAACCACATAGGAAGTGAAAAGTCAAAATTCTGGGGGAAATGTATTTTCAACCTAGAATTAAATTCCCAACTGAACTACGACTCAAGTAGGAGGACAGAAAAAAGATATTTTTAGATCTACAAGACACATTTAGCCTTTTCAAGAAGTGACTAAATATGTAATAGAAGATATGAGGAAGACAGTCAACAAAGAGAAGAATGTGGATCCTAGGAAACAGGGCTCCAGACAGGAGAATGGGAAAGTAACTCCTAGGAAGACAGAGGACAGTCCCAGGCAGAGGCTTGGCAAGAGGCCCAGAGGGAAGCTGATCCAGATGGGAACAGGAGGGATGCTGCCTCCAAGGAAGAATGGCATATTTTTTATCAACCAAGCAGTTGTAAATTCTGATGTGAGCAGCACACAAGAAAGGAAATGTAATTATAGTACACTACCTGGCTCAGCAATACACAAGACTCATGTACCATAACCATATAAATACTGAATGTTGGCTTAAACAAAATTTGTGATACAGCTGCATTGTTAGGATGGTAGAAATGATACTAAGAGAACTAAAGTGTCATTTCCCATAATAAGAATATACACTCCTAACCTCTAAGAGAGGGTCAACATAGGTATCCTTCCTCAAAATAGGTCTAATTACAGAAACCCTTGGTGGCCAGACATCCTGTAAGACGGATGTTCCACAGATAATCATGGAAGATTTTGTTCATCACCCTCTGATTCCCCCAAACCAGGAGCTTGCAATGTGATAAGGGAACCCAGCACCCTGGACTCACAGTTCATGCGCAGGGCATAACTTAACTCTACCTCTGAAACCCCAACGCTCCTCTCTCGGACCACAACTTCCCAGGTTGTCAACTAATTCTACGATTTATATTGTTCACTCAACACTTGTTCAATTGTTGAAGTTAAGCTTGTTCATGCCTTTTTAAAGTTTAAGATGGTGCTTTAACATTGCTATTGTAATCAAAGCCCACTGAATGTGCTTTAAAAATGATGTGGCAGTTTATACTGAAGATATACCCACATGTATAGGTGTGTGCACCTGTTATGTCTACGACATGCAAATAATTATATCCTTTGAAACTGGTAAGCTAATGATGAAAACTTATATGTCAACTTAGAAATATATGAAGGAGTATTTTAAAAAGTAGCTTTCCTGTTCTCTTAGCTCCATGATACCTGCTTTGCAACCTCAAGTGATACCTGTTTCTTTGGAACTGAGTCTTCTCCCAGAATCTTCTTTCTTCCTTTCCTACACACTCCAGAACTCAGGTCAAGGGCTTCAACTATCCCACCATAATTTTTTTCTCACATTCTCATTCTTTTGTCACACTTGCCCTACAAACTCCTTTCACTACTACTGCACCTGGGCATCTGAGCAGGGCTAGAAAAATTATCTAACTATAGAGGTTGGAGATCCAATGATATTTTCCAGTCTCAGGTGAGCCCAAGGCACACACATGAGCCTTTTTATTTGTGTCAGCATCTTCTCCCATTCACAGTCTCCCCCGACCTCCTTGACCTTGTAGCCTCTTCCCTCCTTTTCACCCCTCCTCTTTCTACACGGTGGAAGAAGTATCTGCCTTCAAGTTGAAGGCCAATCCCTTCACCTGTGCCCTTGATCCCATCCATTCCCATCAATCAATGGCACTCATTCATTCACTCATCAGCTTCTCCCCTCCACTTGGCCCTTTATTCAAGTCTTAATAATCTCTGCTCTTGTAATTATTACCTTACCTCTCTCTTTCTATTCTATTCTGAGCTTTTTAGAGGGGAAAAGAATCTGTACTCAGTGTCTCCACTTTCCTATCTTGCACTCACTCTTTTTTTTTTCTTTTGTCTTTTTGCCTTTTCTAGGGCTGCACCTGCAGCACATGGAGGTTCCCAGGCCAGGGGTCCAATCAGAGCTGTAGCCGCCGGCCTACACCACAACCACAGCAATGCGGGATCCAAGCCATGTCTGCAACCCACACCACAGTTCACGGCAACGCCAGATCCTTAACCCACTGAGCAAGGTCAGGGATCGAACCTGCAACCTCATGGTTCCTAATCAGATTTGCTAACCACTGAGCCACGACGGGAACTCCTTGCATTCACTCTTTAATGTAATATGTATACACTGTAATATATGTACTGTGATGTTTCCAGCCCCTTTATGCCAAGAAAGTTATTCTTTCCAAGGACACCTCCCAAGTGAAATGGGTACATCTTGGTTCTTAAATAACTTTATTCTTTCTTCTTTTTTTAAGATAGTTTTTTTTTTACTTTTCTTTTTTACTTTTTTTTTCCACTTTTTTTTCTTTTTGGCTGCACCCACAGCACGTGGAAGTTCCCAGGCCAGGGATCAAACTCATGCAACCAGAGCCAGTGCAGTGACAAGGCCAGATTCCTAACCTGCTGTGTCACAAGAAAACTCCTAAATAACTTTATTCTTTTTTTTTTTTTGTCTTTTTGCCTTTTATATAGAGCCGTACCCGCAACACATGGAGGTTCCCCAGGCTAGGGGTCTAACAGGAGCTGTAGCTGCCGGCCTTCACCACAGCCACAGCAACACGGGATCCGAGCCGCGTCTGCAACCTACACCACAGCTCACGGTAACACCGGATCCTTAACCCACTGAGCAAGGGCAGGGATCGAACCCGCAACCTCATGGTTCTTAGTCGGATTCGTTAACCACTGAGCCATGACGGGAACACTTAAATAACTTTATTCTTTAGAGCATTTGATACTCTCAACCTAGAATTCCTTCCTTTCTCTCTCTCTCTGTGACCACACCCTTCCTTGCTTCTTTCTCCTTTCTCTGGGGCAATTCATTCACTCACCCAGAAAACACTTACTGAGTATCTACTCTGTGCATGGTTGGGCACAGGAGCTCCCTGTCAGGTGGAGAAAGGAGGTTGAAGAGACCAGAGGGCTCTGCAAAGTGAGACAGGGGCAGTGTGGATGTTTAGGAGTCAAAGGAGGCACAAAAGAAGGACTTGTCATTTTTCTTAGGAGAGAAGTCTTCAAAGGGGAGCTGAGAGGTGACAGAGCATCTGCCAGAAAGAGCGAGGGAGGAGCTGAATTAGCTCGGGCTGGAGGCCTGTGGTAGGGGCCCGCAGCCACCCCCACCCCCAGCTCAGGGCCTGATCATCACCAGGCCCTCTTCTTCCGCCAGCTCCCTGAAGTTGCCATCACCATGGTCACTCCCTTGTCCCTGTCCTCTGCCCCCTTGGAACCCTCCCCAAGTGGTCTCAGGTCCACCCCCACCTATCTGCACAAGACAAAACCTCATCTCCCTCCTGTACCCCTGTTGTGGGTGACAGTGTCCTCATCCTCAGGGACCAAAGATGGAACCCCGGGGGTCATTCCTGACTCCCACCTGCCTTGCCCTCCCCCCAGCAATAGCGGGGTCCCAGCAATGCCACACCCACTGCCCCCCCACCATGACCACTGCCCTGACCAGGCTCTAGGCTTCTCCAAAGAGCTAGTAGGAGGGCCCCTTGCCTCTAAGCTCATCCTCCTCCTTCACGCAGGCTGCTAGGGGACCTTCCTAAGACGGACAGGGTTTGACCCATCCCCTGATTTCCTGTCACCACCACAGTCCTCCTTAAACTCTCCAAGAGATCTCTCAGAAATAGAGCAGAGCAATCACGCTCCCGCACAGGGGACCAGCGGGGACCCCAGCCCAAAGGTTTGTTCCAATACTCTAATAATATTTTAAAGTACCCAGCTATTACATTACTCAACTTCCTCCCCAAGGATGTTCAAGTAAAAGTAATGTCTCAGGAAGACTGCACTGTATTTCCTTCTCTTGGAGCTTTAGTTGTTCTTAGCGAGCCAACCTTGAGCCACCATCTATATTCCCTTCCCCTGACTGAGGAGCAAACGCCAGCCCCCGAGCCTGGCATGTATACCTGTCTCAGTCTGGCTGATGCCTGGCTCCCCAGAACGACCTCTTACCTCTCCCACCTCACATTCTATCTGGGCAAGACCCTCTGCGTATCCTCAGATAGAGCACCAGGCCTGTATAGAAGAAAATTTAACTACATGCCATGGTCTATGCACGTGGGTCAGAAAGAATTTTCTGGATTCAAAGCAAGGTGAAGAAGAGACAAGTTTATTGAAGCGAGAGATGCTGTTTACACAGCTGGCCGACTTCCTGATAATCTGGGAGAGCCCATGGCAAAGAGAAAGAAGAGTTTGAGATGAGAGACATTGCAAGCACAGTGGGACAACTTGCTGGTAGTCAGGGAGATTATCAGGTAATCTTGACCCTGTGGTCATATCTGCTTTTATAGCCCAGGGAGAGTAGAGGTCTCAAGATACACCTGCTGAGCTGCTGATTGGTTGGGGAAAGAGGGCTCTTACGATACACTTACTGGTTGGTTGGGGGTGCATAAGGCCCTTTCAGGGGCAGGAAGGAGTAGGCAAGGTTGCTCAAGGTGGGGGAGGGCCATTACAATGAGATGGGTGGGTGACAATAAGGGCCTGGTAATTCTTGTCTTGGCCAGAGGCTTTGAGTTCAATCTCTTTGAAGGGGGCTTGAAGCCCAACACTACACTCCAGTTCAGAAAACAGTCTCCCAAAGCAAGAGAAATAAAAACAAAAATGAATCAATGGTACCTAATCAAACTTACAAGCTTTTGCACCACAAAGGAAACCATAAAAAAAATCCAAAAAGACAACCTACGGAGTGGGAGAAAACAGCTGCAAATGATGCAACTGACAAAAGTTTAATCTCCAAAATATACAAACAACTTACACAACTCAAAAGAAAAAAACAAAACAAAAAAAACAACCCAACTGAAAAATGGGCAGAAGACCTAAATAGACATTTCTCCAAAGAAGACATACGGATGGCCTATGGGCACATGAAAAGATGTTTGACATCACTAATTACTAGAGAAATGCAAATCAAAACTACACTGAGGTATCACCTCACACCAATTAGAGTGGCCATCATTAGTAAGTCTATAAATAATAAATGTTGGAGAGGGTGTGGGAAAAACGGGAACCCTCCTACACTGTTGGTGGGAATGTAAATTGGTACAACCACTATGGAAAACGGTATGGAGGTACCTCAGAAAACTAAATATAGAACTACCATATGATCCAGCAATCCCACTCCTAGGCATATATCCAGACAAAGCATTCACTGAAAAGGATATATACACCTGTATGTTCATTGCAACACTATTCACAATAGCCAAGACATGGAAACAACCTAAATGTCCAACAACAGATGAATGGATTAAGAAGATGTGGTAAATATACACAACAGCCATAAAAAAAGAACAGAATAATATCATCTGCAGCAACATGGATAGAACTAGAGACTTTCACACTAAGTGTAAGTCAGAAGGAGAACGACAAATACCATATGATATCACTTATATCTGGAATCTAATATATGGAACAAATGAACCTATTTACAGAAAAGAAACAAACTTATGGACATGGAGAACAGACTTGTGGTTGCCAAGGGGAGGGGGAGGGAGTGGGATGGACTGGGAGTTTGGGGTTAGTAGATGCAAACTATTGCATTTGGAGTGCATAAGCAATGAGATCTTGCCGTATAGCACAGGGAACTATATCTGGTCACTTTTGATGGAGAATGATGGAGGATAATGTGAAAAAAAGAATATATTATATACATGTGTATGTGTATATATATATATATGTAACTGGGTTACTCTGCTGAACAGAAGAAATTGACCGAACTTTGTAAATCAACTATAATAAATTTTTTTTTAAAAAAAAAGAAGAAAATGCCTCCAACCAGAGGACTCCTCTTGCTTTAAAACCTCAGGGCTCCCGGACTGCAATGGACTTCTAGAAAACACATCTTGTACTGTTATTTTTTATTAAGTAATAAAGCGATCACTCTTTGGAAAGTACACATGTTCATTAATTTAAAAGCAAGCCATACAGAAAAATATAAGGAATGAAACAAGTTTCTCTAACTCGCACCACTACCCAGCAATAACGAATGTAATACGTAAACCCCACTTTAGACATCCCTGCGTGCATGGAGCCATGTGGTATTTTCATGTTTTTCTCTGGCATGAGACAGGAGCTTTACCGGGGTCCCAGCACATGCAGGATGCCTGGCTGTGCTGGGGAAAGGAAGGGGCTCCCCAGCTCCTGCCCTCAGGGAACAGAGCCCATCCCTCTTGCTAGAACCTCCCCTTCACTGACCAGGGGCTCTTAGCCCCGAATCCTGGGCTCTCCCCAGCTCCCTCCCACCCCATCACCCACCTTCACCACCTGTTCCCTACTTTGGCTCTAGGCTAGAGACCTGTCAGGTGAGGCTCTGGCAGACCTTCTAATTACAGGGTGGGGTGGAGAAAGGTGTATTTTTAGCCATGGTGAAGAGAAAGGAGATAGGCACATTCTCAGCTCCTGCTCCTAAACTCAGCAGGTTCCCAGGGTCTGGAACTTGAAAAGTTTTGGAATGAGAGAGAGAGCAAGAAAAAACTCTGGGGAGGGCTGATGGGAGGAAAGGAAAAATGGTTAACACTGCTGTCAGAACATGGGTTCTGGAGAGGTTTACAAAACAGCGAAATGTGTTTACTGTTCAATGTGGGAAAGCTAACAAGAAATAGATACAGAGGCGGCATGATGCTAACTGCCTTTGACAATGGTGATGGCCTTTTGGTTGGAACAAATTCACCCAGTGCCGAAACAGATTATTTCACACGTCCATTGTCTGGAGAGCCACCCTTTGCAAATATTCTAATGCCCGGGCTGGCTCATCTATCTACTTATTGATTTATTTGAAGGCAGACGGGTGTGGAGAAGCAGATGGCAAGGAAGGACCCTGCGAGGATGCAGGGGCTGAAGGTAGGGAGGCTGAGGTCCCTAGCAGGAACCACACCGGCTCCAGGCCCTCAGGTCTTGGTGTGTGACACCTTCTGACCTGCTGTTGCCACTCATTTAATCTTTACAACTACACCAGGAGAGAGGAAGCGTTTCCCACGCTTTACAGAGATTGAGGTGAGTGTGGTCTGTACACGGGTTGGAAAAAAAAATTGTCAAACCATAGTGGGATGAAAAGAAAAGTAAGTTTGTTGAGATAAGAGACACTGCTAGCGCAACAGGACAACTTCCTGATGATCAAGGAGAGAGATTCCGGGTGCATGGCTGCGTCTGTTTTTATAGCCCAGAAAGGAAAGGAGAGGTCTTGCCATACACCTGCGAATGGTTGGGGGAAGAAGGGTCTTCACATACATTTGCTGATTGGCTGGGGGTGTATAAGCCCCCTACAGGGGCGGGGTAAAGTGCGGGCCACACACCTTTCCTCGTAGGGGACAGGAAAGAGTAGGCCAGGCTGCTCAAGGGGGTCAAGGAGGCTCAGGCACTTTGTAACAATGACAATGATAATGATAAGGGTCTGGTAATTAATTCCTATGTCTTCCGGAGGCTTTTTGAGTTTTATCTCCTTGAAGAGGCCTTGAGGTCCCAGAGCAAGCAGACATTATGTAGATGTCAAGGACCAAAGCTGGCATTTGGGCTGAAAGCCTGAGGACCCTCACTGTCTGACCCTTTCACTGTGTCCTGCCTCTTCCCTCGGGGGACCCAAGCCGAGCTTTCACTCCACGTGGGCCCGCAGAGCTCCTCTGCGGACATGCTCTGCCCTTGCCCAGCTTTCCTACGGGCACAGAGGTCCAAACTCAGGGTCCTGGGTAGCACCCCGCGGGCCTGCAAGCCCTGTCCTTGCCCAGCCTCAAGACCGAGTTAAGAGCCCCGGTGTCGGAGATAGAGACATCAGTTGTTTAATACACGGGAGACCTCACAGGTCTGGAGCAAAAGGGCCCTGGAGCAACACCGCACACGGTGGATGACTGGATGGTGGGTGACGTACCTGCAGTCTTTGCTGGGAGTGGGGTGGGGTGGGGAATGCTGGGTTGGGATGGAGGGGTGGGGATTGCCAATTACAGGGCAATTAATCAGGATGGCTCATCGATTACCAGGGAAACCAGCAAGGGGGCACAGCCCTCGCAGTCCCTCAGGCTAAGTGGCTGCAGAGGGTGGAGGTCTTCCTTTGTTAGACTATCAAAGGGGAGCCATTCTGACATCACTAGCTGCGGCAGGGGCAAGTATGTAGGCATTTACTGATCAGGCTTTGTGATTAAGCGAGAAGGCCAATCCTATAAGTGGGGTTGGAGGTGAAGCAGACACTGGTAGAGCAGGGAATGAACAGAGAGCAAGGGATAAACAGATGATTAAACACGGGCGTACGGAGATTAGGCTAACTCTGCCTCTTGTAATTCATGAGTAGTTTTCCTAAATTGACATTTCCAATTGACATTTTTTTTAATGCTTCAAATATATTTTTGAAAATAGGTGCCATTAACATAGTTCAAGGATTCTGATTCCCATTGACTGGTTACAGCTGCCTGGGCTGAGCTCTGAGCTGAGATGGCTTCTGAGGTCAGGTCCAGGTTCAGGGGGAAAGAGTCCAGCAGTTAAGGTAGACTATCTTCTATACATACAGTAGCCACATCATAAGCACAGTTCCTTCACTCAAATGCAACTATTCGGGCTCTGTGCAAATGCAAAGACAGAGAAAGAGGAATTTGAAAAGTATGGGTGATTCTACACTTGAGGTTTATGCTCAATGAGCACACGCCCGCAGGGAGCGGGCTGGGGGAAGATCTCAGCCCCCTTGGGCATTCCCGGTGTGAGCATCTTAAAACACTAGGTGGGATTTCGGTGAAATACCAAGTATTTGCATACAGTAGATTCCCAAAAGCAAACCAAATACTTCAACCTCGCTGTCCAGTTCCAACACTGGAGGAAATTCTTAAAAGGTGTCAATTTTTCAACATGGAGCCTTCCTCGGGAATTTTCGAGGCTAATTTTGTTTGTATACAGTTTCATAAGGAAACTGAATCCCTTGAGAACCCATGACTCCCATCAGCCATAAATCTGCACTACTTGACGTCCTAGTGGAGTGAAGAAGCCTTGGTCTGGCATTTACACCTGCTGGGCCTACCGTTTCCTACTTTTCCAGTAACTTAGCAGGTTCCTAAACTTCCCTGCAGGCCCCACGGGAGACAGAAATCAGTACCAGGAAGCACTCCCCAGAATCAGTTGCTGGGACGATGCTTCATCTGCATTGTTCTTCGAGTTCTTATGTTTATCCTTCCACTCCTCCTATCAGCCAAGCCAGCTTGCACAGGTGAGTCACCTTTCTGCATCTGCTTCCTGATCATTAAAGTGGGGCTAATAATACATCACGGGGTGGTTTCAAAGGACCAACGCAATAAGATAACATAGAGAAAGATAATTTGAATTTTAAAAAACACTCCAAAAAAGGGTATTTTTGCTTTGCTTGTGACAGGGATGGAGTAGGATGGTTACACAGGTAGTTGTAGAAGTCCCAACAGGGGATCAAAGATCAAGAGGGAAACCTAGGGAACTCTGGGAGACCACCGTAAGTTAATAAATTGCTCAAGAAAGCCAGCAAAATGAAGCAGGCTTGCTTGACTATAAAACCATAAATAAAAGCATGAGATATGACTCACATTATTAAGTGAAATAAATAAAATGGGGCCTGCATTCAAGGTCAGCAAAATAATGACCCTAGGCCCAAGGACAGGAGTTTAAGGAAAAGATGACATTCCAAAGTAGGAGACCCTCATTATACAGAAACCTGAGATGACGTATCTTAGCAAACATTACCCACCTTCTGCTGATTTGAATAAGCCCCATGACAGTCCTAGTTTGACCTCATAGGGTCAAATACTCCCTTACCTGATAGGAAAGAGGAGCTAGTGATGTAAGCCTGATGTCTACTCAAAGAATGAGGAAGAGAGAGTTCTTTTCCCCTCCCCACTTTCCTTGGATTTTCAAAACATAGTCCGCCTAATCCTTGCCTGCCTCCTATCTTAATAAATCTATTTCTTGCCTATCACAAGCAACCTATCTTAATAAATCTCTGCCTTATCATTTTGTCTCGTTGCTTTCTTCACTGAGACACAAAGAACCTGAGTCTTAGTGGGTCCAGACACCAGGTCAGTGATTCCAATTTAAAAAACCATGGATTCAAGTCCCAGTTTAGGGGGGTCTGAGTCAGAAGAGTTTTGGTTTCCATTAGGTTTAAATGAGGCCCTGAGGGTGGGGTCCCTGTGATGGGATTAGCGCCCATCCAGAAAAAGGGAGAGACTTGAGATCCATCTCTCTCTGCCCTCCCCCCACCCTCCACCAACCATCAAAGAGACCAGCACCAGAGAGAGGGTCCTCAACAGAGAACCCAACTGTGTCGGCACCCTGATCTTGGACTTCAGCCTCCAGCACCGTGAGAAATAAATGTTTGTTGTTTAAACCACCAGACCACGGCATTTGTCACAGCAGCCAGAGCTAAGCCACCTTCCCTGACTACCCACACCCGCCACCCCCAGGCAGAGACCGCATTCCAGCTTAGCATAGGAGATCCTTTGTAAGCCAGCCTGGGTCTATCTTTCCAGGCTCACCACTCTCCCCCTCTCTGTTCCCACAACCACATGCCTAACTTCAGCTTCCCCACCATACCCAACACACCAGGCTTTAAATAACTCTTTTCCATTGTGCATGTTCCCTCTGTTGGAGAATGAGTCAGACTTCAAGAATGAACGCAAATACCATTTCTCTGTGAGGCTGAATCAATCATTCTGTTGTCTGTTCTTGAGCTCATTTCTATTGTAATGCTTATCACATCACGTTATTCCTAGATATTTAAATACTTTTCACTCCCAATTGACTATGGGCGGCCTGAGCAGATCTCACTCCTTTCATTAGTGTCAACCTTTAGACAAGAGCTCAATACACTGATGGGCAGATGAATGAATGAATGAATGAGGGATTCATTCGTTATCAGATTATGTGTTTGTGAGTATCTTCAGGCAGTTTGGAAAGAGAGTAAGATATTGTTAATAGCAACTGACATGGAGATCCTGCCTCATTTCCACTGAAAGCAAATAGTTTAGATATGGAGGGAGTAAAATTTCTGAAGGTCTTATTTTCCCCATCCACCCAACCTTTCTGCTCAGTTTCCTCCGTGTCCCCACTGCAAAGAGCATGCTTAGAAAAGCCCCCTGGGGCTCCTCTGTGCAAAGAGCATTAAGAGTAGGAACAGAGCACTCATCCTAGTGATTAAGTTGAAGCACCAAAGTACTTTTGATTTTGTGTCATTGAAACCGAAAACATCTCTGATTCAAACCCAGCATAGCAAGTTCCTATTGTGGCTCAGTGGTAACAAATCCAACTAGTATCCATGAAGACGAGGGCTGGAACCCTGGCCCCACTCACTAGGTTAAAGATCCAGTGTTGTAACGAGCAGCAGTGTAGGTTGCAGACATGGCTCAGATCTGGCATTGTTGTGGCGTAGGCCGGCAGCTATGGCTCCAATTGGACCCCTAGTCTGGGAACTTCCATATGCCCAGACTAGGGGTCAAAAACAAACAAAAAAATTCCACCTAAACCCAGACTGGGACTGAACCCACATGCCAGGATTCAAATCCAGCCAGAACCCAGAATGAGAGTTTAACCCACTTTTTTTTTTTTTTTTTTAATTTAGAATCACTGACCTGGTTTCTGGACTTACTGAGGCTCAGGTTCTTTTGTCTCAAAGTAGAAGGAATTCAGCAAAAGAGAAAGTGATAGGCAAGAAAGAGATTTATTAAGATAAGATGCTTGAGAGAGATGCAAGTGAGCAGGCAAGGAGGCTCTGCCCTGAGGATTAGGTGGGTTACATTTTGATAATCCAAGGAAAGTGGTGAGTGGGAAAAGACCGCTTTCTTCCTCACTTTTCAAGTCGAAGTCAGGCTTACATCACTAGCTCCTCCTTCCTATCAGTATCTGACCCTTTGAGGTCAAACTAGGACTGTCCTGGTGCTTATTCAAATCAGCAGAAGGGCGGTAACAGATGCTAAAATACACTGAATCATCTCAGGTTTCCATATAATGAGGGTCTCCTACTTGGCAATGTCATCTTCCCCTTAAATTCCCATCCTTGGTCCTAAGGATCATTATCTTGCTGAACTTGAATGCAGACCCCATTTTACCTTTCACTTAATGACATGAGGCATATCTCATGCTTTGATTTACAGTTTTATAATTAGGCAAGCCTGCTTCATTCCAAGATGTTCTGATGGCTTTCTTGAGCAAGTATTAATTTAACAGTGGTCTCCCAAAGTTCCCTCTCTATCCGTGGTCCCCTACTGGGACTTCTACAACCACCTGTGTCACTATCCTTCTCCGTCCCCATCACTGTTTTGAAACCATCTATTGCACTTCCGCTAACATGGTACCTCACAGGTTCCCAGGGGGACTGTGACAGAACACCCCCGCCCTTAGCCCAGAATGTGGCCGTTCACCTTGGAGACCTGCTGTGGACACGGGGACAGACCCAGCACAAGAGTTACACCTTTTCCCAGAATGTAGATGCTCCAGTTGGACAGTGAGAAACAATGGCCTGTGGAAAACAACTGCCTGCGTAGATTAACCACCTACAAGGGTTCACTGTCCTCTGTCCTGGGACTCGACCCCCTGCTCCTCCCCTCCTCTTCCCCTTCTTCTTCACTGTTCCCGCCACGAGTTCCTGCCATAAATGCCTGATACAGAGTCCCACCACGGATCCTTCATCTCCCGGTCACTGCTGCTCCCATCCTGGGCTCAGCCCATCCGCCTCGGATGCCTGAATAAACCTCTCTAGCTTTACCAACTTGACCTTGCATGTTCCTCCCTCAGCAAACCTAACAGTGCCCAAGGCAAGCTGTTCCAATACCCCTTTAAAATGCCTACAAAGATACTGAAAAAAAAATGAAAACTTGTAACAAAGGAAACTAAGAGAACTTTACTGGAAATTAAGTAGACATATATTAGGAAAAAAAACCTAGTCAAGTTTTGCTTTATGATATAGCAAAGCTCTATGTCATATGAAGCAGAGTCTTTTTTAAACTTAGGATGACATTTCATGCTTCCCCACCATCTGCCCTCTGACTCCAAGACTGAAAAACCCAGGTCTGTGCCAAGCCTAAGCCTGAGGAGCCATCCCTTCGTGCTGATCTGAATTCTGGCCAGAGAACTATTGTCTAATCTTGTCCTTTCCTACTTGCCCCCAGTCTTAATCTCTGCATCTTTTTACATCTCTGCAGCAAGAACCCTTGGAAATCCCTCGTGAGAAGCAGAGGGAAACTAAGAAATGTACTTTCTCAATTATTCCATCCATTGAGCTTGCTGCCAAAACTCAGCCTCTGTCCACTGGTGCGGAATAGAAACACAGAGAAAGAGTTTTGGGTGAAGGAGAAAAAAATTGCTTTATTGCTTTGCCAGGCAAAGGAGGTCACAGCAGGCTGATGCCCTAAAGACTGTGCCCTCCTTTGGGAGAGAACAGGAAGTGCTTTTATAGTTTAGGAGTAGAAAACAGTGCCACGGATAAGGGTCAAGGTAGATGCAAGCTTTCATTCTTCTTCAAAGTTGGTGTTTAGTGACCCCAGGACTGGTTCTGGTGGTCCTCCTCGGTGGTTTTCATTTGTTGGGGACAGGGGTCTTAGTTCTGCAGAAGAACTTAAAGATATTGTTACATATATTCCCTGAAGAGGAACCAGGACCCTGCCCCAAGGCTGCACTATTGTTTCGGGTTTGTTTTTTTGTTTCATTTTGTTTTGTTTTGTTTTGTTGGCTCTTTAGGGCCACATCTGTGGCATATGGAAGTTCCCAGGCTAGGAGTCAAACTGGCACTATAGCTGCTGGACTACACCACAGCCCATGGCAAAGCAAGATCCTTAACCCACTAAGTGAGGCCAGGGATTGAACCAGAGTCTTCATGGATACTGGTCAGGTTCATTACTGCTGAGCCACAATAGGAACTCCTGCACTATCATTTCTGTAATGCTCCTCCTTGTTTCTGCATCCCTCCCTTCCCTGATTGGCAACTGTTTGACCCTGAACTCAGGGAGGGTCATGGAGCCTGACGTCATTAAGAAATGAGGGACCCTGGAGTTCCCTTCGTGGCTCAGTGGTTAACGAATCCGACTAGGAACCATGAGGTTGCGGGTTCGATCCCTGGCCTTGCTCAGTGGGTTAAGGATCCGGCGTTGCCGTGAGCGGTGGTGTAGGTTGCAGACGCGGCTCGGATCCCACGTTGCTGTGGCTGTGGCGAAGGCCGGCAGCTACAGCTCCTGTTAGACCCCTAGACTGGGAACCTCCATATGCCGCAAGTGCGGCTCCACATAAAGGCAAAAAGACAAAAAAAAAAAAAAATTTGTTACAGGATGAATAAAGGAAAATAATTCAATGAAAGAAAATTGCTGAACAAGACAAATGCAACATCATCGAAGACTTAGAGGAAGAACATGAAAAAATGATCACCTCCAGGTATAAGAAAAAAACTGGAAATTTGTATCCTCAGTAGAGTGCAACAAGCCCTTACCTCGTGTGGAAAGAACGAAAAGAGGCTGGGGTTTAAAAGACAAGGGAATGGAAAGGGGAAATATAGAAAATATAAAAATAATTACAACTCTGCTAGAATTCTAACAGATTAGACCTGGATGGACTATGACAATCACTTTTTAAAGCATTTTTGAGTTCTCAAGGAAAGGAAATATACAAGAGAGTACGAGATTGGGAAAGAGAGAAAACCTTGAGGTAAGGAGCACTGAGGCCTTAAAGCCAGGGTTGTTGTGTAATTAAATCCTTTTTTTAGGGCCACACCCAGGGCATATGGAGGTTCCCAGGCTAGGGGTCTAATCAGAACTACAGCTGCCAGCCTTCACCACAGCCACAGCAAAGCCAGATCCGAGCCAAGTCTGTAGCCTACACCACAGCTCACGGCAACGCCAGATCCCTGAGCGAGGCCAGGGATCAAATCCGCCATTTCATGGTTCCTAGTTGGATTCGTTTCCTCTGCGCCACGACAGGAACTCCCATAATTAAATTCTTCATCTACATTAAGATCAAGAGACTAAACTTGTGACCCTGGATAATTGGGAAAAATGAAGATCCTCTATTAAACTGAGGTCCTTCAAAGAGGCTGAAGTGTTGGTAGGTCAATGAAGCTGCTTGCTTCCCAGTGGAAGTAAACGCAGATCCTCTCTGAATGAAAATAACCCCACTCGAGGTTCTTAGTATTCCCACACATTAAGGTCAACCAACAATAAACTCCCAACAAAAAAGGTTATCCAGTCCCACAAGGAAATAAGCCACCATGATTAAGAACCACCAGGAATAAAATATAACACGTTGCAAGATCTATTTGAGGAAAACTTAAAAATCTCTGATGAAAGAAATCAAGAAAGAACTAAATGCAAAAATATTCCATGTTCATGAACAGGAAGCCTCAGTATTGTCAAGAGGTCAATTCTTTTCAATTTGGTCTACAGATTCAATACAATTCCAGTCAAGATTCCAGAGAGTGGTCTTATGAATATTAATGAATTAATTCTAAGGAGACTCATACTACTTGACTTCAAGACTTATAAAACTACAGTGGAGCTCCTATGGTGGTGTAACAGTAACGAACCCAACTAGAATCCATGAGGATGTAGGTTCAATCCCAGGCCTCACTCAGTGGGTTGAGGATCCAGTGTTGCTGTGAGCTGCAGTGCACATCACAGACACGGCTCGGATCCCGCATTGCTGTGGCGGTGGTGTAGACTGGCAGCTACAGCTCTGATTCAAGCCCTAACCTGGAAAGTTCCATATGCTGGAGGTGCGACCCTAAAAACAAACAAACAAAAAAAACTACAGGAATCAAAAAAGTATGGTATTGGTTAAAGATCAATGCAACAAAACAGGGAATCCAAAAACAGACCCACACAAATATAGTCAACTGATCTTTGACAAAGGAGCAAAGGTAACATGATGGAGAAACAATAGAAATGTTGCTAGAATAACTAGACACCGATGGAAAAAAAACCTAGATACAGACCTTACACTGCTCACAGAAATTAACTCAAAAGTAGATCAGAGCCTTAAACATAAAATGCAAAACTATAAAACTCCTAGAAGACAACATGGGAGAAAAATTAGATATGGCAAAGCCCTTTTTTAGGTACAACACCAAAGGCATGATCCATGAAATAAGAACTTTATTAAAATGAAAAAAATTCTGCAGACAAGCCACAAACTGGGAGAAAATATTTGCATAAAGCACATCTGATAAAAGACTGTTATCTAAACTGTACAAAGAACCCTTAAAATTCAACAATAAGAAAATAAACAACTTGAATGGAAAAAAAGCGAATCACACTGCACAATATTACTTTATAAAGCCATTACACACTATGTTGCTTTAAGATATCCACTCGTGGTAAATGATGTCTCAAAAATAAAGGGATAACAAACACAAGCTAATGATGGAGGGTACCTACAGGGGTGAGGCAGCAGAAGGATGCCTTTAACACCATGGTAAATATTCCAGTTCTTAAACTTGAGAGTAGGGTCAGCTGAGTTCTCGTTTTACTGCCATAATTCATAACTTAACTAACTTATAGAGCTAGAGACATTTACACACTACATAAAATTTTAAAACAGAAAAGAAATTGCAAGAAATTTTCAAATACAGTATCAGAATTAAACAAAGACAGAGAGTAATAAAGAGCAGTCCCGATTCTACTAAAACAAGAACAGTGCTATGAAATCTGCATTTCAGAAGGCTTTTCCAATAAATGGAAAAACCCAAAGGAACAAATACAAAGAGAGAACACATTATGGATACAGAAGATAGTGAATGGAAATAAACATGATGGATGTTCCCGAAGGGAAAAAAAAATCAGAAAATAAATTTAAAAAGCAATAAGCAAAGACACAATTGAAGAAAATGTTCCTGATAGGAAAAACAACTGGATTTGCCAGACTAAAAGAGGTCACTTACGATGAAGTAAAAAAAAAATTATAAAAAGAGAGAAACACTTTAGCAAAAAATGTTTAATTTCAAGAATAAAACATCTAGACATATACCTAAGACATATAAAAATCTAGTCAAGAAAAATAAAATAGCTCTCCTGAAAAAAGATAGCAAACTGACCTCAGAATTTATCTCAAATTTAAATGTCAAAGGCAATGGAATAATGGTGACATAGTTTTGAGAGAAAAGAGTTATGCCTGAGAATTCTATGCTAGTTAAATTGTTACTCAGATGTGATGGCAATAGAAAATATTCTTAATATACAAGGATACAAAAATTATAATACCACTCACAAAATCTTTTTGAAGGAAATAAAAACTATATAAAGACAAAACAGCTGACCAAAAAAATAAATAAAAATAAAGAATTCGGATATCCCCTTGTGGCTCAGTGGTAATGAACATAACTAGTATCCATGAGGATGCCAGTTCAATCCCTGGCCCTGCTCAGTGGGTTAAGGATCCTGCATTGCCATAAGCTGTGGTGTAGGTCACAGCTGCTGCTCAGATCTGGCATTGCTGTGGCTGTGGCATAGGCTGGCAGCTGCAGCTCTGATTTGACCCCTAGCCCAGTAACTTCCGTATGTCACAGGTATGGCCGTTTAAAAAAAAAAAGAAAGAAAGAAAAAATATCTCAACCATGAAGAAGGCATGCTATAAAAGGCGTGGTAAATATTGAAATCATTAACACTAAGATTCAAATGAAAATATCTGCTTTCAACACAGTTATAAAACAAAAGGAAATGTCAAAAACAATTATCAAAAGATACATAGCATAGGATGATACAATAATTCATCCAAACATGACAGATTAAATTGACACGAACTCCAAGTAAGGGAATGATTGATGGTAGGATGTAAAATATGTTAATTTCAAAGCAGCATATAAGAAGGTTATTAGATAATATTAGGCAATATTGATAATATTATATATTTAGATATATTAAGTAACTGATATTTGATTGACATTGATAACTAAAGAAAGTTAGGAGAAAATTATGTTCTTTTAAATAAAAGTAATCGCCAGAAAAGGAAGGCTAAATCAGTGAACAAAGGATTATATTTAAGTATAAAATTGGCCAATAAAAACAAAATGAGAAAAGTAGAACTTATCCGTGATAGTAATAAATAACAGGATAAACTCACCAACTGAAATCAAATTGATAATCAGATTGTACTTTTAAAAGAATCCAATTATAAATTATCTCCAAAACATACATTTAAAATGATACAAAAAGGTTAAAAATAAAAAGAACAAAGGTATATCAAGTTAATGCAAAAAAAAAGAAAGCAGAGGCCATAAGATTAATATTAAGCAGAACTCTAAGCCATATGCAATAAACAAGATAAAGGGGATTATATTTATTTATAAAGGGCAAAATCCACAATGTAGATAAAATAATATAAAATGTCTATGTTTTGAATAACATAGCATCAAAACACATGAAATACAAACTATTCGAATGACAAGGAGAAGTTGGCAGAAATACATTTAGTAGCATGACATTTCTTAATACCTGTTTCTGGGTCTTGCCTTTCAGCTCTGTTACGAGGGACTAGGCCCATGTTTAGTCTGGCTGTAAATTTTCCCCGCTAATAAAGCCAACATCTTTAAGGACTCTACCCAACATTCAGTGCATTGAGTACACTGCTTTTTTACCATGTTACCAAGATGAATCTTGGCCCTGTGTGAACTTTGGTATTTGCTCACTTTGCTCTTTGGGGTTATTATATCTCCACCTTTAATAATTTTCTCATCGCATGTGCTGTTCAGGATTCAGCTAGGGCTCATAAGGGACCTACTAAAGACCTTCAGAGCTAGCGCTCTCTCTCTCTCTCTCTCTCTTTCACTTCCTCTCTGCTGCTGCTGCTCTCTTTCCTCCAGCCAGTTACCCTGGCTTGGCTTCCTTGACTTTCCCCAACTCCTAGTTCACATCCTCAATCAAGGAGACCCTTGAGCTCTTCTCGATTTTCCCTCCTCTTTCCTGATGCCTGAAATCTCTCTCTGGGGGGTAAGCTGAGGAATCCCTGGAAATCATATTACTCATTTTGCATTTCTCAGGCTTCACTTTTCTTTGTTGCCTGAAATCCAAAGACTTGAAACTGTGGTTTCATATACACATCTGTATGTATCTTTGTATACACACACACACACACACACACACACACACACACACACACACGTGTATGTGTACATATTATTTCATTAGTTTCACAAAGAAGGGTAAGTCAGAGCCCTGAGTCTCTGTCTTGCCAGAAGAAGAGATCCCAATTGATATCATTTATTTTATTCTTCAACAGATACAAGCCAGCTCTAAGGAACTTTCTGCCCAATCAATTTCACATCACCTCTGAGAGAGATGAACACAGAAAGAGAGATATTCTGAGTGAAAAAGTATGTTTCCTAGTATATCAGTTAGGACTACTTAAGACAAAAAAGAACAAATAAAATGTAAAAATTAACAAAGTCTGTGTAGTAAAGGATTTCATCAAAAAAAACCTACGAGTCAAGTGAAATAAGTCTGATGGAGAAAGACAAATACTGTATGATCTCACTTACATGTGGAACCTTACAAATCTGAACTCACAGATACAGAGAACAGACTGGTGGTTGCCAGAGGTGGGGGGGGGATGCGTGAAGGGGGTCAAAAGGTACAAATTTCCAGCTATAGTATTAAAAGGTTCTGGGAGTTCCTTTTGTGGCTCAGTGGGTTACGAACCCGACTAGTATACATGAGGATTCAAGGTGGATCCCTGGCCTCGCTCAGTGGGTTAAGGATCCAGTGCTGCCAAGAGCTGTGGTGTAGGTTACAGACTTGGCTCAGATCTGACATTGCCGTGGCTGTGGCGTAGACTGGCAGCTGCAGCTCCGATTCGATCCCTAGCCTGGGAACTTGCATATGCTGCATGTGTGGCCCTAAAAAGAAAGAAAAAAAAGCTATCTGATGTTAATAAAAGATAAAGAAAAAAAGGGAGGGAAGGGAGGAAGGGAGAGAGAGAAAGAGAGAAAGAAGGGAGAAAAAAAAGAATACTGTAAGCTTGAAATAAAAGCATGCAAAAAACATACACCAAAAAATAATAAATGAAGCTGATGTAACTGTATTTTTAAGTATCAAACATTTAATGAGGCAAAGAGAGACATCATCATTCGATATTTATAAAAGGAGCAATTTCCAAGAAGATCATAAACAAAATAGCCTGGAATATATAAAGGAAACAGAATTATATGAATAACTTGAGAAATTCATGATTAGGATGAGAGATTTTATGTCCTCTCTGCCCAGAAATTGATACGACAGTCAGATAAAATTATTAAGATACAGAAACGTAAAACATACTTATGAAGAACCTTATACCCAACAGAATAACTATTTTTTCGAGTACATATATTTACCACAAAGTGACCATATATTAGACCAGAAAAAGCATCTTATCCAAAAAATGGAACGTTAATAGCCAGATATCAAAATGCAAGAAAATATTTGCTACATATATAACTGAAAAGAGGAGTTCCCATTGTGGCGCAGCAGAAATAAATCTGACTAGGAACCATAAGGTTGTGGGTTTGATCCTTGGCCTCAATCAGAGGGTTAAGGATCCGGCGTTGCTGTGAGCTATGGCGTAGGTCGCAGAATGCAGCTCGGATCTGGCGTTGCTGTGGCTCTGACATAGCTCGGCAGCTGTAACTCCGGTTAGACCCCTAGCCTGGGAACCTCCACATGCCGCGGGGGTGCAGCCCTAAAAAGACAAAAGACAAAAAAAGAAAAACCTGAAAAGATAGTTTAAAACGATGGTTTCACTGTCCAAGAATTAAATGTTAAATAAATGAATGAATTCACTGGCTTATTTTTATTCTCTTAATGTGGCCACTTGAAAGACTGTGTGGCTCGCTGTATATTTCAGTTAAACGATGCTGACCTAGAACATCCAAGGAGCTCATGAAAATCAGCAAGGAAAAAATAGCTACAGTAACCTCAACAGAAAATGGGCAAGGGACAGAAACAGGCTGTGAACAGAGGAGAAATCCAAAATTACCCAAAAGAAGCATATGAAGATCTGCTTAAAATAATTAAGAATAAAAGAAATTCAAATTAAAAGAGAAATGAAAAATGCATAATGACCAAAATGTAAACACGAATAATGTGAAGAGTTGTTGAGACTTTGGAGAAAGAGGAACCCTTTGCAGAGCTGGTGGCAATGTGGATGGATGCCACTCTTCGAGGGAACAATCTGCCAATACCTAGTCACAATGAATAGACACTTATGCTGTGACCCAGAAATTCCACTCCAATGTCTACAGCCCAAAGCAATTCTTAGACAGCTACAAAAGGGCATAGGTACCAGGACGCTCACAGCAATGTTATTTGTGGTGACCAGGAGTTGCAGGCCACACTGGTGTAGGTCACTGGGAAAGGGAATACGAAACATAGTAGGTAGTATGAAAGCAGAAAGATTGTATTTAAACAGAGCAATTGAGAGTTCCCATCATGGCTCAGTGGAAATGAATCTGAGTAGCATTCATGAGGACGAGGGTTCAATCCCTGGCCTCGCTCAGTGAGTTAAGGATCTGGCGTTGCCATGACCTGTGGTATAGGTCGCAGAAGCGGCTTGGATTTGGTGTTGCTGTGGCTGTGGTGTAGGCCGGCAGTTATAGCTCTGATCAACCCCCAGCCTGGGAACTTCCATATGCTGCGAGTGTGGCCCTAAAAAAGACAAAAAAATAAAATAAAATATAAAATAAAAGCAATTGGATGTGTCTTTAAAACATGAATATATGAAATGTTTCTATATATATCATATATATGTATACAATATATATGTCTTAAAAACATAATGAATGGTGAATAATATATGAAATAAATTTCTATATACCTCATGTATTAAATACGTAACATAAATTTCTCTGTATTATATATTATATTATATATGTATATAATATAAAATTCTATATATCATATATAGGCATATATATAGGCATATGTAATATATGATATACACACAAATACACATCCATATAAAAAATACTCATTTTGTAGGAACATAGTCTAACATAAAGTTATACATTCAACCCATTAGAGTAGAGCTGTCTTGGCTGAGGGGGGTTGGTGCAGGGAAGATCGGTAATGAGAATAAGTTCAGGGATGATGATAATAAACATATACACACACAAATTTGTATACATTCAATAGAGGGCTCCTGTGATGACAGACTTTGAACCAGGTATATAATAAACTCGATCTTCTACAACTTCGGTTGAAAAACTGGGGCAAATTGTTGCATCTATTCCAGGGCAAGAATAAGTACTAAATTTCAGCGCGTAATTTATCTGAGTTTCACAGTCATCCAAGGCAAGAAGGGAGTTACAAATCGGGTTCCATCCACAGAAACACAACTCTTTCTGCAGCGAAACAAACTCTGTCCTACCACAAATGGAGCCCTTTCACAAGGGGTCACGCAGGGAAATGTGAGGTCGCAGGTAAGAAAAAAAACAGAAAGAAAAGCAAGCCCACGTCTTTCAGCTTCCATTTCCACCACGCTGATCTACTGTAGGCATTAAGTTTCCACACAAGGTTGTATTTGAAGAAAGGATTTTGTGATTAAAAAGGAAAAAAGGGCGGCATTCTCCCATGCTTTTATATAAGATACTGAACAATATAATGAACACTCTCCTCAACTGTGATTATACAAAATGTGCAGAGTATTCTTCATATCATTATTGTTCTCAACACTAGGCGGAAACTGAAGGCAGAATACTGGATCGCTGTGCTCTGAAAAGACACTTCTATGGGAGGCTAAAGTAATGCAGTACAGTGTGTGCCTTCCTGGTAACAGAAATCACCAGCGAGAGAGGGCACTTAGAGAAGCCAGAAGAATGGATGGTTAATGTCCTTTGGACTGACTCTCCAAGGTCCCTGTTGGGCTGCTTCCAAGAGATTTAGCAGTTGAGGACTCCAAGTTACCAGACATGTTCAATTGTTGACTGAAAGGGAGCCATCTATTTTAAGAAAAAATGAGATGTTATTAGACACAAAGAGCCCGATTTGTATTCTTCCCCCAATGGAGAGTCCCCTAGCTCCTCTTCCAGGCACCTACATGCATATGCATGCATGCACGAATCCCCACGCACCTACATGGAAGTGGGTTGCAGACTCACCTATAGGTAGGGTCAACCTTCCACAAAAAGTTGCCTTCCATCGGTATGAGTAGTGCTTGAATCATTAATGACTCAAGTGAAGTCCCACACAGCCCTCCCAGGAACGAGAAAAGTTGGGGGATTTGCCTACACGATTTTAAGATCAGCCATAACCAATCTACTTGACCATCGGAGATTGCAAATATTGCCCTAATTCTTCTGGGGTAAACAGCATTGGCTTGCAGGCTGCCAAGCACAGAGTTAAGGAAGATTAGAGAGTTGGGTCATGGACTTCCAGCTTCTGGTGATAACAGAGTAGTCGATATTGAACACCCGTGTTAATGACGATTACGAACTCTGGACAATATACTAACTTGAAGGACTGCAGAGGGACCTAAAGCAGAGAGAATCTAGAGGGCTGAGACTTCATGAAAGGGGGTGTATTATCTTGCTAAGGCTTCTGTAACCAAGTACCAGAAACTCAGAGGCTTAAACAACAGAAATGGATTGACCCACAGTTCTGAAGGGTGGAAGTCTAAGATTAAAGTGTGGAGCAAGTTCAAACACTTCTGAGGGCTGTGAGGGAGAGTCTGTTCCACGCCCCTCTCTCCTAGCTTCTGGTGCTTTGCCGGCAATCTCTGGCATCCTGTGGCATGCAGAGACGCCACCCCAGTCTCTGCCTTTGCCTTCACAGGGAGCTCTCCCTATGTGTGCATCTATGTCCAAACTTCCCTTTTCTTAGGACCCACCTTAATGACCCCATTTCAACTTGATCACCTCTGCAAAGAATTTATCTCCAAAAAATGTCACATTCTTTTTCTCCTTTTTTCTTTGCAGGGCTGCACCCGCAGCATATGGAAGTTCCCAGGCTGGGGCAGAATCAGAGCTACAGCTGCGGGCCTACACCACAGCCACAGCAATGCCATATCTGAGCCATGTCTGCAACCTACACCACGGCTCACGGCATCGCCAGATCCCTGACCCACTGAGCGAGGCCAGGGATCGAACCCGCATCCTTATGAACATTAGTCAGCTTTGTTTCTGCTGAGCCACAACAGCAACTCCGATGATGTCACACTCTGAAGTACTGGGGGTTAGGAGCTCACCATATGAATTTAGAGGGACACAATTCAAGTCATAGCAGTAAGAAAACTGGATGATGACACCATTTCTTTTCCAAAGGCATGCCTGGGTCCAGGGGCACATCAGAAATAGACTTCGAGCAGAAAGCAGCAATCTTATTGGGCTGCAACGTCAGAGGTTGGAGGGTAGGGTTGTCAAAGTGGCTAGAAATAGTGGTGGGAAAGCCCAGAAAAGAGTGGGCCACCAAAGAATCAGGCACAAAAGATGCATGAGATTTCCCTTCAATATCTTAGCTGACTTCCCAACGCCTCACATGTCGAGTGGGGCTGTAAGAAATCCAGATAACTGCGATATAATTAGTAGGCTAGAAGAGGTGAGAAGACTGTCTTAGTTTGGGCTGCTGTAACCAAAATGCCACAGACTGGGTGGCTCAGACATCAGACATTTATTTCTCACCACTGTGACAGCTGGGAAGTCTAAGGTCAAGGTGTTGGCAGATGAAGTTCGTGGTGAGAGCCCACTTCCTGGTTTGCAGGCAGCTGCCTTGTCACTGTCCTCACGTGGAGGAGACAGCTCTAATCCCATTTGTGAGTACTGCACTCTCGTGACCACATCTAAATCCAAATGCCATCACTAAATGCCACCACCTTGAGGCTTAGGACTTCAATATATGATTTTGCAGAAGGAATAAACATTCAGTCCATAGGAAAGATATTTCAACAGCTACCTCAAGTTGAAGAGACGGAGTCTGGGGTTCAAACTCACCCAGAAGAAAGGCCTCTGGCAAACTGCGGAAGCCCTTATATTGAAACTTCATTAGGGTTATTATGCCTTAGCAGTACAGACTCTATCTGAGCCCCAAACTTAGGGAAACACTGAAATAGAGTCATCCTGTAAGAGCCTAAAATCAAGTCTCCACAAGCTGAGGGGATCTGCCAGTGATTAATGGCTTCGTAGAACAAAGTGTCACACTCTTCAGAGTAAGAAAATAAAATCCAGGGTCTCTAGACTATACCATCCACACTGTCCAGTAAATAACCAAGTATTACTGAACAGATAAAAAAGTAGAAAAATGTGACAAATAATCAATAAATGAAACATTCAATAGAAATAGATCCACCAACAGCACAGAGAGTGGAAAGAGCTCTTCTGTGACCACAAGAAAGGGATGAGAGGGAGTTCCCATCATGGAGAGGTGGAAACGAATCCGATTAGGAACCATGAGGTTGCGGGTTCGATCCCCGGCCTCGCTCAGTGGGTTAAGGATCCAGTGTTGCCATGAGCTATGGTGTAGGTCACAGATGTGACTCAGATCCTGCATTGCTGTGGCTGTGACATAGGTGGGTGGCTACAGCTCCGATTCGACCCCTAGCCTGGGAACCTCCATATGCTGCAGGTGAGGCCATAAAAAAAAAAGAGAGAGAGAGAGGGATGCGATTAGGATGAGATGAGTGGACGCACTTGATTTGGGCATCGAATTCAGGGGGCTTCCCCAAAAAATGCAGTTATCAAAACAGAATGCAGTATTTTAACAAATCAAAAGTAATGCAGAAGAAATCCAGGTGTGCAAAATATCAAATATTTAAATAACAGCAGAATCAATAGCAATGCCACACTAAGCCTTATGGAACCTGAAAAAAAATAAAAATCAGAAATATCAATCCTGTCTTTATTTACATTTTTGGTCAGGAAAAAAATAAAATATCAGGCCAAGTTTTTTATAAATCTAGATAGAACATAATATCAAAGGGAGTTCCCTGTTGGCTCAGCAGGTTAAGGATCTGGCATTGTGGCTCAGGTCACTGCCAAGGTACAGGTTTGATCCCTGACCTGGGAATTTCCACATGCTGCCACTAGGGAGGAGAGGTGACAACACCGAAAAACTAACAAGCCCAGAAAAATCCACACAAAACACCTACAAAAAGAAAAAAACAAATTCACTGAGGTGTATCATAATCGAATCGTTGAAAAACAAAGATAAAGTAAAAAGCCTAAAAAGCAGCTAGAAAAAGAGACATTGCAAACAGGGGACTAGCAACTAGAATAGTGACTGACTTCTCAACAGAAAATAATTGAGAACAGAAAATAGCATGAGTGTCTTGAAAGTGCGAAAAGGATAAACATTAAAAAATATAAAACTTCAACAGAGATTCTACTATACCCAGTGAAAATGTCTTCAAAACTGAAGGTAAAATCCTTTCAGATCATTGAAAGCAAAGAGAATTCATCACCAGCGGACCCACACCACAAAAAAATGCTAAGGGAGGTTGTTCGGCCCAAAGGAAATGACCCCAGATGGAAATTTGGACCTCCAGGAAAAAATCAAGAGCACTGAAAATAGCAAATATATGGGTAAATTTCTCAACTTTTTTCCTAGAGTCTTTAAAGGAAATTTGATCACAGCAAAGAAATGATAATGCAGAGTATGGTTTATAAAATATGTAGAACTAAGAGTTCCCATGGTGGCTCAGCGGGTTATGAGCCCAACATGGTGTCTGTGAGGTTGCAGGTTCAGTCCCTGGCCTCGCTCAGTGGGTTAAGGATCCGGCGTTGCCGTGAGCTGTGGCTTAGGTTGCAGATTCATCTAGCATGTGGCATTGCTGTGGCTGTCGTGCAGGCTGGCAGTCGCAGCTCTGATTCGACGCCTAGCCTAGCAACTTCCGTATGTCCCAGGTGCTGCCATTAAAAAAATAAAAAAAGTAGAACTAAACATATGACAACAATAGAACAAAAGACACTGAGGATAAACAGAATTATACTTTCTGAAGATTCTCACACTAAACAAAACATAGTACGTCACAGTATAATTTCAGGAAGACAGTGATTAAATTAAAGATGGGTATTACAATCCCTAGACAAAAGACGTTTTAAAAAAATACTAAGATGTAGAGCTATAAAACAAATAGAGAAGACAGATTAAAACATTTTAAAATACTTAAGTTTTAGAGTATTCCACCCAGAAGGAGGTGGCAAAGACGCCTCTGTCACTCCTTCCAGGTTGTCTCACCTGAGGGGGGTGACATCATGGCCACAGAGCGATGCTGCAAGTCCTCACTATTCTCTGGCCCTCACCTGCCCCCTCGACGTGGCCCAGGCACCTCATTACGGCCTGGCAAGAGTAGAATCCAGGCTCCCCACTCGGTCTTTGCTGGTGGGGCTGGGCTACAGTCTCTCCCATGGTGTTTGTTTGGAGTACAGTACTTACAGTCTAAAAGTTTTTTGTCTTAAAGAAACTCATGGATTTGGAGAACAGACTTATGGTTGACAAGGCGGAGGGGGAGGGAGTGCGATGGACTGGGAATTTAAGATGCAGACTATTGCCTTTGGGATGGATAAGCAACGAGATCCTGCTGTAGAGCACTGGGAACTATATCTAGTCACTTGTGATGGAGGATAAGGTGCGAAAAAGGAGTGTACATGTGTATGTGTGACTGGGTTTCCTTGCTGTACAGAAGAAAACTGACAGAACACTGTAAGCCAGCTAGAATGGAAAAAAATAAAAATATGTAATTAACAAAAAAAGTCTTCTGTCTTGCTCCTGGTCCCTTGGCTACAGAGCAGACTTTTTTTGGGGGGGGGGGAGGGGTTCCTCGCTGCACCTGTTAACTTGCCTGAGTTGCCCATTTCTTCAGCTCCAAGACTGGGATATACAAGACCCTAAGAAAACCAAGGAAACTCACCACTTGGTCTCTGAGGGGTCTCGAGAGCCCTTAAATGATGTGCCTTCTTGCTGCAGACTCTCGACGTCTCCTTATGCCGGTTTTATAGATAACATCCAGGGCTTTCCATTGCCTTTAGCAGGAGGAAGAGGGAAAAGGACACCTGCTCCATCGTCCAGGAAGTGGCAGTGCTGAACTGCATCTAGTCCTACACTGCCTTCTTATCGAGTGCAACGCTTTGAGGACAAGGCGCAGACTCGATTCACTCGGGTTTCCTCTGCACCTGGCCAAGAGCCTGTTCTGTATCCATCAATGAATGAAGCTCTGGATGTACACAGTGTCTGAGGGCCTGGGAAGAATGCTCTGCAGGACCCAGCTCTTTCCACCTTGCCTTAGAGTCTCTCAAATGCGGAGACTGTGTGGGTAAGTGCTTACCTGTAGGTATGCAGCTGGGCCCCTGAGATTCCTCATTCTGTGCCAAGGGCCTACACTCTGCTTTGACCATATATTTTTTTTTTGTCTTTTTTAGGACCATACCTGTGGCATATGGAGGTTCCCAGGCTAGGGGTCTAACAGAGCTGTAGCTGCTGGCCTAAAACCACAGCCACAGCAACGCGGGATCCGACCTACATCTGCAACCTACACCACAGCTCACGGCAATGACAGATCCTTAGCCCACTGAGCGAGGCCAGGGATCAAACCTGTGTCCTCATGGATACCAGTTGGATTCGTTACCACTGAGCCACAATGAGAACTCCGGTTTGCTGTCTTAAAGACCCATGGGGTGGGGGTGGGGGGACAGACCACAGTTGAGAAAAGAACAAAGGCCGCATTCTAAAGCAGCAAGAGGACATGCCCTTGAGCAGATTCCCAGTGAAGAAAACATGAGAAATCCGTTGGAGGGACTGCGCCCAGAGGCTTTCAGCTCATCTCCCCACTGGCTGCTGCCTCTGAAGCTGCGAAATTAGAGTCAGAGGGAACAGAGCAGGGTGCTGCGGGGATTTCTCAAATTGAAGAAAATGGCATCTCATTAAAACGTGCGCGCACACTCACACACACACAGTACACGCGAGTTCTGGGTTATGGGAATTCCCATCCCGCTGGGTAATTTATTCAGTTCCTATTTTGACACTATGGAGATACACGGAAGTACCAACCAGGAAACACAAATAATGAGCAGTTTTCACGCCTTAATCAATCCTAAACACTGTGTTAAGTCCCGCGGGAGAGGCTGGTAATGGAATCCTCCATTTGTAGTTTGGGGTGCCCTCCTGTTCTCATCTGGGAGACCTGGCGGTCAGCCTCCCCGCCTCTGGGATATTACTGGAAGCAGCAAATTCCAGTCCGGGCTGGTTTTTTTAACCAGAACCAGTCTGCCTCCCACACCCCTGTCCTTCAGAGGAACCAATATGATTAAATCAGTGCTGTACAATAGAAATATATTCTAAACCACATAGGAAATTAGGGATTTTGTGGCAATCACATGACAAAAAAGAAATAGATGAAATTCATTTTATTTAATCCAACATAACTAAAATACTATCATTTCAACATGTAAATAAGATGGAAGGTGGTATGAGAAAAAAATGTGTGTGTGCATATATATATGACTGGGTCACTATGCTGTACAGAAGAAAATGACACAACTCTATAAATCAACTACTCTCTAAAAAATTATTAACAAGGGATTTATAATTTTTATGCTAAGTCTTTGGGGTCTAGTGTGTATTTCACATTAATAGCACATCTCAATTTGGACCAGCACATTTCAATAGCCACAGGGGGCTAGTGGCTACCATATTGGATGGTACAGATCTAAACCCTGAGTGAATACGTAAATGAGTGGATGAATGAATGAATAAATCTGTGAGTGAACCAAAGACTCTGACCACTGGCTGGCCCCGCCTGTCCATCACACATGCCGGATGGAGATGGGCAGGTGAGAGCTAAAGACCTCAAGATTACTACCGGTGTGAATACTCCTGCCTTATGCTCGTACAGCAATCTGCTCTGTCCAGAGCTTTTTCACATGCACCCTGTGGTCCTCATGACAGCTCCGGGAAGGTGGCAGGAATCTGCGGGAATCACAGGATCCCAGGCCTGGCAGACAGCCCCACTCCCACCCTGCCAACTCCTCAGCTGCGGACAGAAAGACAATGCCCCGGAACCACCACCGGGAGACACCCTGTGAGGGCAAAGTTCTCTCTTTTCAGGTCTCCTTGGCAGGAGCCACTCACCTCCACTGACAGCATCTTAGGTGCCCCCGTATCCTGTTACACACTTGGAGGCTGGCACCTGCCTTGTTTTATTCCAAAGGCGGCCGGCCCCGTGGATGTTCTGCGGAGGAACCGCCTCCCCGGAGTGGGTGGTGACACCCACACTGTCCTGTAGACTCCGCCCTGCCGCTCACCAAGAACTTTCACACATACCCCCAAGCTTGCCCCTCCCGGGGCCGGACCGGCCAGCCGGGTCTCAGCCTGCAAGGCCAGTCCCCGGACGGGGTCTCGGAGCCCTGGGCAGAATCAAGCAGGACATTTTACCCAGAGCGCAGGCAAGGGCCAGCGAGTGAGAGCTCACACGCAGGCCACGAGACCCAACAGTCGTGTCTGTAAAGAGCCCGAGGGAGGCCGCGGTGGCTGGACTGTCACAACCAGAGGAGAAGGTGGAACAGGACGGGGCTGGGGAGGGAGGCGCACGCTGGCCTGGGAAGAGCAAACAGCCCTGGAAATTCTATAGAGACGGAAAACAGACGAACGTTGCCGGGGGGAGTGGGGGAGAATGCGGGGTGACTGCTCGGAAGGTGTGAGTTTTTCTTTTTGAGTGAGAAAAATGTTCCAGAATGAGGCGGTGCTGACTGTCACACCTCACTGCGAGTGTACTAAGTGCCACTGGGTTGTATACTTTAATAATGGTGAAGATGAATTTTCTGTGACGTGCATTTTACCACAACAACAACAACAAAAATAATGAGTGCTAGAACTCAAATTCAAGAGCTTCTCACCAAGCCCAGCTCTCCTTCCCCATCAACCAGGCTCCATGCGGCCCAGGGCAGATTCTTTCCACGGCTTCAGAACATATTTAGAGACAGAGTCAGGCAAACCCCCGGCACAGCCACAGAGAGAACAGCCCACCCACGGCGGAGTCCCTCAGCCAAGGAGAGCAGGAATTACCAAGTGTCAGGTCTGGAAGATGTGTTCCCTTCTACTCTGACGAGAGCACGGAGCCGGCCAGGGGATGCAGGTGACGTTAAGGACAGTGTCCTGAAGTCTAAAGCTCCTTTCCTCGGCTCGTCCGGGAACTTCCATCTTGGAAATTTACAAACTTTTCTTGAAGGTATTTATATGTTCAGCTTGTGCAACATCTCTTGGGGACAAAGAGTTGCATAAATTTACACTCCTCACCGGGCAGAGTAGAATTCCCTTTAGTCCCTTTAGTTCTCCTAAAATTATCTCCTGTCAAGTTTTATGGGGATGGAGGAGAGGGAGGAATTTAGGTCTAAGATGTCAGGATGTTATCATATACTTTCTCTTTCTTGATGGGCTCACCTTTCCTCTCAGCCTATCTCAGACTTGATCTTTTCAGACTTAAGAATCCTAATTGCTCTCCCAGCCCTCCTCTTGATCATTTTAGTTGCCTTTGCTATAGCTTTTACCTGCTTGTCCCCCCTCCCCACACCCGGGGTCTCAAGAGAGAATGATCAGAATCTCCTGAAATGCTAGAAAGAGACATCAAAGCAGCAGCTGCTGCTATTACTAAGCCTACTATATGCTTGGCCCATCAGATCAGCCATGATTTTATTTTTATTATTCTTTTTAGGGCCACACCCGCGGCATCTGGGGGTTCCCAGGCTAGGGGTTGAATCAGAGCTGTAGCCGCTGGCCTATGCCAGCAACACCAGCTCTGAGCCACATCTGTGACCTACACCACAGCTCACGGCAACGCCAGATCCTTAGCCCACTGAGCGAGGCCAGAGATTGAACCTGCATCCTCGCAGATACTAGCCAGATTCTTCCCACTGAGCCAGGACGGGCATGCCAACCATGACTTTAAAATCTACATCCTCTTTCTAGGTTTACAGGTCTAAGGGGCCCTGTGCAGTCCAGCTCCCGCCTCCCTGCCAGCCTCAGCTCACACCACTATGCTCCTCACTCACGAACTCCAGGTAGCCTGGGTTCTTTAAGATGCATCGAGATTCTTTGAACCTCCACGTTCTTGCACAAACTCCCCAGTGAGCAGAAGAAAAACTGTGCCTGTTATGGAGAAAGCGCTCCACACATCCTTGTTGAGTGATGATGACTCAAAGCTTAACCACTTTCTAGGCACTGCAGACTCAGAGATGAACCAAAACACAACCTCAGCTCTCCAGGAACGCTCAACCTCGTGGGAAAGAGAGAAAAGCAAAGCGCTGAGTAACTACGACAAAGAACAACGGCATCTGCGCTGTGAGGGAGGCGCAGCAGAGTTGGGCAGCATAGAGGAGGGTCACGTGACCCAAGGGGAGGGCATCAAGAAAGGCTTCCTGGAGGAGGTGACATCTGACAGGAACTTGGAAGGATGAGTAGGAGTGGTCCAGTGCGGGAAAGGGAACCCCTTCCTGGTAGATCCGCACGAGCGGAGGCACAAGGAATGAGACAGCTCTGTGAGGGACCAGAGGTGGGTGGCAGAGGACAAACCTAAGAGACGTGTAATGAAAGAACAGAAGCAGCCAAGTCTTTTCAGAACCTCCCCTGATCCCAGCAGCAAAATAAGTGCAAATGGGAACGGGGAACAGCCTTCGGAAAGCGTGGAAACTCCAAATGGAGCTGCTCATCAATCCCGCAGGCTTCTTTCATCTCCTTCCCGTAGGGCGTGTCCTCCCTGGTGACTCGGGTTCCAGCGGCCACCATCCTTCAGCTCATGGAGATCTACAAGGTGCAGGTGTGAAGCCAAGAGTGGAGAAGATACAAAGGAAAATACCTCAGGGCAGCTTAGATTTTTACACACACACACATATTCACGTCCTCAGCCTCACCACGCACTCACATCAGGACAGTCACCTCTCACCCTTCCCTCCGAGACCGACTGGGAGCCCCCTGCTGAGGACTCCGAGTCTGCCCCTCACCCCAGGACCTCCTGGGAATCCACTGACCGGGGGAAAGCTTCCACGGTGACATGAGAGGGCAGGTTCAAACCACAAGCCCCTGGAGAGAGTTAACACCCCCCTGAAGGTCTCTCACACGGCGGTGCCCAGCAGCAAGTGACCCCTTTTGGGTAAGTCCAGCTCCACCTCTCCTATCAGCTGCAACCGCGGGGAAGCAAGGTCTTCTTGTCCTGAACCCACTTGGAGACTTTCAAGACCGCGGTTAGGCGTGTTCCCTCTGCCCTTCTCAGGTGTCTTCCTGGAGACCCCCCCCGCCAGCATCTTCCATGTCCGACTCATGCTCACCGCCACTGTGAAGCCCCCTAGATCCCCTCAGTGGTGCCACAGCACGTCTGGGCATCAGTGCTGATGTCACCAGAGGCTGGGCTCCCCAACGACAGGGGCCACCTCACTCTTCTCTCTCCACATAGTACAAGTGAGACAAATGAATCACAGACATGGAGGCAGCAGGATCCTTTCTAGCTGATGGGAAAGTGGCTGGATAACAAGGCTGGCACCCCTACTGCCCACATGCGCCAGCGGGTGCCTGGGCTGTGGCTCTGCTATAGGACCTGACTCCCGAAGACCGTATCTCTGGGGACGGATGGGTTGCTTTACTGAACCGCCTCACGCAATCCCACCCGCCTTGAGCAGCACTGAGGCCCTGAGCGCAGCCGCAATGGCTCAGGCCCGGGGCATCCAGCTCACCAGCCTCGGGGCTGGTGTCATTGAGAGAGGCGCACAGAACAATTCTGAGCATCCTTCCAGATGACCTGGCTTCTGTCTGTGATGTCACCAACAGCCCCAATTCCTGCTTCAGGCTGAAGACCAGCTCCCCTGCCAATTCCCCACTTGGCTGGACCAGGACAGGGAGGCGGTTCCCAAACAGGATGCTGTGGGCCTCTGCTCCTCTCCTCAAGATGGGACGCTCTGGAGATAATTTTATACTTCTTTGGTGTTTGTTTTTGTTTTTGCTTTTTAAGGCCACACTCGCAGCATATGGAAGTTTCCAGGCTAGGGGTCGAAACAGAGCTGTAGCTGCCAACCTACACCACAGCCACAGCAATGCCAGATCCGAGCCATGTCTGCGACCTACACCACAGCTCACGGCAACGCTGGATCCTTAACCCACTGAGCGAGGTCAGGGATTGGGCCTACATCCTCCTAGTCAGACTCATTTCCGCTGTGCCACGACAGAAATTCCTCTGGAAATAATCTGACAGGCAGTCATAAAATTACCCTCAGTGGTGGAAGAGGGTCAGATCAGGACATGGAGACTTGAAGAATGACCGGGCAGCAAGGTCTCCGGGTCTTATTTGCATGTCCCATGGGTGCCAGCCTGAGTCCTGAAGGTCCACAGCCCAGAACCACCAGGTATGGACAAAGAATTCAAAAGACAGGAGGAGTTCTCGCTGTAGCTCAGAGTTCCCCTTGCGGCTTAGCAGACTGAGAACCCAGCAGTCTCTGTGAGGATGCTGGTTCCATCCCCTACCCTCGCCCATCTGGCATTGCCATGGCTGTGGCTCCAATTTGACCCCTAGACCGGGTCCATATGCTGCAGGTGTGGCCAAGAAAAGAAAAGACCAGACAAGAAAGCCTGCTCTCTCTGGCGAAGGGACCAGGAGGGAGAGGCCCAGTGGGGACCCTTACCCAGAGGCCCAGTCTGCCCACAGCAGCTCCAGCAGCACAGCCTGGGCGGGCCGACCCATACCCGCCTCACGAGGTAAGCTCAGTAAGTGCTCTCTTGTCCCCCAGCACCCTCCCTCCCATCCCACAGAAACACTGGGGTCAACCCCGCTCCTGGCCCACCATGCTGCCTCCGGGCACCCCACTCCTCCCATGCCTCTCAGATCAGAGCCAGGCCATCTCTGCTGCTCTGGCCTCATGCACCTGCTCACCCCCACCTGCCTCGGCTGCCCCTCTGAGCCCTTGGGGTACCCACCCTGCAGTGGCCGCCCTCCCCTCGTTGCATCCCAGCTCATCAACATTCTTTTTCTTGTGAGTTACACACTCAGGCAGGGATCCTGGGCTTTGGGATTTGACGGAATAGCACTGAGTCTCTTCCCCTCAGAACAAGCACATGCTCCCCACAACAGTAGGGCTGCAGGCTCTCAAATAACTGTCTGACATTTGCCAGAACATTCAGTGGTCGCTGAGGCTCAGGTCTGCCTCTGAGTCCCTTTCTGTGGTCCTACCAGCCAGGTTCTTTCAAGAGGCATCACGTAATTTGTTCTCTGCCCCAGTAATTTGTTCTTTGCCTGGCACCCACTTTCAGTTTACCAGACACATCTCATCATATCTGGACCCCAAATTCAGACTTGGCTGGGGTGTTTTTCCCCCGAGAAGAATCTAGCCATCATGCAAATCAGCAGACACCAATTTGATCTGCGACATAGTTCCCAACTCCACAGACCCAAATAAATCCAAACTTTTCCTGCAGGCCCTCCTAGACTCTGCTAGGCATTTTGCTTAGGTGTGTTCTTCATACATAACCCAAGTGTTTTCTGAAGCAAAATTAGTCTGACTCTTTACAAAAGACAACTTCTAAAGTCAATTCACCAGTGGCAGCTTGAGGAGCAATTTGGAATCATCTGGAAAAGAGCAGCACTGGCCTAGAAGAGCAGGCAGAGGAGAATTGGCAGGGTGCTGGTGGGGGGGGGGGTGGGAGGGCTCCCCAGGAGCATAAAGGAGATTTGCTCCAGCCCGTAAAGTCTAGCGTTGTCAGCTTCATTTTGAGTGACATAATATTAGCCAATTAAATGCTTTGTGCTACGTAAGTATAAATAAATACTTCTCTTCTTTGTCTTAGCACTGCTGTTTCAATCCCAAGACCCAGGTTCACAGGGGTGTGTTAGATATGTGTGTTCTACCCAGCCCCCCACAGGTTGCCAAGACCAGACAGAGCAAGACCACAAAATGCAGGAACGCTGTTCCCGCCTTTGAATGGCGGTGGCTGGACCGCACTGGTAGTGACCTCGGCACTGACGCTGACGGACCCCTCTCCAAGGTTCTAGACTCCTCACACATATCATCACGGGCTTACAGGCTTCACATCATTACATCATAAACCCTGTGTGACATATAATCTCTCTTTTTTCTTTTTTCCCCTACAGCTCTAAAGCTATGGTTCTCAAAGTATGATCCACAGACAGCAACAAAATCACCCCAAGGTGTTTGTGAAAGAGGAAGATGTCTGGGTTCCACTGAGACCTGTCTCAAGGTCTCTGGGAGTGGGGCCAGGAAGACACACTTCATTTACTTATTTACTTGCAGCTGCACTGGAAGCATGTGGAAGTTCCTGGGCTGGGATCAAACCCAGGTCAAACCCACGTCACAGCTGTAACCAGAGCCACAGCAGTGACAATGCTGGATCCTTAACCCTCTGAGCCACCAGGGAACTCCAGGAAGACACATTTTTTTCTTTTTTTTTTTAATTTTTAAATAATTTGTTATTTTTATGGATTCACCATAATTTATTCAACCAGTGCCCTACTGATGGACATATGGATTGTTTCCATCCTCTTACTATTACAATTATTGGCGATGGATATCCTTACACTTTGTCATCTTATATTTTTACCAGTTTTCTTTTTGAAGTAGATTCCTGGGAGCAGGATTGCTGTGTCAAAGGTTAGGTGAATTTGTAATTTTGTCAAATGGTCCAAGTTCTCCTCCATGGGGCTGTATCCTCTTGTACTTCCACCAGAACCTTTGAGAGAACTCGTTTCCTGAAAGTTTTTTTAACAGAATATGTTGTTGGACTATGGATTTTGGCCAATCTGATAGCTGAGAAATGATATCTAGGTACAGTGTTATCTTGCATTTTTTGTATTCAGAGGAAGTAGAGCTCTTACCGTATTTTTGCAATGGGGTCACTTGCACTTCCCCTCTGCAAGCCATTCATAAACTCTGCCCATTTTTCTGTAGGGTTGTTGGTGTTTTTACTTGTCAATTTTTAGTTCTTTATCTGTTAGGAATATTTATTTTTTGTTTATAATATATGCTGCATTTTAGAGAAGGCAAAATGCTATGACCCTTTTAGAGGGAATTTAGAAACATCTAGGAAAATTACTAATGCATTTTCCCTTTGACCCAACAACTACACAGAGACACTGAACCTGACATTGCTTGAGTTGCTAACCCAACAGCTGCCCGATCTCTGGACTTCTTGGTTTTTTTTAATTAATGAATTTTATTACATTTATAGGTGTACAACAATCATCACAACCAAATTTTTATAGCATTTCCATCCCAAACCCTCAGTGCATCCCCCCACCCCCCAACCTGTCTCATTTAGAAACCATAGTTTTGCAAAGTCTGTGAGTCAGTATCTGTTCTGCAAAGAAGTTCATTTTGCCCTTTCTTAGATTCCACATGTAAGTGATAGCATTTGATGTTGGTGTCTCGTTGTCTGACTGACTTCACTTAGTATGATAATTTCTAGGTCCATCCATGTTGCTGCAGATGCCGTTATTTCTTTCCTTTTAATGGCTGAGTAATATTCCATTGTGTATATGTACCACTTCTTCTTTATCCACTCCTCTGTCAATGGACATTTAGGTTGTTTCCATGTCCTGGCTATTGTATACAGTGCTGCAACGAATACTGGAGTGCATTTTTTTAGGCCTTTGTGATTGGCTTTTTTTCTTTTTCTTTTTTTTAATTTATTTATTTTTAATTTTATTGCAATTTTAGGTGTACAAAAATCATCACAAACATGTGTCTTTTCGAGTCATGGTTTTCTCTGGATAGATGCCCAGGAATGGGATTGCTGGATCAAGTGGTAATTCTATATTTAGTTTTCTGAGGAATCTCCATACTGTTTTCCACAGTGGTTGCGCCAATTTACATTCCCACCAGCAGTATAATAGGGTTCCTTTTTCTCCACCACCCTCTGCAGCACTTATTGTTTGTAGACTTTTTGATGATGGCCATTCTGGTTGGTGTAAGGTGGTATCTCATAGCGTTATTTTTTTCCATTGCTTAATGAATTTTATTACAATTATAGGTGTACAAAAATCATCACAACCTAACTTATCATTTCTGTCACAAACCCTCAGTGCATCCCCCCACCCCCCAGACTGTCTTATTTGGAAACCACAGGTTTTCCAAAGTCTGTGAGTCCCTCACAGTGGTTTTGATTTGCATTTCTCTAATAAGGAGTGATGTTGAACATCTTTTCATGCATTTTTTGGCCATCTGTGTGTCTTCTTTGGAGAATTGTCTGTTTAGATCTTCTGCCCACTTTTTGATAGGGTTGTTTGTTTTTTTGGTATTGAGCTGTAGGAGGTGGTTATGAAATCTGGAGATTAATCCCTTGTCAGTCGATTCATTTGCAAATATTTTCTCCCAGTTCTGTGGGTTTTGTTAAGGGTTTGAACATCTTTTCATGTGTTTATTTGCCATCTGAATGTCTTCTTTAGAGAATTGTCTGCCTAGATCCTCTGCCCATTTTTTGATGGGGCTGTTTGTTTTTTTTGGTATTGAGCTGTAGGAGGTGTTTGTAAATTTTGGAGATTAATCCCTTGTCAGTTGATTCATTTGCAAATATTTTCTCCCATTCTGTAGGCTGTCTTTTCGTTGTGTTAAGGGTTTCCTTTGCTGCACAGAAACTTTTAAGTTTAATTAAGTTCCATTTGTTTATTTTTGTTTTTATTGTCATTACTCTAACAGGTGGATCTGAGAAGATGTTGCTGTCATTTACGTAGGAGAGTGTTTGGCCTATGTTTTCCTCTAAGAGTTTTATAGTATCTGGTCTTATATCTAGGTCTTTAATCCATTTTGAGTTTATTTTTGTGTACTGTGTTAGGAAGTGTCCTAATTTCATTTTTTTACATGTGGCTGTCCAGTTTTCCCAGCACCACTTATTGAACAGGCTGTCTTTTCTCCATTGTACCTTCTTGCCTCCTTTGTCATAGAATAGTTGACTCTAGGTGTGTGGGTTTAATTCTGGGCTTTCTATCCTGTTCCACTGATCTATATTTCTGTCTTTGTGCCAGTACCATATGGTTTTGATGACTATAGCTTTGTAGTATAGTCTGAAGTCAGGAAGCCTGATTCCTCTAGCTCCATTTTTCTTCTTCAGGATGTCTTTGACTATTCTGGGTCTTCTTGCATCCAAACAAACTTGAAAATATTTTGTTCTAGTTCTGTGAAGAATGTCCTTGGTAATTTGATAGGGATTGCACTGAATCTGTATATTGCCTTGGATAGTATAGTCATTTTAATAATATTGACTCTTCTAATCCAAGAGCATGGTATGTCTTTCCATCTGTTTGTGTCATCCTTGATTTCTTTCATCAGTGTCTTAGAATTTTCAGAGTACAGGTCTTTTGTCTCTTTAGGTAGTTTATTCTGAAGTATTTGATTATTTTTTAAGGGATGGTAAATGGGATTGCTTCCCTAATTTCTCTTTCTGACATTTCGTTGTTAGAATATAGAAATGCAGTTGATTTCTGTGTATTAATTTTGTATTCTGAGACTTTGCCAGATTGATGAGCTCTAACAGTTTTCTGGTAGAGTCTTTAGGATTCTCTAGGTATAGTATCATGTCATCTGCAAATAGTGATAGTTTTACTTCTCCCTTTCCAATTTAGATACCTTTTATTTCTTTTACTTCTCTGATTGCTGTGACTAGGACCTCCAAAACTATGTTGGAGAGCAGACATCCTTGTCTTATTCCTGATCTCAGTGGGAATTCTTTCAGCTTTTCACTATTGAACATGTTAGCTCTGGGTTTGTCATAGATGGCCTTTATTATGTTGAGGTAGGTTTCCTCTATGCCCATTCTCTGAAGAGTTTTTATCAGAAATGGGTGTTGGATTTTGTCAAAGGCTTTTTCTGCATCTATTGAGAGGATCATATGGTTTTTATTCTTCAGTTTGTTAACACTAATTGGTTTGCGTATATTGAAGAATCCTTGCATCCCAGGGATAAATCCCACTTGATCATGATGTACAATCCTTTGAATGTATTGTTGAATTTGGTTTGCTAGTATTTTGTTGAGGATTTTTGCATCTATGTTCTCAGTGAAATTGGCCTGTAATTTTCTTTTTTTGTGGTATCTTTGTCTGGTTTTGGTATCAGGGTGATGGTGGCCTCATAGAATGAGTTTGGGAATGTCCCCTCTTCTGCAATTTTTTTGGAATAATTTCAGAAGGATAGGTGTTAGCTCTTCTCTAAATATTTGATAGCATTCACCTGTGAAACCATCCAGTCCTGGATTTTTGTTTGTTGGAAGTTTTTTAATCACAGTTTCAATTTCAGAACGTGTGACTGGTCTGTTCATCTTTTCTATTTCATCTTGGTTTAGTCCTGGAAGATTGCACTTTTCTAAGAATTTGCCCATTTCTTCTAGGTTTTCCTTTTTATTGTTGTATAGTTGTATATAGTGGTCTCTTATGATCCTTTGTATTTCTGTGATGTCCATTGTTACTTCTCCTTTTTCATTTCTAATTTTATTGATTTGAGTCCTCTCTTTTTTCTTGATAAGTCTGGCTAAGGGTTTATCAATTTTGTTGATCTTTTCAAAGAACCAGCTTTTAGTTTCATTGATCTTTTCTATGGTTTTCTTCATTTCTATTTCTTGATTTCTGCTCTTATCTTTATGATTTCTTTCCTTCTACTAACTTTAGGTCTTGTCTGTTCTTCTTTCTGTAGCTGCTTTAGATGTAAAGTTAGGCTGTTTATTTGAGCTTTTTCTTGTTTCCTGAGGTAGGCTTGTACTGCTATAAACTTTCCTCTTAGAACTGCTTTTGCTGCATCCCATAGGTTTTGGACTGTCATATCTCTGTCGTCATTTGCTTCTAGGTATTTTTTAATTTCTTCTTTGATTTCTTCAGTGATCCATTGGTTGTTTAGTGGCATGTTGTTTAGTCTCCATGTGTTTGTGTTTTTTGCCATTTTTTTTTTTTTCTTGTTGTTGATTTCCAGTCATATAGCATTGTGGTCAGAAAAGATGCTTGATATGATTTCAATTTTCTTAGTTACCAAGGCTTGATTTGAAGCCCAGGATGTGATCAATCTTAGAGAATGTTCTGTGTGCACTTGAGAAGAATGTGTATTCTGTTGCTTTTGGATGGAATGTCCCATAAATATCTATTACGTCCATCTGGTCTAATGCTTCATTCAGAGCAGGTGTTTCCTTATTGATTTTCTGTCCAGATGATCTAGCCATTGCTATAAGTGGGGTGTTAAAGTCCCCCACTATTATTGTGTTATTGCCAATTTCTCCTTTTAAGGGTGTTAGCAATTGCCTTACATATTGTGGTGATCCTATGCTGGGTGCATATATATTTAAAATTGTTATATGTTCTTCTTGGATTGATCCTTTCGTCGTTATGTAGTGCCCTTCCTTGTCTCTTAAAATGTTCTTCATTTTAAAGTCTATGTTGTCTGATATGAATATTGCTACTCCAGTTTTCTTTTGATTCCCGTTTGCATGGAAAAATCTGCCAATAACCTTATCAGGGTTCCCTTGTATGTTATTTGTTTCTTTTCCCTAGCTTTTTTCAGTATTTTCTCTTTGTCTTTAATTTTGGTCATTTTAATTAATATGTGTCTCAGGATGTTCCTCCTTGGGTTTATTTTATATGGTACTCAAAAAGTTGTGCTTCCTGGATTTGAGTGAGTGGTTCCTTTGCCATTTTAGGGAAGTTTTCGGCTATTATCTCTTTGAATATTTTTTCTGTCCCTTTCTCTCTTCTCCCTCTGGCACCCCTATAATATGGATGCTGGTGCATTTAACATCATCCCAGAGTTCCCTGAGACTTTCCTCATTTGTTTTCAATCTTTTATCTCTTTTCTCTTCTGCATTAGTGATTTCCACTAATCTGTTCTCCACCTTACTTATTCGTTCTTCTGTCTCCTGTATTCTACTGTTGGCTGTTTCTAATTTTTTATTTCAGTTATTGTACTTTGCATCTCTTCTTGCTTAAGTTTTATATCTTGTATTTCTTTGCTCAGTGTTTCCTACAAATTATCAGTCTTTGCCTCCTGTTTATTTCCAATGTCTTCCATCATCTTCAGCATCAACAGTCTAAAGTCTTTTTCCTGAAAGCTGATAATCTCATGACCACTAAGCTGTTTTTCTGGGTTTTTTTCTTTCTCCCTTATCTGAGTTATAGTTCTCTGTCTTTTCATTTTTACAGGTTTTTGGTGTGGTGACCTTTTTGCAGACAATAGAGTTACAGCCTCTCTTACTTCTGGTCTCTGCCTCCCTTACAGCTGAAGTTGGCTTGGGGGCTTGCTGTAGGTTTCCTGATGGGAGGGACCGGTGCCTGCCCACTCGTGGATGGAGCTGATTCCTATCCCTCTGGTGGGCGGGGCATTGTCTCTGGGTGAGATTAGAGGTGGCTGTGTGCCTGTTCACTGATGGGTGGGGCTGTGATCCCACCTGGATTATTGTTTGGCCTGGGGCTTCTCAGCACTGATGGTGGGAGCAGATTTTCTCAAAATGCCCACCTCCAGAGAAAGACAGGCTGATGAATATTCCCAAGAGCTTTGCCTCCAATGCCCTTCCCCCACAACAAGCCACAGTCACCCGTTTTCCCAGGAGATTCCCCCAAGATCTGCAGTCAGGTTAGACCCAGATTGCTGTGGAGTCTTTGTTTTGCCCTGGGACCCAGCACACATGAAAGTCTGTGTGCACCCTTCAAAAATGGGGTCTCTGTTTCCCCCAGTCCCATGGAGCTCCCCACTGGCCTTCAATGACAGATGCTCCAGGGGCTCTTTCTTCCTGTGCCAGATCCCCAGACGTGGGGACCTGATGTGGGGTTCAGAACTCTCAGTCCTGTAGGTGAGTCTCTATGATAGTTACTTTCCAGTCTGTGGGCTTCCCACCCGGGAGGTATGGGCTTGCTTATATCACGTACTCTCCCCTCCTACCTCTTGATGTGGCCTCCTCTTTGTCTTCTGGAGTAGGATATCTTTTTGAGAGTTTCCAGTCCATTTGGTTGAAGGTTGCTCAGCATTCGGTTGTGATTTTTGTTGTTTTTATGAGAGAAGTTGAGCTCCAGTCCTTCTATTCCACCATCTTAATCCCATCTGAGGAAGACACATTTTAAATAAGCTCCCTAGATAGTTCAGTGTTGCTCCATACTTTTAGTAAGTTTTTATATATGCTCTCCTTCTTACCAGATCATGATGAGATGGCCGTGATGGTGGTGGAGGTGGTGGTGATGGAAGATACAATAAGATTCCTTTACATTTCTTTGGTTCTTTACCACTTAGAAAGCTCTTTCATTTCCATAATTATTTCATTTAGTTCTTACCAGGACCTGATTGCTGTACTCCCAATTACAGATGAGGAAAGAGTTAACACCTCGAGGTTAAAAGACTTCCCGAGCTTGGCAATGTGTTTGCTCTGAGCCACTTTCCAAAGAACCAAACTCGCATGAATCAATTCACTCTGAAACTGTCCCTTCTCCTGAGACATTAGAGCCTTCAAGCTAATTGGCCAGACCTGATTGGGTCTCAGCTTAAGGCCAGTCATGTGACTCAAGAACTCACGGTATGACCCTGAGTCATGTTCTATGCAGCCAAGAAGATTCCAGCCACCTGCCAACTACCACCTCCCTGACAAAGGCCTACAAGCCTCCTCACCTTTCGCAACCATCAGAAATACCATACATCAGTCGGAAGGTCTGGTGTTAACTTGTGACTGTACCTCTGCTAATTAGTTGGGTGTCCCCAGACCAGTCACCTAACAGAAATCTCACCTCCTGTAAAATGACAGGTCATAACAAGATTAAATGAAAATTACACTTGTGAAGGTGCTTTGCAATTTATAAGTGTATAAATATTAGCTCATGTGACTCTGAGGATCATTACTACCTTTTAGGTTTCACGGTCGGACTCTCTTCTCCCTACTACCTCTCACTGCCCTCCCCTGACCCAATCACCAGCACAGCTGCCCAGATGCCCCCCGACCTCAGCGAGGAAGGGTGAGCAGTCATTCAAAGGCTTTTTCCTCCACACTTTGTAGCAGTTCAGGAAGGCAAGTCACAGTCATAAATTGTGTAAAGAAAGGACAGCGTGTCACCAAAGGGACCATTACCTCCTTAGAAGTCAAGCAACATAGATTAGAATGGAAATTATTTGGGATCTTCATCAGCTGGCTGAAATTGTTCAAGGCTCAGCAATTCACTGAGGTTTGTTACCAGATCATTGATTTTAGTGGTGAGTGTGTGTGTGTGTGTGTCTGTGTGTGTGAATGTGAGTGTGTGAATGTGCCTGTGTGTGCTCCATATTTTGTTGAGTCTCAAAACAGAAAAGAAAAAGAGACCACTTCAAGTTCTCAGCAAGCTGAGATTGTCCCAAAGATCTGGGCCTGGGGGTTCCCACCTTGATTTAGTCTAGAAAAGGCCTTTCAGGGCCACAGAAAGGTCCCCATGGTACAGAAGGCTATGGAGAGAGAAGGCTTCTGGGAAATGCCCCCTAGAACAAGACAAATGCTAGAGCCAAGGACAGGGCAACCTGGAAATCCAAGGATATCTTTATTTATCTATTTATTTTTGCTTTTTAGGGCTGCACCTGTGGCATATAGAGGTTCCCAGGCTAGGGGTCGAATCAGAGCTGAGGCTGCTGGCCTACACCACAGCCACAGCAACACAGGATCCTAGCCACATCTGCGACCTACACCACAGCTCACAGCAACACCAGATCCTTAACCCACTGAGCAAGTCCAGGGATCAAACCCACATCTTCACAGATCCTAGTTGGGTGCGTTAACTGCTGAGCCATGAAGGGAACTCCCCCCACAAGGATATCTGTAGAGCCAAGCCCTCAGACCCAGGCACCCCTGATCCTAATAGTGCCTCCGTCCTACCTGGCCTGGGATCCAGCTGCTCCGTCTCATCTGCTAGGCTCTTGGATTAGAACAGGAGTGTAAAATTTAGAACAAGACTAAAAGCTGAGCTTTACCAAGCATTTACTATGTGCCAGGCCCTGTGGCAATTGCTTTATGTGCATCATTTCATTTGATCCTACAAAAGCCCTCTCACCCAAGTTCTCTTATTATCACCAGATAACAGATAGGCAGACTGAAGTTCACCATGAGTGACTGGAGCAAGATCACAGAGGCAGTCTCAATTCCATCTCGAGCCTTACTCTAGAACCTGGCACACAATTGGGTTTTGCCAGTCCAGCCATTATTCAGGGCCTGACCCAAGGAAAGCACAGAACTTCAGGTCAGAGTTTAAAAACTCAGGTTCTAGGGCTAAGCCACCTGATTCAGCACCCAGTGTTACTATTCACTAGCTCTACTGTACCCTTTCTGTGGCTCAGTTTTCCTGTTTACACATGGGTACCCAAAGACTGGCTCATCTTCATAGAGTTATAAGAGAGGTTTATATGGGAGCTCCTGTTGTGGCTTAGCAGGTTAAGAACCCAACATAGTGTCCATGAGGATGTAAGTTTGGGCCCCGCTCAGTGGGTTAAGGATCCGGAGTTGCCGTGAGCTGTAGTGGGGGTTGAAGATGCAGCCTGGATCCTGTGTTGCTGTGGCTGTGGCGCAGGCCTGCCACTGCAGCTCTGATTTGACCCTTAGCCCAAGAATTTCCATAAACCATGCAGGTGCGGCCAGAAAAAGAAAAAAAGAGAGAAAGGAGTCATGTATTTAAAGCCATCTGAGTGCCCCAACACATGTAAATATTCAATAACTGAGTATTTGAAACAGAGGAGTTAAAAGGGACTGAGAAGTCCAATAGGAATAATGGAACAACTCAAAGATCAGCAACCACAGGAAGACACTGGCATCCTGGGCTGGTAGGGAAAAAAGGAGGCTGAATTGAAGGACCCAGGGGCAGTGTGACCTGCAGGCCTGGACTTCTGGTAAACCTACTCGCTGGGGACTGGAAACCTGGAGGAGATGACGCCAGGGTCAGAAATACTGCCCCAGGCAGAGAGGGAGAAACACTGCTGGTTCTTCCTCCCTGCAGCCACCTCCTGCCAGCGTCTCCCATTGGCTGAGACCAGATACAGGTCTGCTGACCCAGAGCTTGGGAAATCCAGCCTGTGAGCATCAGGGCAGGGCAGGGCCAGGCCGAGGAATTCATCAAAGGGCAGCAGACTCAGGAGGGGTGCCCCTCCCCAGGATTCAAAGGACCAAATCCACATTTCCTCAGCATGGTCTGCCCCCGCCAGCCTGACTTCCCTACCCCGTGGCTACTCAGCCTTCCTTCAGCTGCCAGGAGCCCAGCTCCGGCTGATCCCAGAGGGCCCATTCATGCCTCCACTGAGCCCCCTTCTCCCACTCTCGGCTCTGCTCATCCTTACTCTTTCTTCAAGCCTCTGAGAGGCTCACGCCGCCAAATCTAGAATAGGTTCCCCACTGATTTTCATTCCAGCACTGTCCTCTTTCCCTTCACAGCAGTGCTTGCTCTCCACCTCCGCAGGCATCCAGCACAGGGCCTGGGAGATAACAGGTGCCTGATGCCTACTTGTTGAGTGAGGATGGGGCCAGCCTTCACCTGGTCGGCCAGATAAGTGCTCAGAGGACCAAGTCATGGCTCCAACCTCCCTGAGGGGCCAGGCCCCTAGGCTCACAGGTCACCTCCTCCAAATGCCCCAGGAGCCCAGCTCTACCCCAGGTCATTCAGCAAGCAGATGCCTCCCCTGCTGCCTTGAGAAAGCTGGCACAGGCTGAGGGCAGGCTCACTCCTTTTTTCATACCTACTTAATGTCCTTATAAAGAAAATACGCAGGGGGTCAGGATCATTCAACTTTATAAGCTCCTAGGGTCATGGTAAAGCTTTAGGGGGGTCCTGGAGGTGCAGAATAGAGCCCTCCAAGGCTTGCGGGGTCTCCTGCCCCAGGGAGATGGGAGGGGAAAGCAAGGAGAGAGAAAGGGGAGCAAGGGCGACTGGCTGGACGGAGAGGAGGAGGATGGGAGAGGAGAGCGCGCAGGCCCAGGAGGCTGCGGGGAAGGAGGCCGCGGGGTCTGGGCTGAGAATGTGTGATTAGTACCGCTAATCATTTCACCAGCTCAAAATAGGTTCTCTCCTCAGGGACCAGCATCCCAGGGTCAGCCGTGGCTCCTTCTGATTAGCCAAGATGCCGCTCTGCTGCAGCAAGACGACAAACAGCTCACCGCAGGGGTGGGTGAGGGGGCAACACGGACCCCAGGGACCCGGCACCCTCAGTGACTCCAGCCTGCAGCACCTCGAACTCACTCATGGGACACCCCGCAACAAGGCTAGCTCAAGCCCCTCGCAGACAGTAGAGCCCAGCCAGCCGGGAAGTAATTGGCAGGGCCTGGGGCAAGCCCCAGGGGGACAGTGCTCCGGAGACTATCCTGTCTTCTGGATGTCGTCCTCACTTATCCTCCGGGTGCTGTGGCTCCCGGGGTGCTCGCTGGGCGCTGCCTCACATCCACTCCCAGAGCATTACCTGTCCTGATTAAAACCGCACAGCCCTCCTTCAGACCCCCGTCATCACTCAGCCCGGCCGCCTCTCCTGCCAGACCAATACTTCCCTTTCTCCTGTAAAGATTCTTGTTTGACATGCTTGTTGGGGTGGGAGGGGCCTCAGGGACAGAGACCCAGAATTACAGCAGCAGTTAATTGCCCGGGTGCCGATACGGGGACACGTTTGCCTCGCAAGCCAACCTGGGTTCTTCACCGAAGATCATTAGTAGGAGGCAAGCTTCAATGTCTTCATCCCACCAGGACACATGGAAGATGACAGGTCAGCCAGGCCTGAGCACAACACAGCTTCAAATGTGGCGGCAGCCTCTCGGTGGCCTGGGGGCACACTCCTCCTCTGCCCGCAGCCTTCACCTGGCTGGCATGGCTAATTGGCAGCTATGGGAATGCTGCTGAGATGCCACTTCCCAGGACGGGTCCCTTTACCCAGAAGCCACAAACTCCCTTTCGCCTTGGTCCTATCCTACCTGGTCTTGTCAACCCACTTCTGGGCCCATCTCCTCCCCGGAGCCTGTCCTGTCTATACTGCACAAGCCCAGTGGTCAGTTAAAGGCCGGAAGGTAGGCTGTGTCTGAACCAAAGAGAGTGGGGAGCCAGTTCGGCGCTGGAGAAACAGCAAGCAACGTCGGATGAACTCCAGGCAAGGGCCAAGTATCCCAATCCGCCACGTCCCAAAGAAGCCACGAGCTCCAGGCCCTGGGCTTCTCTGGCTAAGGGGAGGTGCCTCTGACAGGCAGGTGGCCATGGCGTTCTGTGGGTTGGTGGTCCCAAAGGAGCCATCCACAGGCAACTCACAAAATTCCAACTGAGCCAGTAAAGGAAGAGCCCGGGCCAAGCCCACAGACACTGAAGGCAGCCGCTGTGGGAGGCAGTTTGCAGTGGGGCCCCCAGGCCGGGCCTGGAGGACCAAAGAGCAGACGGCAGAACCGAGGTGGTTCTGCAGCCCCAGGTGAAGACACACTCTGATCCCTTAAAGGATGCTGGTGAGGAGACACAGAGGCGCCCACAGCCACTGACGGGGCAGCGGCCGCCACAGCCAGGCCCACTGACCCAGCTGCAGGCAAGGGCCGGGCTCTCCACCCGCTTCCCCCTGCACCCAGGGAGCGCCAAGTGTCAGCCAGCAGGCCTGCCCACCCAGGCTGGGGAGCTGGGAGCCAGGATCAGCCTCAGCTCGGGGCTGCCCAGCCCAGCCCAGCGCAGGCACGGGAATGTCCAGGCAGCCCTTCGGGCAGCCTGCCAACCCGTGTGCTCAGGAGGCCACGGAAGCTGCTTCCTCTCCCACGCCTGCGCCTGGGGCCGTGGCCTTCGGTCTTCCCCTGGGCAACATGACTTCTGCCCCCTGAGATCGTCTTTAGGGAGGCCAGCCGGGCCAGCTGCAGCTGCTCACAGCCAGCTGCTGCCACAGGAAGCAGTGAGGCGACCCTCAGCAGACCCACGGCACACAGCACGGCTGGGGCGCATGGGCTCACGCGCCCCACCGGGGAATACAGCTCCCCGCTCTGCTGCTGGGGGCCACGTATATCCCCTGACCGGTCCTAATTTCGAGCTAGTCCCTCCTCGTCATCTGAGGGATGTGGGTTCACACAGGAACTTCCAGAGACCCGTTTCAGAATGCAGCATGGCCTCGGTCTGTAGAGAGTAAACTGCATCAGAACATCTGTCCAAAATCACAATAGCGCTCTCGGAAGCAGGAGCGAGGGATGCGACTACGGTTACACGTGGCATCACAGCCTAGGGCCTACAACACAAATAACGGACAGTGAACCTGGGCAAGACACACCTAAATACTCACAATCGCGTTCTAAAGTAATTTTCCTACTTGTTTTCGGGAGCTTACGGGCATCTTCCGAGAGCAGGTGACATTGGACCTGCCTCTGGGCGGACGAACAGGACACATCCAGGGTTACAAAGGGCCGGCGAGCAGGAAGAACTTTCCGGGCACTGGGCACTAGGACAGAAGCCGACAGAGAGCGTCTCCGTTAACCCTCGCGGCGGTCCTAGGAGGGAGAGCTGTCCACATTCCCACCTCACAGACGAGGCGAGTGAGGCTGAGGGTGCATGACCCAAGTCACACAGCTAGAAGGGGTGGAGCTGGCTCTGCGCGTTGGCGGTGATGGTGTGACCCGCGCTCTCACCGCCGTGTTGTGCCGCTGCCCACAAGGGGAAGTAACAGGGCTTCGGTACAGTTTCCAGGTGGCAAACAAGGGGAACAGCATCCGAGGCGTGAGTCCTGAGGACCTGTGAGCAGCCAAGTACAGCAAGGACACGGGCTGTCCCTAGAGAGGCAGGTGGCCTCGGGTTACAGCGGCAGGGGAGCCAGGGGCTCAGGCCCGTAGGTAACGGGGAGGAAATGCAGGAGTTAAGCAGGGAGTTAACAAGGTACGTCGTGCAGGTCGCCAAGCTCGGGCCCCAGGCTAACAAGAGGAAGGTGGGAGATGGAGAGCCGAGTCAGCAGACCAAGACCATGAACAGAGACAGTGCCTCTGGGGATGAAGACGGCCCCCAACTTGATGGCCCTAATCTCCGGGAGATTAGAGACGTGACCACACTGGGCAGAAGAGAGGAAGCAGCGAAGATACTAGGAGACACTGGCCAGAGGGAGCTGGCGGAAAGAACCAAGACGGAACAGCGGTTCAGGCCTAAAAAGTTTTAGGAGAAGATGATAGGGGATTAAGTAATGTCACAGGGAAGGGGTGGGCTGCAAGGGGACACATCGGGGTCCTGGGTGGCTTCCGTCATCAGAAAGGTAGTTGGAGGAGGAAACAGGAAATGGAGTTGGAGATCAGAGGCTAGGTGATCTGGAAGGAACTTCGCTAAGATGGGACGAGCAAGACGCTGGAAGGTGGTGGGAAAAGAGCTGTTTTCATTGGATTTGATTTTTTAAAATTATGCAAAAGTGGGTACCTGTGACAGAGTACACGTAAGGGACCCACGAGCCCCCCACTAACCTGAGAACCAGAACATCGATGGGACCACGTAACTCCCCGCTGTGCTCCCCCCTCACCCTCCAGGGAGGGCTGTGCAAGCTGGGACAGGCTGGACCCTGTGTAAGGCCTACGAGAAAGGAACCAAGGAGGTGAGGAGGGCCTCAGGGGAGTGCGTCCTGGAAAGCGGGGACTGGAAGGGCTACTAGGTCAGGAAAGGTCAGTGGGCAGAATATCACGCCTTCCCTGCGCCTGGAGGAGAAGAGGTGAGGGCTGATGGAGACTGGGATGAGCTGGAAGTTGCTGAGGGCATTTATGCCAGATGAGCCTCGTCTTCGAGGAAGGAAGAGGAGGAGAAGGGGGGAGGAGGAGGGAGGAGGAGGTACAGGGGGAGGGAGAGAGGTGGAGGGAGGAGGAGGAAAAGAAGATATGGGCCAGTAATGAGGCTGAGGCCCTTGAGGGGGCTGAACTGATGAGAGACACATAAAGGCCACTGCCAGGCAGAACTGAGGGCCTGCCAGGTGGCTCTGTAGTGGCTCCACCCCCCCAGGCCCCCCAGGAATTTCATCCCCTCCCAGAGCTCTCTGACAACCAGGTGACGATGGCTGGGTTGACCCAAGGTGCCAAGTCATCAGGGCAGGTCTAGTCCAACTGGAAGGCATCCAGCCTGTTGATCAGAATTGACTGAACAGATGCACCCTAGGATCTTGGCTGCCCAGAGGAGACTACGACACCAGACAGGGGATGGGGGCTAGCCTGGGGCAGGGCGAAGGATCAAGGGGACGCGTAACTCAGATCAGATGGCACAGCCAAGTACTTGCGGGAGGCCTCAAAGGAGCGCTGGAAAGTGCTCCCGGGTTTTGCATCTGGCTTTGACACCCATCAGCTATGTGGCCTTGGGCAGATTTTTTAACATCTCGAAACCCCCGCGAACTTATTCATAACAATTCCTCTCTCGGGGGGTTGTCACAAGGCTCAAAGGAAAAGAATGGTGCAAGTTCATTGTAAGCTGTGTGCAAATGTCAGCCCTGATGAATCAGCCGGGGAGGTCATGGAAGTTTTTAGGTTTCATGCAGGATTAGGATTCGGCAGCTCATCCCTTGCTGTCATCCGTGTGTGGCTGCCTTTCCCTCACTCTGCCCTTGTCCTTCCGGAATCTCATTTGGCTGGTTCCTGACCAATCTCTAAGACCTACTGGAGTCAATTTGAATTCTAATCCGATCCTCCAAGGTGCCCCTCCAGCCTCAGCTGGGTGTCATCTATGAAATTAATGAGCGTGCTCTCTGTTTCATCATGTAGTTCATTGCTGGAAACATTAAATAGCCCAGGGCTCCAGGCTTTGAATTGCTCCAAATGGCCTCTCACACTCTCCGGGTTTTTTTTGTTTAGAGGCAGACAGTGGAAAGACAGACTCTCGGGCTCCTAAACTGTAACCAAACCAACCCCTACCTTCATTCTCACCCAGAGGCATAAAGAGACGCCAGACATTTTGAAAAAAAAAAAAAAAAAAAAGTTAAGGCTGGGAGTTCCCACTGTGGTTCAGTGGGTTAAGAACCTTACATAGTCCCTAGGAGGAGGAAGGTTCGATTCCTGGCCTCACTCAGTGGGTTAAGGATCCAGCATTGCTGTGGCCGTGGTATAGACCGGCAACTGTAGCTCCAATTTGACCCCTAGCCTGGGAACTTCCATATGCCACAGGTACAGCCCTAAAAAGGAAAAAAAAAAAAAAATCAAGTCCAGAGTTCCTGCTGTGGCACGGCGGGTTAAGAATTCAGCTGCAGCAACTCAGGTCACTACGGAGACGCAGGTTGGATCCCCAGCCTGGTGCAGTGGGTTCAGGGATCCAGCGTAGCAGTACCTGCAGCTCCAATTCAGTCCCTGGCCCAGGAACTTTTATGTGCCAGGGGTGCGGCCATAAAATAAAAACATTTTTAAAAAGCTGAGGCCCCCTGCACTTCCCTGAAGAACTCTCCACTTCTACCCCCTGTGGCATTCTTTAGGAGACCCTGGACCCACAGCCTTGACCCTGACTCCTACCCGGTGCCCTTCCTCTGGGAATCTTTGAGTCATCCTTCTTTCATTCACAGTATTTAGCGTAGAAATAATAATTTACCATTGACAGAGGATTCTTGGGGCACCAGCTAGAAATGTCTTGGAATGCAACTCAGTACTATAAATCTGATGCACCCCGCTTCACCTACAGGACAGTCCCAGGATCCAGAAGCCGGAGGCTACACATTTCTCCAAACTGCTACCACCCTCTCCCCTCCGCAAATGCACGGTGCTCGAAGACAGCACCCAGCACTCATTCAACCTTTATTCACTACCAGCGAAGTGCCAGCCTCGGGCACTGGCGCACAGCCATGAATGAAACAAACATATCCTGCCCTGTGGCTCCTCTGATGCAAGCTCTCTCCTATTCACTGCAGCCCCCTCCCAACCATGCCCTAAAAACAGTTATTCTCCACTCACCACCTCGATCTTAGCTGGCAAATCCTCCACTGACTTCTTCCCATATGTGCTTAAGAAACTCCCCATTTACTGCTGATCTTCTGTTCCAGGACCGGCTCCCAGATCGCCCGGAGTTCTTCCAATCATCTTTGTCACGGTCCCTGCCCTCTTCTATTTTTCACCATCACTCCAGGTTAGGCCTAAGCATGCATACTTCTCTCCCTTATAGCTCCCACCCACTCCCACTTGAGCCACCACCTGCCCTCCTTCTCTATTTCCCTTTCTGTCTCCATCTTGCCCACCTCCAGCCAAGGAGTCAGTCAACACTAATTTGCATTTAGGAAGTCACAACTTTGCAGTTCCTCTCAACTTTGCAGTGGCCCCCCAAAGGGTCTGGCCTTGGCGCTTCTAGAACTGGGGAGGATGCCGGACATCAGCTCCTGGTGCCACAGTGTCTCGCATCTCAAGGCAGGAGAGCTAGGGTTTTGCTGCGGGAAGTTGGGAGGATACCCCACAGCTCCCTTCATGAGGAATCAGACCCGGTGCCCTTGGGGTCCACTGGCTCGTCAATCCTGCAACAGTGACGACTGCAGCTGCACCTGAGGTGGTGCTAGTCACCAGGTACCCAGAAATGATGAAGATGCAGTACAGTGCATGAGAATAACATGGAACCAGAGAAACAATGACAGCAAAGGCCACAGACAAAGCACAGAAGGAAAACATTTTTTTCCTTTTTTTTTCTTTCCTGGAGAGATCAGGAATATTTCACAGAGGTGACATGCAGAGGCAAAAAAAAAAAAAAAAGCAAGTAAAGAAAGTGTAAGCAATGACACTGTTTCCAACCTGGCAATCTGTCAACTCCACAGAGAAATAACTTTTGCCTACCCTACTGAGCACACAGAGCAGCTGAAACACGTGCGTCGACAGGCATCTAAGCACATGCGTCTGCACATGCGCCAGCATCATCAGCAGTGGGACGAGGGGCTGGCAGTAGTTTTCTTTTAAGAAGTTACAGAACAGCCAGAGAAGAAAGAAACTGAAGGACAAAGGGCAACCTCAAAAACCTCTGATAGCTCCATCTTCACAGCTCTTCTCTATTGTCCCCATCAACCCAACAGCCTCATGGAGACCTTATCAATCCTACTTTCTGAGCACCTCTTGCTTCTGTGTATTTCTCCCCACTGCTCTGTCCCTTCCTATATCAGATCCTCATTGTTTCTCACCACAGTTACTACACTGGTCTCCTAACTGGTCCCCCTGCCTCCATTCTGATCATCTTCCAAACCACTGTCCCCATGCAGCTATGGGGTCCTTTCTGATGCACGGATCAAGTCTGCTTTCTTCAGTGGGTTCCCATTGCCCTTTGCCCAATGAAGCTCTCCATGTCTGCCACACATGGCCCCCACTGATCTTTCCAACTTGGTGTCTCACTGCCCTCCCCAAACACCCAGGCTTGATGCCCCAGCCATGCCGCACTGTTCCCTCCTACCTCCATCTCTCACATGCTCTTAGTTCTTCCTGAAATGCCTCTGTCTTCCTACCCTCTACCTGCTCTTTGCTTGGCTGATCCATAGTCAACCTTGAGGTCTCAGCCTAGGCTTTCCATCCCCTTCCCTGGCCTCCATCTGGGGTGGGTAACATGCCCCCCATCATCACAGAGTAACGTGGTCACCTGTCTAGTCATCTGATTCCCATGAGGCTATCCACTTGGAAAAGGCAGAAACGGTGCTTGTGTTTGAGGCTGTTGTATCTGCAACCCTAAATCAGTACTTGTTGAGTTAGAGGTACTCGATATTGAACAGCTGGATATGCTGACTCCTCAGGAAGGCTCCACCTTCTGCACTGGCTTCCTGACTGAAATGAAGCATTTTGGTGGTTTCTCCTGAAAAATACTAGAGTTTAAATCTATCAGAGGTGGGGAGGGAACCTGGAAATCACCAAGTTCAAGTCTCAGGTGTCAACTGTAGGCACTGAGCCCAGAGAGCAGGGACTCCCCTGGGGCCAGAAGGAGAATCGCCATGACTGTTATGCTAATATTGCTGTGTGGTCATTAGGGTACCTGCCCACATCCCACACAGAGCAGCCCCCGAAAGAGCCCTGTTGCCATTACACAGCATTTTCTCATCCTCATCTCATTTCTTACTTTAGCCACACACCTCCTACAAAATTAGTTGGGCGGGTGCTATGGCCCCATTTTACCGGTGAGGGGATTGAGGCTAAGAGAGACCAAGCCACAAGCCCTGGGGATGAAGGAAGGCTCCTCTGAATCCAGAACGCATGCTATTCCCCCTCATCATACAGCATCTGGCCCTCTGCCCTTTCCCCACAATAGGGTTGGATGCCAGCAAGGAGCGGGATGATGCAGCCAATGCCATGTTGCCATGGCAGCACGTACCCAGGATGCTGATAGGGTCACAGCCCACAGACACCTCCCCCCCAAGAAGGAAAGACCCCAGCTGAACTGACATTGCGTCCAGAGCTATGACAGTAAATGGAGAGGCAGCAGCTCTCAGACTTGCCAGCATCCAGCCAGATGCTTGACTTTATTTAAGAAAATTATTTTTCGTTCAGTCTCCTGGGCAATGGACTATGTCCTGCCTTTTTAAAGCGAGATTGGCTAGCTGGAGCTGACTTGACACATCCCTCCAGTTTCCCTATGCACACTTAAACATTTTGCCAAAACTAATATCTTTATTCCTAAAAACTTCAATTCACATAGGGCAAGCAGCGTCTGCCTGTGCTGTACGGAGCGTGCACTTCAGCCTTTATATTACCCAGAGGAATGAGCTGCTATTATGAAATCATTAAATTAATAACTTGGTAATATAGGCAGATATATAAAACAATCTGTTCATAGAACAAAAGAAATTACTACGTTCCAAACATTCATAATTTAATTTAACAGCAAATTAAAGTAGCATACATAATTTTAGCCTCAAAATGTCAATAGAATTATGTAAATACAGCGCCGAGTCCTGTTGCTCTGTGCTTGCGTGTGTGTGCGCGCGTGCGCGTGCGTAGTGGTGGGCGCTAAAGGAGGGCGGGGCGCGGGGCTGACATTTCCCTCCTAAGCCTCTCTTCTTCACAACAGAGAAGCAATTGACAGAAATAGATGAGGTGCCCAGCTTTTAATTAAGAATTTATTAAACATTCAAAGAGCAGTAAAGGAAAAAAAAGCTAGCAAGGCGCTCTGCTTGCTGCCAGAATCGGGTGCTGAGCAAAAAGGAAAAGTCACAGAAGAGAAGGGTCCAGCGGGGCGGTGCCGAGGCTCCCGCAAAAAGAGCAAGCATAGGAGCCCAGCAGGCCTGGATTTGGGCATCTCAGCAAGAAGATGGAGCTGAGAAGCATGGAGATGGGGAGGGGCGGCTGGCCAGGGTGAAATTCTTCTGGGGGGAATGACCAGAATAGGGGAGCTATTCTCCTGGCCAGCATTTGGCAGGAGCTGCCTCCCACCCCGGGCAGCTCTGAGGTGGGTAAGGAGGCTTGGGATGGAGGCAAACTCGCGGCACGTAGGGTAAGTTGGACGGGCCCTGGCTTATTCCCATCAGCGCTGCGAACCACCTGACTTGAGCCAGGGTGTAGGTCACAGACACAGCTTGGATCTGGCGTGGCTGTGGCTGTGGCATAGGCTGGCAGCTGCAGCTCTGATTCGACTCCTAACCTGGGAACCTCCATATGCCACAGGAGTGACCCTCAAAAGAAAAAAACAAACAAAGAACCTGACATAGTGCCCGTGAGGATGTGGGTTTGATCCCTGGGTCTGCTCACGTTTCTTAGGTTCAATCCCTGGCCTCACTCAGTGGGTTAAGGAGCCGGCGTTGCCGTTAGCTGTGGTGTAGGTCGCAGACACCGCTTGGATCTGGCGTTGCTGGGGCTGTGGCGTAGGCCAGCAGCTGCAGCTCTGATTCGACCCCTAGCCTGGGAACCCCCATATGCCATGGGTACGGTTCTAGAAAAATAGAATAGTCTAAATAGGGAATGGAAGGATAGGGAGAGACATGATGAGGACAGCCTTGACAGGACTTCTGAAGGGGGGCTGAGTCTGCACAGGCCAAGCACTGTAACAAACCACCATGAAATTGAAGTAGCATAGCCCAGTAAAGGCTTACGTCTCATTCACAGCATGATACAAACGTGGGTGAATGCAGAGCCTCTAACCATGCAGTCATTCAGGGACCCAGGCCTCTTCCACCTGGTGGCTCCCATACAGTCCTCAACGATGGCATTCTGTATATGACCAGCTTCTCCGGAGTGTTTCATTCCAGTCCATGTACCCACATACTCCCACCAGCCAGCTTAGAAACCCCACTATCCCCCTCTTCGCTTCCCTCCCATAAGCCTCCAGATCCAACCAGAAAGTCTCTCAAATTCACCCTTCACTTTGCTCTCCATCGCCCAGGCCACTGCTTCAGTTCCAGCTTCACAGAAGCGTAGCTCAGTGTCTCTCACATTGACAGTGCCTGCAGCCTCCACGCAAGCCGTCTCTTCCAGCCTTCCTGTCATCATCTGGTCTGAACCCAGGTTTCACCGAACTTGCTCTCAGGCAGGCACTGGGCAAACCGCATGCATTTGCTCATCGCGGCCTCTCCGGAGGCAGATGCACTTCTAGTGCCCCGTTTACAAAAGAGGAAAGTGAGGGTTGGAGAGCTTTGGCCATTATGTCAAGGTTACGTGGGCGACAAGTGGCAAAGCCCTGAGTCCTACAAGGGCCATCAAACACCAACTAATAATAACAGCTGACACCAGCTCAGGGCTGTATTTCTGACATGGTTCTAAATGCTTTACACCTAACGGTTTCTATACTATTCACAATTCCATGGGGGGGAAAAAAAGTGACTATCATCTCTGTTTTACACTCCACAACTGACGGTAGAAAGAGGTTAAACACCTTACTCAAATGAACCCAGCCAGCAAAGAATGAACAGAGATTCAAGCCCAGGCAGTCTGATCCTCACAGTAACTTCCACAGATCATCTCACAGCGCGGGGGCACGGCCTTCCTCCAAAACTCGCAGAATAAACCTCACTCTCTGTAGCTTGAGAACCAAAGCCCAGCCCCAACCCCACACCCGGCCACAGTCTGTAATCTGTACACCCCGTGGCTGCCCCTCCCACATCTCACTCTGTCCCTTCTTCCCGGGGTTCAACCGCCTGCGATCCAGACTGGACGCCCACCCCAATATCCAGGACCGACTTGTAATTCATTCAACCGAATGTATCAGATACTCTGGCCTATCTATGTGCCAAGCACTGGAGATACACTGATAAAAGGGACAGATTCAGGTTCCATTGTTAAAACAGTACCAGACAAGTAATCATTTGACCGTCTTCCGTGGACCCTTGGATTGTCATGAACGATATAAGTGTCCGTCTCTGTCACTACAAGGTGGGCTCCCAGAGGGGCCAACACCATGTCTATCAAACTCTGTTCCTCTCCATGTACTCTGATCGTGGTGGGTAAACTCAGAAAATGTGTTTGCCGAATCAGTGTGGAATGACTCAATGCACCCCACTGAAATGACAGACCTCATCAGATAAAACCCAGCCCCATAATGAGTCACCAGCGGGCAGAATTGACTGTCTTCATCTCCGAGGAGGGCCGGCCGCGGCACTGGCTCTCTTACCTTGAATGCTGCTCATCTGCATCGCAGTCAACGTTTTACCAAATATTTTCACATCCATTTTTCTCATTTGATTCTCCATGGCAGGGAAAGATAATCTTTAGCACTGGCTTGAAATTAATTTTCTATATGTTCATAAGCATGTTTTGATTGTTCATGATTAAGTGGTCACACTAAAGAAGACTCCAGAATTAAAGGCAATGTCCCGAGAGTCGTAAGCTGGAGGGACAGTGTCTGGGCTCATAGAGACTTGGGACCTAGTCCTTATCTAGTCAATGGAGGCACCAACTCACGGGGCCATGTCAGGTTTACGGGAAATAAGGGTACACACAGCACTTGGTACAGAGTAAACACTTAATAAATATGAAAAAGGCAAAGTGTTCTTTACTAATTATAACAGTAAGGCAAAGATTAGGTTGTTGAACAGATCCGGAAACTGAGGCTCTGAAAAGCTGGGTTTAAGTGGCCTTCTCAAGTCACTGAGTGCGTTCGCCTTAAGTCCCAAGGTGAAGGTCATTTCTAAGCCTTCAGCCCTTCTTGAAAGCATAGCTCCTTTTGGATTTTCGCCCAGCCCTCTGTTCAGACCCTCATTCACACTCTAGGGAAATGTTTCACACTTAGAAACCTACCACTTCTTTGCTCTGAGTGGTTCATTCAAAGGTTCCAGTTCAATATTCGCACTTGAAAGACATGACGTTTTCCATTCGTTTGAAATTAATTTGCTGTAATTCACACCAGTGTATTTTGATTGCTTTTGATTAAGTTTAACAAACTAAAGAAGTCTGCCGAAATTAAACATCAAAGTAAACAATCCCTTTTCTAAGGCTCCTTGTGCATAATTATCACCCTTGTCATTCTTGCTAAATATATCCATTATGTGACAGCCCCTATGCCTGGGTAGTTGTAATTAATACAGAATCCCAAAATCAATTCTAGAGAAATCCTCTAAAATCAAGGGAAGCTCATTTGCATAACCGCTAAAATATCTGAATGAATTGTTTTGAAACTGAGATGAAAAGAAAGGGGCTTTTCACAGGTCAGGGTTTCTTTGCAAAAATAAATAAATAAAACTGGCTGCATATTTAATATTGGGTTTGTTATAAAGAAAAAATAGGTCTTTGCTGGAAAGTATGAATAAACAGGTAAATGGCTCTTTGCAGCCGCCACTCTGCAGAATGCCTCACCAAAATTAATGGCTAATAATTAACCACCCAAGCAACTAATGTGTTGAGAAAAGTTCACAGGCGGCTTTGCAACATTGCCGGAAATGATGAAAATTAGAGTTAATATGGTTTTATTAAAATGTGGGGAAATTACTTAAATATGTGTATAAACGGGGAAAAAGAAAGACCTCTCCATACCGCCACGTACTTACTTTCACGCAGGGAAATACAGAAATAAACACCTGCAATGGAGCACACCTGCCCACTGCAAAACTCTCTCTGCCGCTTAGAAGCTGAGTGACTCTGGACACAGGATCCATTCTCCTGAAGCCTCACGGAAAAATAGGGACCACAGGCTCGGTTCCCAGCTCACCAGGGCGGGGGCTGCAGGGGAAGCAGAGAACACTCAGCGTGTGTCTTTCTCTGCGGCGGGGTGAGGGGGGGTGGGGGGTGTTTCCTCCAACTGCTGCTCTTCTCCACACACATCAATTATTAATGATAATAATAACAAGAAAAAAAGAATGTTTATCAAGAGCTTATCAGCCCCTGTGCTAAGCGCTTTTCTTGCATTACCGCTTTTAATTATCATCACAACCCTATGAGGAAGTCACTGTTAGTATGATCACTTTTGAAAAGTTTAAACAACTTTTTAATGAGGAAACTAAGTCTCAGAGAGGGCAGCCAGCCAAGAGGCAAAGCTGGCTTTTGAAAGTATGAGCCCGTGTATTTTATTTATTTGTTTGTTTGTTTGTTTGTTTGTTTGTTTATGTATTTATGGAGCCTGTGTATTTAAACATTGCATGATGCCCTGGGAAGGAGATTTCCAACCAGGATCTGCATGGGTGAGCTTCAGGAGGCAGTGTAATCTCTGAAAATATTACAGAAATGTTTGTATATGTGATTTTGTGAAGGAGTATCCAAAACATTCACCCGATTTTTTTTTTTTTTTTGGCTGCACCTGCAGCATGCAGAGAAGTTCCTGGGCCAGGAAGCGAACCTGAGACGAAGCTGGTGGCAACACTGGATCCTTAATCCACCACACCGCAAGGAACCTTTCTCCTGATTCTCAAAAAGAGTCCCTGACCCCCAAAATGTTAAGGTTAGTTGTTTTACACTGAACCAGTTTCAAAAGCCTAGACTATTTTTCGGTGCACGGACAAGGAACATCAGCATTGCCTGGGAGCTTGTGAGAAAATGCAAATCTTGGGCCCCATTTCAGACGCGCTAAATCAGAAACTGGGTCTCAGCGAGATCCCTAGGAGATGGCCGGCTGTATCCCTAACCCAGGCTGCAGGAACAAGGAAGGTCTGTCTACCTGGGTGCAGCAGCACAATGAAATAAGCCCCACAGGACGACGAACCATCAGCGAAGAGACAACGGGGGCGGATAAAAACATTTCAAACCAAAGGAAAAGGCCTGAGCAGAGGCAGGAGGGATGTAACGTCAGGGGATGCTCTGAGGACCCACAAGCACCTGAAACTGCTGGCCTCTGGGGTTTCAGAGGCGTGAGGTGGAGAGGACGGTTCGGGCCCTGCTAAGGGCTTGGAACACGTGCAGAAGAGAGGAGAGAGGCTGTTTACACAGGAGCCCGAGGCAGTCAGATGCGCATTTTAGAAAATCACTCAGGTGCCAGAGCAGAGGCTGGACACAGCCCTGGGAGTTACTGAGAGGAACTGTCCCTACCTCCCTCTCATCACTTCTCCAGCAGTGGTTCACTCCCCCTTCGTACCAAACCTACACACACGACGCCCTGCTTCTGCTCCCCGATATCTGTGATCTGAGTCCCTCTGAACTGGGACCAGACAGCTGACAATGTGGTTAGACGCCGGCTCCCCAAGAACAGGCCGGCGACGGTCTCCCTGGCCACCGATCCCCAGGTCTAGAAGAGAACCTGGCACTGAGCAAGTGCTGAGCGAGGATGTGTTGAAGGAAGGAATAATAATGAGACTGAGTCAGAGTTTTTCCCAGGAGCACTTACCCTTCCGCAGGCCCCTCGGGTATAAGAGTGCACAGTGAAGAGGGTCCTTGTCCTGATCTTACCAGGTCTGTCCCCACGCAAGGCACCTAGAAAGTGGGACAGAAATTCTGTTGCAGTGGGGAGTTCCTGTCGTGGTTCAGCGGAAACGAATGACTAGCATCCATGAGGACGCAGGTTCTATCCCTGGCCTTCCTCAGTGAGCTAAAGCTCTGTCATTGCCGTGAGCTGTGGTGTAGGTCGCAGGCATGGCTCAGATCTGGTGTTGCTGTGGCTGTGGCATAGGCCGTCGGCTACAGCCCCATCAGACCCCTAGCCTGGGAACCTCCATATGCCGCAGGTGCGGTCCTAAAAAGCAAAAAATAAAAAATAAAAAAAGAAAGGAAAAGGAAAAAAGAGGAAATTCTGTTGCAGCACACTTGGCTGGTTAACAGGTTCTGTGAACTAAGACTTAAGAAGAGGCCCCTGCCCTACAGAGCTTGTAGCTGGAAGGGCAGAGTCGGGGCAACCAGGGTTCATAGGCCATTTTCCTTTTACTTTTCGGCCTCTTCCCTGAGTTCCCTCACACCTTATCCCAAAGGATAAGCATTTATTACGTGCCTCCCATATGGTAGGAAGCAAAGGGCTAAGAAATATAAACGAATGGTAAGTGGGAGTCCCTCTCCTTGCGGGATAGCCACGGAAAAAGAGAATGATGTAAGTCCCCATCCCTGGAAGAGTCTAAGCACAAACACCTTTGCCTAACAGTTTCCCTGAGCCTTCTCTGGGGCTGACCTCGCGGATCCCGAGCTGATCAAACTCCACAGCGGAGACCGTAACACCAAACGCGAGGTTGGCTGCCTTCTGCCATTGCTGTGAAGACGCTGCCTGCGCATGTGCGGGATGTGCAGCAGAGGCCCCGCCCAGCCAGGCTCCGCCCAGCCAAGCTCCGGTCACCTCCCCAGCTCTGTGCCGCATCTGCCCAGAGGGGGCGCCTTTTCTAATTCTCAGAAAGGCACCTCATGGGCATCGCATCCAGGGCCTCCTTTAAGACCAGCTCCAGGCTCTGCTTGTGGCGTGAAATCTATGAATGCCTAGTAGGGCTCACACACTGGGCTAGGCGCTGGACAGGCATTACCTAATTTAATCCTGGCCACAGTCCGGTGTACTCGGATCTCTGTTTACAGATGCAGAACTGAGGCTCAGGGAGGTGGAACTGATCCCCGAGTTGAGAGTGACAGAGGAGAGCAGCTGGGACTAGCCTGTCTCCGTGCCGCTCAAAGCCCGGCGCCTGCTCCCCTACGCAGCCTGCTGAGCCAGAGACCGAGGACTCCCACCCCGGCCCCTCGCGCTGCCATTTCCTATTCCCTCTTTTATAGTAAACATTAAACAAGGAAGTAAAATCGATGAAAAATAATAAGCATTAAAAAACGGCTCCATAAAAAGTCAAAAAGTGAAAACAGAAAAAGACTTTAAAACAGTAAAAGCAAAAGTATGGCTTTAAAAGAAAAATGGGCAAAATCAGCAAGGGGACCAGCGAGGAGTTTAATCTGAATGTTAGCATCTCAAATAAAACTGTGCCCAAGAGGCAAGCCAGAGGCCCAGTGCAGGGAGCACCAGCTTTAAAAGATGGGGGAGGATTTGGAGGTTGGACTCCAATCCCCGTACCCGCCTCGCCCCGGTTGGCAAAGCCGGCATTCATTGCAGTGGTGCAGGGAGGCCTCCTGGAGGAGGTGGCATTTAGCTGAACTTTGAAGTTGGCCTACCATTTGAGAGGGCAGTCTTCTCAGGAGAGGAGAGCCTTAAAAACAAAGCCGTGGACGAGTTCCCTTGCAGCACAGCAGGTTAAGGATCCAGCACTGTCACTACAGTGGCTCAGGTAGCTGCTGTGACACGGGTTTGAGTCCTGGCCTGGGAAGTTTCCACATGCCCATGGGTAAGGCCAAAATAAAAAATAAAAAAATTAATTAAAAAATTAAAAACGAAGTTGTGGAAACAAGATGATGCAGAATTTTAGAGGACCTGGGTGGTAGGTTGCCTGGAGCCAGTCCTCGCCTAGGGGAGACGTGATGCAAAAGGGGCAAGAGTTGGTTTAGAACCAGTAAGGGAGAACTTCAAGCCCCAGTCCAGTAGTGTGGACCAAGATCAAGTGACTCTGCCCCCGTGAAACAAGGAGAGAGGGTCAAAGGGTCCCTCCAGGAAGCTTCAAGTTCACCTGTGGCTCTGTCCCAGCCAGGGGGGCGCTGAAGGGTAACATTGCTGACTCAAGGTCACAGACCATGTGAGAGGCTCAGGCAAGGGAGCTGAGTCCTTTGCTGAATAAGGCCTTGGCCCAGTTTTGCTTCCTGCAGTGACTATATGTCAGGAGGATGTAAAGTCTCCTTTACAGAACAGCAGTTCTTCTTGGCAGGATGTGAGAAGTCTGGCGGGGTTTCAGACCAGCCTCTCCTCTGACCAATGATGGAAGTTAGAGCCGGGGAGGGGAGGAGGTGAAAGAACACACAGGGGAGAGGGGACAGTAGGGAGAAATGTCCCTCCTAACGGGAGGGCTTTCAGCAAGTCAAGTCCTGGGATAACGTGCAAACTCCAGCCGCTGCCGCTGTGGCGGCCCCCTTCCTCCCGTCACAGCTCACACACCTCTCCCACCCGCATCGCCAACACACATCCACACACCCGCAGTCACAGTCACTCATGCGTTCATTCACAGCCTCGCACCCTCACACTCACGGGGACATTACTGCACTTCCCTTCCCACACACGGACTCACGGTCACTTTACACACTCATACTCAGGCATCACAAGCCAAGCTTCAACTCAGAATAGTGGAGTTTTCATCCACTTCAGCAAAATTTGTTTTCAAAGGGCAATGTAGAAAAAATTTTCCCCAATGCTGTATTTATTCCATCTGAAAGACTCCACTGTATTCTGAGGTCCTGTGCCTTCTCTCTTCTTTTGCATGGGACCACGGATGTTAAAATATCTGCTCTTTTAAGAAGGGGTGGGGGAGTTGCCATCATGGCTCAGAGGTTAACGAACCAGACTAGGATCCATGGGGATGCGGGTTCGATCCCTGGCCTCACTCCTGGGTTAAGGATCCGGCATTGCCGTGAGCTGTGGTGTAGGTCACAGATGTGGCTCAGATCCCACATTGCTGCGGCTGTGGTGTGGGCCGGCAGCTGTAGCTCCAATTCGACCTCTAGCCTGGGAACCTCCATAAACCGTGGGTGCGGCCCAAGAAAGGGTGGTGATAACAATGGCAGGGTTTTTTCTTCACAGCCTTTCTTGGCAAAACACAAAGCTGTTTTCCGACCAGTATGTATTTCGCCCTGTCTGTGAATTCAGGAACCCAGTGGTCTCAGCCCAAGCCTGAACCACAAAGGTTTGACTTCCAGCCTCCAGAACTATGAGGAATAAATGTCTGTTACTTAAGCCCCTCTCATCTGTGTTATCTTGTTAGAGCAGCCGAGCCGATTAAGTGTCTCTGCTCAGCCTGACTCCATGGGCTACAGGTAACCTCTGCCTGAGCGCACAGGTTCTAGAAGCCATTTCATGCCAGGTGTGCACCTACGGGTCACCACTGCGTACCATGGGGCTGGGGACAGTGTTACAACATCACATGGATTCCTTGGAGATGGAGAAACTTTTCTTCCTTGGAGAAGGAGAAACTTACAAGCCCGAGAAGGGAAGGCCCCACCCCGTCCTCCGCTCACTCCCCGGGGGAGGGGTCCGGCCACTCTCCCTCTGAATAGGGTAAGTAGGGTAAGTAGGCGGGGAACCATCGTTCCCATTTGAAAGTTGACGTCGTTGAGACTCCAAGCGGATAGGCACCTGGGAGGACACCGGGCCCTCCGGAACCTGGGCCCATGGCTCCCAGTCAGTCTGGGCAACACGAGGGCCCAGGCCCCCTCTCCCGCCCTCTCCAGGCCTTGGGAGGAGGCTGGGGACTTCCTCACCCGCCCCACCCTGCCTCCCCTGCGGTCACCATCCCCGAAGACCACCTGCTCCGGCCCCCGCCCGCCCCCGCAGCTCCCAGCTCCGGGGCCGCCCGGACTCCGGCTGCATCCGGCCGCCTTCATTCCCCAGCTCATCCGGGCCCACGTCTCCCTGCAGGACTAGTCTGCACGTGGCTGGGCTGGCAGCTGAACTGAGGTTAATAACAGGCTGAGCCTGCGTCCCACGGAGCAGCGGGGTGTTAATGGCTTGGTTAGGGGGTGGGGGCGGTGGAGAAGTTCGGTGAGTGAAAGAGACACCTGTGCCTCAACCCCGGGGTCTGGAAAAGGAGCGCGGGGGTGGGGGGAGCGGGTGTTGGGCGGTAGGAGGAGAGGGGGAGCAGGGGAGAAAAATCACACCAAAAAAAAAGGAAAGAGGAAGTGGAGGAGGCGAAGAAGAGGATGTGAAGGCAAACAGGAGAGGCTGGGTGGTTCCTGGTGTGGCCCGTGGACCCATCGCCCTGAGCAAGCAAATCCTTGGCTTTGTGCCTGTCTTTTCAATCTGTGAAAGCAAAACACCTTTCCGGACTTTCGAGAAGTTGCAAACCACCAGACAAGGAAACCTCTCTGTGTCTGCTGTCACCTTCGCTTCCCTTAGCTTCCCTTGCCTTCTATCCGTATCCTTTCTCCACCTGGCTCACTTTCAGGCCCCACCTCCCCGCCCCTCCTGCAGCCCCACCCCCCTCCTCAGAAGAACAAGTCCACATTCTCCCCTATTGGTCTGCTCCCTCTCTGCCTACAGTGTGCAGAACCCGCAAGGCGCACAGCGATCTTTCTCCTGGGCCACCGTGCGGCTTGGTGAATGGGCGGAGCTGACGCTGGCGGCTGCACAGTGGTTGACAGCAGCACACGCACATCTTCCCTGTGACGCAGAGGGTTGCACTCAATCGTGTACTTACACAGCCTGGGGCTATTGATAGACACGTGTGTCCATAGACTGTAGCTTACAATGGCCTTGGCCCTTCAACCTGCCATCCAAGGGGACCCCACCGAAATTATACCACCTGTTCTCAAAACAGTTCTGAAAGAGGGTATTCCCTGTTTTTCTGAGCAGAGAATGCTCAAAGGCACAGTATTACCAGTCACCGTATATTGAGCATCCATTTACTGAGCATCTATTAGGTGCCAGAGTTTCACACACATTATCTTTGATCTTTCTAAAAAGAGTCTGAATAGAAAGACCTTTTCTATTCGTTGGTATCCCTACTTTACAGATGAGGAAACTCAGGTTCAGCAGGATCAGCTTCAGAGAAGGTCAGGGGTGGGTCTGAGGTCAGAGCCAGCGCTCTTGCCCATACACCACAGAACGCGCTTCATACCGCCTTCCATGTACCCCCCAGCCACAGCCGTGAGATTAAACTTTTCCAGTCTCCATACATCTTTCTGTTCTCAAAGCCCAGCACATTTTTCTGGACACAAAAGAGACTTGGGAAATGGCTATGGCTAACAAGAGAGCCACACAGGCAAACAAAATCCTGCCTAACCAGAGCCCTGTCCAAGCGTACTCCCTCTCAACTAAAACAAACTCGCCAAGCTTTGATTTGAAGTGAATCAGGTAAGTCACAGCAAAACAGACTTGTCTCCAACTGTGGTGATAAGAAGATGCGCCTCATCTGAGGTCAGAGGACTAGACTGGCAGCGGGGTGGGTTAGGGGGCAAATGCATGCCTGCAATAGGGCCAGTGTCCTGGCCCCACAGTATCTATGTCCATGGACTCCTTTGCTTAGAGAGAATTGGTCCATACGAGCTTGATGCCAAAACCCAAGAAAACTCCTAACTTTCAACAGAATCAAGAGACGTGATGAGGTTCTCCTTTGCTAAGGCACGGCGTTAGGTATTGAACGAAGCCTAGAATTACAACAATGGTCCCCACACATACGTGATGTGATAGCAACGAAACAGGAAAACAGTCAGAGACCACAAGAAAACTTTCAATAGTTAGCGTGGAAAAGTGCCGTCTAACTGAGATGACTCTCAGTTAACTTGGCAATTCAATTACCCAAGCTAACCAAGTCTCCGTTAATCAAGGTTACAATGCAGTTGGGATTGACTCTACAGATTGTTTATACCCTGATGGCCAAACTGTTCCATAAATGTGTCCTTTCTAGATATAAAATAGATGTGCAGCTTTCAGTTCTCATCAGCTTCACCCCACCCCTGCTTGTATCAGCGACCCCTCTCATTGCCCAGTATACCTCTTTCTGAGTATATTTCTTTCTCTTTCTCTCTCTCTCTCTCTCTCTCTCTCTCTCTCTCTCTCTCTCTCTTTTTTTTTTAGCATTTGCACGCACAGCATATGGAAGTTCCCAGGATAGGGGTCGAACCGGAGCTGTATCTGTGACCTAAGCCACAGCTTACAGCAACTCCGGATCCTCAACCCACTGATCAAAGCCAGGGATCAAACCTGCATCCTCATGGAGACTATGTCGCGTCCTTAACCCACTGAACCACACCAGGAACTCCATTCTGAGTATATTGCTGAGCATGAGGGATCAGGAGGTGGAAAGAAACCAGGGTCTAGAGTCAGCCAGGCTGAGCTCAACCCTGGCCATCTACTTACCACCAGCTTTATGACCCTGGGCAAGTTCATTTACCCAGCAGGGCCTCTGTCTCCTCAACTCTAAAGGGGTCAAGACGACAGCTACTCCATGGAGTTCATTATTTATTCATATATATCCTCACTTTGCTCCAGATAAGCTTGGAGAGGGCTTATGAGATCACATTAAGACGAGATGATAAAGGTGGAAACCGATGTCAGAGAAGGAAACAAATTGAGGTAGGGTGAAGCAGAAGCCAGAAATGAGGCTGGAAAAGTGAAGACGGCAAAGATCTGGGAGCCGGCTACACACGTGGTCCCAAATGTTTTAGAAGCCAATGTGGAAAGGGAAGGTGGTCGGGGATGAAGCTGCAGGCTTCCCAAGAGAAACACCAGATGGCCGGAGGTATGACCATACGTGGCACTAAGGATGGAGAGGACGGTCTCTGTGGGAGCCTCTTAAGGACGACACCACGTGTTGCCATGAGCAACGGCCGTGTAGTGTACGTCACCGAGATTTTTAGCCTCTCCCAGTGTGGACTGGGAGCGCCCCACCAAAGTCCCATCTAGTGAATGCAATAGGATTCAGGGGAGGGAATGACGGAAGGCCAGAAGGATGAGATCTCAGTGCCCAGCTCTAGTGATAGGACTTGATCCAGGATGAATGTCAGCCTCTAGACCTTAGACTCCAGGTTGTCACTTGAACCATCTCCTTAAAGAGTGTTTCTCTTAGCAGAGTTTTCAAAAGACAGTGGACTCAGGGTTGTCCATCCTGAATAGCACCTGGGGTGGGCGGCCTTCTCAAACTCATGCACTTTACCAGCAGCAAAGCCAAGGGTGAGGGCGGCATCCTCTTGAGGGAGCTGAGCTGAGGCGCCCTTCAAGGAGAATGGCTCTGGGGAAGCTGCTCCTTCTCCGACTGGAGGAGCTAAGAGGCAGGCAAAACTGAGATCCTTCTTGGTAAATAGCCTTGGGTCGACCCCAGTGTGCATGAATGGCCACAAGAATTTTCAACTGGAATTTTTTGTTTGTTTGTTTGTTTGTTTAGGTCTGCAGCTGTAGCATTGGAGGTTCCCAGGCTAGGGGTTGAATCAGAACTCCAGCTGCCAGCCTATGTCGCAGCCACAGCAATGTGGGATCCAAGCCACATCAGCAACCTACACCACAGCCCATGGCAACCAACGTCCAATCCTTAACCCACTGAGCGAGGCCAGGGATCGAACCCACATCCTCATGGATACTAGTCTAGTTCTTAACCCACTGAGCCACAAGCGGAATTCCTGGAATTTTTTAAGTTTTTAAGGAAGAAGACCCTACTGCTGTTCATAGTTGAAGAAAAATAGGCACAAGGCCATACAACTAAGAAGTGGAAAAACCTAGATTTGAACCCAGGCTGTTGCAGTCAAAGTCTATGCTCCTAGCCAAGCACAGTTTTTGTTTATAAAGCAGTTAAAGCTTTAGAAACATCTACCAAGAGTAATAAGGTTGCTGCTGTGATCACTGCTCTGGAGATCTCCTTCCTGCAGTAGTATCTGAGCCCTTATCTCTTCCGGTCACTCCTCGTTCAAGGCAGTGACGAGTACAATCGGAATATAAAACAAGGTGTGCATTTCTCCTCGTCATCCTGGGGTGCTGGTGTCCCGTTCATTGAGAAGGAGATATCAAACCACTAAGAAACAAATTGACATAACGGGGATTCAAAACACTTCCTAGATTTTACTGGTCCACCTGCTGACCCTGACTGCTAATATAAAATTGTAGTACTGAATATATAGGTATCAATAACTGCAGGTTTTTGATGAGCTCATGTATTAGTTCCTAATCAATAAAAGACTAGGGGAGAATCAACAAAAACCACACGTGATCTAACATTGTTCCTGGTGGACTTCACCACCAAGTAGTAATAATTGGTTAAAAACATGGTCTGTGGTCAAAAAACCTTATGTAAAAGCCTGTCAGCTCCTCACATAAAACACTGGTCTGAAAAACCCAGGCTTCATTTAGTTCATCAGGCATATACTCTCTAGAGAATGTCCAAAAACGAGTAAGTTTGTATTAGGGAGAAGCAGAGACGTCCCTTTTTTTTGTTTTGCTTTTTTAAGATAAACTATCATGTTTGTCCAGCCAGTCGAACAGTATTCATACACTCAGTAAAGATAAACAAGCTACTAGGACAGGGAACCCACCATTCAGAGTGTTCTACAATTTTACACAATGTGAGGGGCCTCAGCGAGTGCAAACACTAGGGTGAGTGGTTTAGAGCTGGGAGAACAAAGCTCCAAGACTCAGTTGGAATCTGAGCCCCACAGTCTTAATCCCCATGTTGTGCCTCAGGTAACTGTCATGAAGTCTGTTTTTACTACCGGGTCTATTAGCCACATTCAGGTCATCTCACTAAGTTTTATTACAACTGCTGTTTCCCAGGCAATGTAAAACTTATAACAGACTTTAACGTTGATAAGGTCCCTGATGGACCCTCAATGTTTTTGTTGGCACAGTTCTTCACTGATCCAATTCATTCTGTGTACATGTGCATTTTTGGCTTTGGGGGGTTTGGTTTGGTTTGGTTTTTTTGTGGGTTTTTTTTTTTTGTCTTTTTGCCTTTTCTAGGGCATATGGAGGTTCCTAGGCTAGGGGTCTAATCGGAGCTGTAGCCGCTGGCCTACACCACAGCCACAGCAAACACAGGATCCGAGCCGCGTCTGCGACCTACACCACAGCTCACAGCAACACCGGATCCTTAACCCACTGAGCAAGGCCAGGGATTGAACCCGCAACCTCATGGTTCCTAGTCAAATTCATTAACCACTGAGCCACTGGGAACTCCAGTTTGGTTTGGTTTTTGACCATGAAGTAGTCTTAAAGCATGAGCCAGGACAGTAAGGCCCAATTTTGCAGGAACACTGGGCAATTAAAGTTTTCCACACTGGAGACTTTTACCTTAAAGACCTGCAGAGAAAATCTGTTGAGATCCCAAAGAGCGCAAAAGCTCTTTTGCCCCAAACATTTCAGCCTGCTAACTTTAGACAAAGTTGTAGACCAGTGGCCTGGGACAGCCATGCCCAGGGGTTTAACAACGAGGACACATTCCTTTTCCACCCAATCCGGACGATCCACCTTTTGGATGCTGTTAACCCAAGGTGGGCCGACTTCCACAGAGTCAGTATTGCTAGAGGTGGCCCAGAAGAGAAGTGGTACCACTAAAATTTCCCCCACAAGCTAACATTCCACATTGTGGGCTCTACCCACAAGTGTGTTTGTTGAGGAATTTCTCTCTCTCTTTTTTTTTTTTTTTTTTTTTTTTTGCTTTTTAGGGCCACACTCGCGGCTTATGGAGGTTCCCAGGCTAGGGGTCTACTTGGAGCTGGAGCTGCTGGCCTACACCACAGCCACAGCAACACGGGATCCGAGCTGCATCTTCGATTGTACACCACAGCCCATGGCAACGCTGGATCATTAACCCACTGAGCAAGGCCAGGGATCGAACCCACAACCTCATGGTTCCTAGTCGGATTCGTTAACTGCTGTGCCACGACGCAAACTCTGAGGAATTTCTCTCCCAATCAGGACAACTGTCTCTAAAGATGTGTCGCACAGGGACATAATCTGCCCGTTCTCCTGTGGCTCCTATCAGAGCCTCAGCTAAGCTGCTGCCAATTCGGTGACTCAAGAGCCCCAAAACAACCACCTCTGAGAGGAGTTATAAATGAATAGAGTTCAAAATATCATCTTTACAAAACCATATGTCCAAACAGCCCTGGCAGGGGAATCTGAGTGTTAAGACAAATCACATCCAGCTTGCCAGGGAACAAGATCAACTCTAGAAGAAAAATATCCCTGCTCTAGGAGCCGGGAGGTCTGACAGCAGTTCCCCTGAGTTCAACAGAGATAGGAGTGGCCAGTCCACCTTTACTTCTGCCAAAGTTATTGTTTTCCCCGATGGCTGGAGAGATAAAAGACCTAAAACCGTAAACACGAACAGGTGAATTTGTAAAACCCATGTTCTCTTGAACTAGAAAATGTTACTAAAAAAGAAAACAAAACAAAAAAAAAAAAACACTTCCAAACAGGAAAGACCTCCAAGCTGTTATCTCTGGGCCCCCAAATGATCACATCCTAGACTGGAGCTGTAATCATTGCAGAGGTGACTCTAGGGTGGGTACCAGGTCTACAAAAATGCTGGCATTGAATTTTCTGGTTGACTGGGCACATTCCAAGGTGTCTTCTTTCTATGTACAAACGGGCCTCCTATTTGTGAGCAAGACCAGCCCCAGCCAAAGAGGAGAGGGGTTTCTGAGGGGCTGAGATCACCCTGGAAGCATTTACTGGGCAAGTAGACAGAGGCAATGCTCATAGGCTGTTACCAGGAGGAAAAGAAACAGATATTTCTCTCTCTCTCTCTCTCTCCCTCTCTCCCTCTCTCTCTCTCTCTCTCTCTTTTTTTTTAATCTTTTTAGGGTCACACCTGAGGCACATGGAGGTTCCCAGGCTAGGGGTCAAATCGGAGCTACAGCTGCCAGCCTACAGCACAGCCATAGCGAGCAATGCTGGATCCGAGCCGCATCTGTGACCTACACCACAGTCACAGCAACGCGGGATCCGAGCCGCGTCTGCAACCTACACCGCAGCTCACGGCAACGCCAGATCCTTAACCCACTGAGCGAGGCCAGGGATCGAACCTGCAACCTCATGGTTCCTGGTTGGATTCATTTCCGCTGTGCCACGACAGGAACTCCAAGAGGTTCTAAGTGTAAGTGATGAAAGGGCTTGGAGAAGGGAGAGACCTGGGTGAGCCAGAACAAACAGAGAAGAATTTATAGAGGAGGACATATGAGAACTTGAAAGACAGATTCAGAGAGGAAGCGTGGAGAGTTTTGTCAGGGAGAAACCAACATGCAGAAGCACATCGGCACATATTTGACGGGGGCTGGGGGCGTGAATAGATAGATGTATGTGGCTAGAATGGTGGCTGTATATTAGGATGCAATCATTCATTGACTCATCCTTTCATTCATTCATTAAATATTTCTTGAGCACCTGTTAAGCTACAGGGACTAGTCCAGCTAAAGAGAGCTTGGTAGTGAACCACAATTTAAAAATTCCTACACTCATAGAGCTCGTATTCTAGAAAGAAGAAAAATAAATAAATGCATGTTATCAGATGATAATAAAAATTACAAAGAAAAAATAAAGGACGATTAAGGCTTCGAGTCAAGTAAGAGGGACAATTACCATTCTGGCTAAAACACTTAAAATATTAACAAAATAGTAGTTCCTGTTGTGGTTCAGGGGTAACGAACCCAACTAGCACGCAGGTTTGATCCCTGGCCTCGCTCAGTGGTTTAAGGATCCAGCCTTGCCATAAGCTGTGGTGTAGGTCTCAGAACCAGCTCAGATCCCTCGTTGCTGCGGCTGTAGTGTAGGCCAGCAGCTGCAGCTCTGATTCGACCCTTAGCCTGGGAACTTCCATATACCACAGGTTTGGCCCTAAGAAGAAAAGAAAATTACCAGGAATACAAAGAAATGGGAAAATACAGCCCTTAATGAGGAAAATAAATCGATTGAAACCAACCTAAAAGTGAGACAGACATTAGAATTAGCAGACAAGCGTATTAAACATTTATTATGACTGTAATTCAAAAAGCTAAATAGAGACCAAAAAAAAAAAAGAAAGATAATTTTTAAAAATTGGTCTTGTAGAGAGGAAACAATATGTGAGATAAAATTGAATGGTGTGGGATGAGTAGATGAGATATTGCGGAGAAGAATTAGAAGACTTTGAATATCCAAAATGAAACTCAGAGAAAAGAGAATTTTTAAAATGAAAAAAAAGCATTGATAAGCTGTGGGAGGGAGTTCCTGTTGTGGCTCAGAGGGTTACGAACCTGACTAGTATCCATGAAGATGCGCACTCAATCCCTGGCCTCATGCAGTGGGTTAAGGATCTGGCATTGCCATGAGCTGTGCTGTAGGTCACAGACGCGGCTCAGATCCCGCGTTGCTGTGGTGGTGTAGGCCAGCAGCTGCAGCTCCAAGTAGACCCCTAGCCTGGGAACCTCCATATGCCACAGGTGTGGCCTTAAAAAAGTTGTGGGAAAAAGTCAGGTGGCCTTTTGTGTAACTGAAGGCAAAGAAAAAGAGAGGAAACAGGACAGAAAACTGTTTGAATATTGGCTAAAATTTTTCCAAATTTGATAAAAACTATAAATCTGTAGATTCGATGATCTCAATAAACCCCAAGCCTTGGAAACATGAAAAAAAGTACACCAAGTCACATTATAATCAAATTGCATAAAATCATTGATCAATAGAACACCTTAAAAGAATATCGAGGAAAAAAAAATACATGCTGTGTATGGAGGAACACAGACAGAAGACATCTCATTAGCAAGGACACGAGACAGAAAGCAGTGATGGAACATCTCTAAGGTACTGAAAAAAAAAATTGTCAGTTTAAAATTCCATAGAAACAAAAACATATTTCAAAAGCAAAGGTAACATAGTGACTTATAAGATACCCCAAAACTGAAATTATTTATCACCCGTCAAACCTGGATTACAAGAAATGGTGAAGTCCTACAGGTGGAAGGAAAATGATACCGTATGAAAAGACAGATCTACACAAAGGAATGAAGAAACCCAAATATGGTCTATTTACCATAGGCAAATAAGTAAGGTGTGTTTCCTATTATTTAAGTACCTTTAAAAGATTATTACACAAAAATAATCACAATATAGTGTGGGGTTTATAATATCTATAAAAGTAAAATGTGTTGTAACAATAGCACAGAGGACAGGAAATGGAATGTGTAAACTATTACAAGGTTCTCATACACGAAGTTCCATAATATCACTTAACGGCAGCCTCACTTAACTATGTATATTGCAAACCCTAAAGCATCCACTAAAATAATAAAACAAAGAGCTATAATCAGTTTACAAGTGGAATAAGAAAAATAACCCAAAAGGAAATTTTTAAAAGGAAGACGAGAAAAAAAAAAAGACTTGCTGGGAGAAATAGAAGACAAACCAGCAAAGTAATAGATTTAAAGGTAACTATATTAGTAAGCATATAAAATGTAAGTGACCTAAATACTCCAAATAAAAGTCAGAGATGGTTAGATTGGAAAAAGAGCAAGGCGCGATTTTATACTGCCTATAAGAAACACACTTTAAATACAAAAGCACAAATATGTTAAAGGCAAAAGGATGGAAAAGGATACACAATGCTAACACCAAAAGAAAGCCAGAGTGGCTATAGTAATATCAGACAAAGCAGATGACAGAGTAAAGAGTATAATCAGAGGTAAAGTCATTTCATAATGATAAAATGGTCAATTCATCAAAAGGAAAAAACAGTCCTCAAAAGATGATTCACTTAATAATTAAGTTTCAAAACACAAGAAGCAAAAACTGATAAAACTATAGAGACAATTTTTAATTACTTAATGAATTTTATTACAATTATAGGTGTACAAAAGTCATCACAACCAAATTTTATAACATTTCCATCCCAAACCCTCAGTGCATCCCCCACCGCCCAACTTGTCTCATTTGGAAACCGTAAGTTTTCCAGAGTCTATGAGTCTGTGTCTGTTCTGCAAAGAAGTTCATTGTGTCCTTTTTTTAGATTCCACATGTAAGTGGTAGCATTTGATGTTGATGTCTCATTGCCTGACTAGCTGCACTTTGCATGACAATTTCTAAGTCCACCCATATTACTATAAATGCTGTTATTTCATTTCTCTTAATGGCTAATATTCCATTGTGTATATGTACCACATCTTCCCTATCCACTCCTCTGTCGATGGGCATTTAGGTTGTTTCCATGACTTGGCTATTGTATAGACTGCTGCAATGAACACTGGAGTGCATGTGTCTTTTCGAGTCATGGATTTCTATAAAGAGACAATTTAGTCGAGAATTTTCAACACCTCTCTCTCAATAACTGATAGAGCAAGTAGACAGGAAAGCAATAAGGACATAGGCTATTTAAGCAACAGTGTTCATCAACCAACTTGACAGAATTAGTATTTCTAGAAAACTGCACACCAGAAAAATAGAATAAGCATTCCTTTCATGCGTGCATTTCTTTCAGGTGAAACATTTCCTAGGATAGACCATACTCTAGGCCACAAATTTAAAGTTTTCACAGATTTAAAAAGATTCAATTCATACAAAGTATATTCTCTGACTGCAAGGGAATTAAATTAGAAATCAATAACAAAGATCTCTGGAAAACCCCTGAGACATTTGTTAACCACTTCTGAACAACCCACAGGCTAAGGAATAAATCAAGATGGAAAACAGAAAGCAATCTGAACTGAGAGAAGATGAAAATATAACACCACAAAATTTGTGGTATGCTGTTAAAACATACTCTAGGGAAATGTACAGCACTAAATGCAATTTTGAAAAAAAAGGAGAAAGGGTCTCAAAACCTGTGTCTGTATTAAGAAACTAGAAAAAGAAAAGCAAACTAAACCCAAAATAAGTAGAAGAAAATAATTACTAAAAATCAGAGTAAACAATCAATTAAATAAAAAACAAGAAAGTAATACAGAAAAAAAAGGTGGGGAATTCCTGTTGTGGCTCATTGGTAATGAACTAGACTAGTATCCATGAGCATGCATGTTTGATCCTTAGCCCCACTCAGCGGGTTAAGGATCTGGTGTTGCTGTGAGCTGTGGTATAGGTAGCAGACTCAGCTTGGATCCGGCGTTGCTGAGGCTGTGGCTCTAATTGGACCCCTAGCCTAAGAACTTCCATATGCTGCAGGTGCAGCCCTAAAATGGAAAGAAGGGAAGGAAGGGAGGAAGGAAAGAAAGAAAAGAAAAAGAAAGAAAAAATGAAAACCAAAAGACGGCTCATTGACAAGATCAATAAAATTGATGAATTTTCAGCAGACTGACCAAGGAAAAAAAAGGAAAACATAAATTACCAATATCAGGAATGTGAACGGTAATCTTACTATAGATTCTACAGATTTTGAGAAGATGATAAGAAAACACTATTTAAAAACTTCATGTCAATAAACTAGAGAACTTAAAGGAAATGGATTTATTTCTTAAAATACTCTAACTAGGAGTTCCCATCGTGGCACAGCGGAAACGAATCCAACTAGGAACCGAGAGGTTGCAGGTTCTATCCCTGCATCGCCCAGTGGGTTAACGATCTGGCGTTGCCGTGAGCTGTGGTGTAGGTTACAGACGCGGCTCAGATCCTGCCTTACTGTGGCTGTGCTGCAGGCCTGCAGCTGTAGCTCCAATTCGACCCCTAGCCTGGGAACCTCCACATGCCGCGGGTGCGGCCCTAGAAAGACAAAAAGCTCCCCCCCCAAAAAAACACTAACTACCAAAGCTCAGTCAAGAAGAAACTGAAAACTTGAGTAACCTTATATCTATTTTTTTTTTAATTTTCCCACAAAGAAAATTCCAAGCCTGGATGGCTTCACTGGAAAATCCTGTTAAAATTTTAAAGAAGAAATAATATCAATCCAATGAAAACACTCTCAGATAATTAAAGAGGAAATCCTCCCCATTCCTCATTCTCAGAGGTCAGCGTTATCTTGATTCCAGAACCAAAGATATTACAATAAAACTACAGACCAATAGGTACCCATATGCAGTAATAATAATAAACTCCAATCTATTTCTTTATTGGATAAGATAACAAGTGAATGTTGTTTTAAGCCACTAAGTTTATGATAGTTTATTGTGCAGAACCAGAAAACTACTACAATGGAAAAAAGTCTTGAACAGGCACTCTACCGGATAAGACATGTAGGTGGCAAATAAGCACATTTTTTAAAAGTTAGACATAATTAGTAATTACGAAAATCCAAATTAAAACCTCGAGGAGTTCCCATCACGGTAAAGTGGAAACGAATCCAACTAGGAACCATGAGGTTGCAGGTTCGATCCCTGGCTTCACTCAGTGGGTTTAAGGATCCGGTGTTGCCATGAGCTGTGATGTAGGTCGCAGACGCGGCCCGGAGCTGCTGTGGCTGTGGCGTAGGCTGGTGGCTACAGCTCCGATTCAACCCCTAGCCTGGGAACCTCCATATGCCGTGGTGCGGCCATAAAAGGACAAAAAGACAAAAAATAAATAAATAAATAAATAAATAAATAAAACAGACCTCAATGAGCTACCACAACACATCTTTTAGAATCAGTGAGTATTGGCAAGAATGTGGAGGAACTCATCTTCACATACACTGCTGGTTTATCTGTAAAATGATACAGCCACTTCAGAAAACAGTTCAACAGTTTCTTAAAAATTAAACATATACCTCCCATATAACCCAGCCATTACTTTCTAAGATATTTAACCCCAAAGAAAGGAAAGCCTATTTCACCCAAAGCCTTTTGCATGACGATTCCTACTATCTTTATCTGTAATAACCAAAAACTAGAAAGACCCCACGTAGCAATACGTGAGTGGATCAACACACGGTGGAATACTACTTGGCCATAAAAAGGACTGATACCACTCCAACGTGGATGCATCTCAGAATAATTATGGTGAGTGAAAGAAGCCAGATTAGAAGAGAACAGATGCAGCGTGACTGCTCTTATAAATTCTAGGAAACGCAAGCTAATCTATAGCAACAGACGGAGGATTAGTGATTGCTTCTGTGCGAGAGGCAGGAAGGGACTACCAAGCAGGAAAAGTAGACATTCGGGGAGTAATGGATGGGCTCATTATCTTGACTGTGCTGGTGGATACGTGTGTCAAAACTTATAAAAACGGTGTGCTTTAAATGTGCGTGGTTTATAGCGTGCCAATTATACCTCAATAAAGCTGTTAAATTTTTAAAATAAGAATTAGTGGATAGAGCATGACAAAGGTACGTTTTAGACAGGATGTTCTCAGAAGGCTCTCTGCGGAGGTGCCATTTATGTAGAGAGCTGAATGAGCTAAGGGAGTGAAGCTTATGACTGTCTGGGGAGAAGAATATCCCAGTCAGACAGCAGCAGGTGCAAAGGCCTGTGCTTCGCACATCAGAGTGCAGCGTGGCTAGAACAGAGCATGCAAAGGGCAAAGGTGAGATCAGAGAGGTAGAGAAGACCCGGATCCTGTAGGACTTAGCCTGAGAGAAACTGGAATGTGTTGGATTATTTTACCCTGAGTTGTGACGTGATCTGATTTTAAAATTCTCATTCTAGGAGTTCCCTTTGTGGCCCAGGGGTAAAGAACCCAACACAGTGTCTGTGAGGATGCGGGTTCGATCCCTGACCTCACTCAGTGGGTTAACGAGCCGGCATTGCCCCGAGTTGTGGTGTAGGTCACAGACGTGGCTCGGGTCTGGCATTCCTATGGCTGCGGCATAGGCTGGCAGCTGTAGCTCTGATTCGACTCCTAGCCTGGGAACCTCCATCTGTCCGAGGTGCGGCCATAAAAAGAAGAAATAAATGAATGAAATAAAATAATGCAAACTATGGCATTTGGAGTAGATAAACAATGAGATCCTGCTGTATAGCACAGGGAACTATATCTAGTCACTTGTGATGGAAGATAATGTGAGAAAAAGAATATATATATATATATATATATATATATATATATATATGACTGGGTCAATTTGCTACATAGTAGAAATTGACAGAACACAGTAAATCAACAATAACAGAAAAAAATAAAAACCATTCAAAACAACTAAAAATGGTCTTAAATCCCAAACCTAAAAAATTAAAATAAAGTAAAATTATCATTCTGAACTACAAAAGCAAAGAACCAGAAACAAGGAGACGAGTTAGCGGACTACTGCAATGGTTAGACAGGAGATCATGGTGACCTGCTCCGGGATGGCTGTGGTGAAGAAAGGGAGAAGGGACCAAGGCAGGATTATTTCGAAGAGAGAAAGCTGCCTTATTCTGTTGACAGGTTGGACGTAGGGAATGAGAGGAGGAGAGACATCGAAAATAATTCTAAGGTGTTTGGTCTAACTCCCTTCCTCCCTCCCTCCAGTTAACTTCTGGAGAAGTTGATTTTCCCTGTACCGAAAGGAGGAGGTCATTGCCAGTTTCTAAGATGTGTTCAGCTTTGGGCCTGTTGAATTCAAGACGTCTCTGAGACCACAAAGCAGCAGTACTGAGCAAGCTGGGGAGAGAGGTCAGAGCTCAGGCCGGAGATATAAACTGAAGAAGGAGGAGTTCCCTTCGTGGCTCAGTGGTTAACGAATCCGACTAGGAACCATGAGGTTGCGGGTTCGATCCCTGGCCTTGCTCAGTGGGTTAAGAATCCGGCATTGCCGTGAGCTGTGGTGTAGGTTGCAGACGTGGCTCAGATCCCGCGTTGCTGTGGCTGTGGTGAAGGCCGGCGGCTACAGCTCCTGTTAGACCCCTAGCCTGGGAACCTCCATATGCCGCAGGAATGTGGGAAAGAACTCAGCACTGGGGAACTCCAACAGTAGAACGCCGGGAAGAGGGAAATCTAGCAAAGATGACTGTTAAAGAAAAACAGTAAGTGCGAACCAAGTGAAGAAAGCGTTTTCAGAAATACAGTAATCGCCTGTGACCGATGCTGCTGCCAAGTCAACTGGAGGACTCTGCGCCGACCACTGAATTTAGCAAGAGGCAACCTTGGCGAGAGCTATTTCAGTGAGCTGGTGGGAATGAAAGCCAGCTTGGGAAGGACTCCTGGGAGAATGAAAGGCGAGGAAGCAGAAAGCGCAAGTTACTGACAAGTTTCGCTGTCAAAGTGAACAGAGAAATTGAACAGTAGCTGAAAAGGGATGTAGGGGGTCAAGGGAGATTTTTCTTTTTTTTTGAAGATTGAAAATATTATAGCATGTTTGTATTCTGATGGGAACACTCTAGCAGAGAGTAGAGAGGTAAAAATTAATGATGCAGGAGAAAGAGAGAGAGGACAATTGCTGAGAAAAGTCCTTGAGCTGTGGGAGCAGTAGGAGATAAAGAAGAGGTGAGAAGAATCTGGTGGTGGCAGGCTTTTGCCCCAATCTGCTGCTCCAGATTCAGGACGAGGACCTAAAATTGATGAGTGCCTATGCTACCACAGGCACTTCCTGGTTATTCTTCTCAGCCACCCTATGAGGGATTATTTTTAGTCTCATTCTAAAGATGTGGCACCTGAGGCTCAGAGAGATGTGATGACCTGTGTCACCCGCAGCCAATCAGTTTCCCCGAGGCAGCAGCAGGTTACCCTGAGCACAGGAAGGCTGCTCCCTCTCCATCTCTACCCACAACCTGCTCATCACAATGATGTCCAAACACTGAGCCTGGGTCTGAGGCAAAGACTGTGCAGAGCACACTTTTATTCTCCCCATTTGAGCTGCAGTTCAGCTGCCCAGGGCAACCTGGACCATTGGTTTTCTCTCTTATGAAGATACAAAACTGAAACCGACATTAAAAGAGGTCTCAGCGATTATCCAGCTGGCTCCCATTTTTCCATAAAAGGAAACTGAGGCACAAGGTTACAGAGCCCACAGTCAAAGACAAGCAGAGGAAACTGTTATTGTATTGCCCGCAAGCTGTCAGAGCCATTGTCCCCAGAGAGGTGAGTGCACACGCCCATGTGTACAAAATCGATTTGAAGATGCAAATTGGCTACATTCAATTTCATCCAACTGTCCTCGAAATTTAAGAGCTCTGCTGACATGCACAGAGCAAAGAGTAAATTGCTCCCCTGAGAGAAATAGTCTTAGAAACGCCTCGTGTGTCCCTGTCCAAGGTGCTGTGCCATCAGAGGCTTCGAGGAAGAAGACTGTGCCCTGCCGGGTCCAAATGTATTCTCTTTGTGAAAGGAGACGGGGAGAGGGCCTGGGGTTTGGAGTGGACGCAGATAAAGGGATCCCGTGAAATCTCTGATTTGGAAATGAATTGACACCTTCCCCCAGGACGCCCAGTGGAGCTGTGTTCCGAGGTAAATCCATGTCATGTGGGAGACGCGTGATGACTAGTGCTGAACACCCCTGCCTGCTCTGGGTTTAGAGTGAGAAGGAAAAGAAGCAACATTTTTAGGAGTTCCTGTTGTGGCTCAGTGGGTGAAGAACCCGACTAGTATCCATGAGGACGTGGGTTCCATCCCTGGCCCCGCCCAGTGGGTTAAGGCTCTGGTGTTGCCATAAGCTTCAGCCTAGGGTGAAGATGCTGCTCAGGTCTGGTGTGGCTGTGGCTGTGGCTGTTGCTGTGGTGTAGACCGGCAGCTGCAGCTCCAATTCAACCCTTAGCCTGAGAACTTCCATATGCCATAGATGCAACCCTAAATAGACAAAAAAATGAAGGAAAGGGAGTTCCCGTCGTGGTACAGTGGTTAATGAATCTGACTAGGAACCATGAGCTTGCGGGTTCGATCCCTGGCCTTGCTCAGTGGGTTAACGATCTGGCGTTGCCGTGAGCTGTGGTGTAGGTCGCAGATGCGGCTCGATCCTGCATTTCTGTGGCTGCGGCATAGGCCAGTGGCTACAGCTCCGATTAGACCCCTAGCCTGGGAACCTCCACAGGCCGCGAGTGCGGCCATAAAATGACAAAAGGCAAAAAAAAAAAAAAAATGAAGGAAAGGAGGGAGGGAGAGAGGAAGGAAGGAAGGAAGGAAAGGAGAGAGAGAGGGAGGGAAGTAGGAAGTCTGCTGACCTCTGCCGCACCTCACTCTTTGGCAGACACGTAGCTTTGCCCTGTCTCCATCTTTTATGAATCAGAGAACATACATCTCAGCACGACCCCCCCAAACCCTTAGTAGCAAGACCTCTGACTCAGCTGCAAAAATCTTTGGTCACTGACAGACATAGAGTGTACCCCATTTTCTGATCACATTGTGCTCTTTCTTGCACCCTGATTGCAGCTTCTCAGTGACCAACATGGGCTGGCTGTCATCTATAGTGTGGAGACGACCCCAGTAAATGCCTGGGGATGACCTCATGCTGCTGCCTCTTTGAATGGACTTTCTGGACTTGGAATATACCTCTCTGTAAAAGAGGCTGTCAGAATTCCTGCCCTGGTGCAGCGGGTTAAGAATCCACTGTAGCAGCTAGGGTCACTGCAGAGGCACGGGCTCAATCCCTGGCCTAGAACAGTGAGTTAAAGGATCCAGAGTTGCTATAGCCTCGGCGTAGGTCACAGCCGGGGGCTCAGATGCAATCCCTGGCCCTGGAATTTCCATGTGCCTTGGTTACAGCCATAAAAACAAACAAAAAAAGATGCTGTCAGTGACCTACCCGGATCCCTGTTTTGGTGGCATCCTGCAGCAAGCACATGCACCTCTCTGCCAGAGAGCTGTCCTTCATCCTGCAAATCCGCAGGGCAGTCCAGAAGTTCTGAGTCAAAGCGCCCGGAGAAACCACCAGCTAATAACCCTGGGGTGGGACCACTCTGAGGACCGCCCTCATCTGCTGCCAAGTTTCCTGGTAGAGTTGAGCCCCAGGTCCCACAGTAGGACCACATCCTTTTCAGTTTTCTTCCCCTCCTGGTACCACTTCCCTTCAATTTTCCAAGAAACTACATGCGAGGATATCTTTGGCTCAGGTAATGCTCCCGGGGGAACCCAATGGAAGATTTGGTACCAGAATAAAGTTAAGATGCTTACCTTTGGTTAAGATGCTTAC
>PVHT021183556.1:16085637-16143618 GCA_004024745.2 Catagonus wagneri | reverse complement strand
AAAAAAAAAAAAAAAAAAAAAAAAAAAAAAAAAAAAAAAAAAAAAAAAAAAAAAAAAAGATGCTTACCATGGCTTAAGATCCCATGCCAACCGAATGAGAACGAGGATCCCACTGCTGGTGATGACAACTCCAACATGCAAGTTCTCCTTTTCCTTTTCTTTTTTTCCCCATAGGGCCACACCCGCGGCATATGGAATTTCCCAGGCTAGGGGTCAAATCAGAGCTACAGCCGCTGGCCTAATGCCACAGCCACTGCAACTCAGGATCCGAGCCGCGTCTGCGACCTACACCACAGCTCACAGCAATGCCGGATCCTTAACCCACTGACAGAGGCCAGGGGTTGAACACACATCCTCATGGATCCTAGTCAGATCTGTTTCTGCTGCACCACAAAGGGAGCTCCCTAACAGGCATGTGCAGCCTTAGCATCAACTGCAGCAGCAAAACGCCCTGACTCCTACCCATGATGAAACCCCTGGGGATGGAACACACGCAGAAGGGAGAGCCCTGACTCATACGATAGGTCCAGCACAGCGCTGCTCAAAGTGCGGTCCCTGGGCCCGGCCCGTAAACTGTTTGATGTCCGTCTCTGGCCAGACAAGTACAGAAACTGAGAGGAAGCATATGGAAACTTTTAGAGCAGTTTGGGGGGGAGCAATGTTTTTATCTGTTGGCTCTCATAATTTTTAAAATTGGACTATACTACGTATGGTTGTTATTTTTTTTCTTTTTTTTTTTTTTGTCTTTTTGCCTTTACGTAGAGCTGTACCCGTGGCATATGGAGGTTCCCAGGCTAGGGGTCTAACAGGAGCTGTAGCCGCCGGCCTACACCACAGCCACAGCAACGCGGGATCCAAGCCGCGTCTGCGACCTACACCACAGCTCACGGCAACACCGGATCCTTAACCCACTGAGCAAGGCCAGGGATCAAACCCGCAAGCTCATGGTTCCTAGTCGGATTTGTTAACCACTGCGCCACGACAGGAACTCCTGTTATTTCATTTTTCTAATAATTCATCAATCCACAGAAGATTTTTAACTGTTCCTTAGATAGTCTGAGATGCACTAGCCTAGATTTTAAAAACTTGGTGGGGGGGTGTTAATTGAAACAGTTGGGGGGCTGGTTAACAGGTTAACAGCCACCACACATTCACACACACACTTACACACACTGTGTGTGTGTGTGAGTGAATGAAGCAAAACTGCATCTTACGTGGAATGATAGACTGGTGTCATCCTCAGACTTAAATGCTACAGGGCCAATGGTCTCCATCACATCTCCTTTTATTTTATTTTTTTTCTTTTGGCCATGCCTGCAGCATGCAGAAGTTCCCAGGCCAGGGACTGAGCCCGTACCACAGCAGTGACAATGCCAGGTCCTTAACCCACTGAGCCACTAGGGAACTCCCGTCTGGTTTTTGAGGGTAAAACCTCAAGCAGAGATTCCTTTAGCCCTAAAGTAAGGGCTGCTTCCCGGTCACTGGGGCACCTTCCCGCCAGTGTACTAGCAGACAAAAAGAGAAGTTGTTAAACCAGCAGGGGAAATTGATGCTGGTTATCGTGAGGAGTCAGGGTTTCTGCTATACCAGGGGGACACAAAGGATTATGTCTGAGACTCAGCCAGTTCACTGGGGGCACCCCTTGATAACCATGAATGGGCTATTGTGGCCACTAATGGGCCTGACAAAGTGCCAGTGTCCGGGGGCCCAGCCTCTCGGGGATAATGGACTGGTCTGTCCCACCAGGCAGGCAGAAAGGCCCACTCTGTGTAAGGAGCATTTAGCCTTGGTGGGAGAGCGCAATACGATTAAAACTCAAGTGTAGCCTTAGCGTCAACTGCAGCAGTAAAACCTCAGCTCGTCTCATTAACCCTCCAGGTGTCTTTTTGTCTTTAAGGAAGTCTGACCCCTCATTGCTGGGAAGCCTCAGTAGGACAGAGTAAACATCCCTGGGGCAGAAGTGGGTCTGAGTAGGAGGTACAAGCAGGGGACTGGAGCAGATGCTGTGAGCTCCCTGCCTGCCTCCCCTACCAACTGCTGTTCTGGTCCCCACAGCTGCCGCGGCCACGGCCAACACCTCCCTGCCCCGGCAGCGCTCCCTGCAGATTCCGCAGAAGTGCTGGGAGACCCACGAACGCAGAACAGCCTCCGCCAGAGCTGGAGGGGTGGAGGTGTTGAAGAATTCAGACTTGGTTTCCCTGCCCATCTGGTGGAATGACACTCCAACGTGATGAATGCTGTCTTCCAGACTTCCCCAGGGACAAAGACGCAGTTTCCCCAGGACGTCACCTGCTCAACAGCACACCTTTTATGGGCTTTCTTCCCTGCTCTGCCTCCCCTTCCCTGCTCCATCCATGCTACCTGGGATCTACGCCAAAATCAACTACTTGCACCCAAATTCTCGGCTCAGGGTTTGCTCGGCGGGAAACCCAACCTAAGACCTTCCCCCCAGGTGACTCCCGTTTCAGTCTCCCTCCTGACTCATCCTCTTGGGACTCTGCATGTTTAGCTCAAGTTCTAGGCTCCCTCGTGGACCACTTCTTCTGCCCCTGGTAGAGGCAGCTTCTGAGGTCTCCCTCCTTTTAGGTCTAGTCCCCACTGCGATCAGGTCCCCTGCTGCTCAGCAGGAAAGCCTCCCTGCATCACTGAAGTGTCCGGTCACTTCAGGTTCTGGAAGCCTGGGGTGGCCAACATCCTGCACCCAGGTCCACAGATTGCTTGAGTTCCAGGTGTGGGGATTCTCTGGTGTATTTCCAGGGAGATGTGCAGACTTCCACAGAGGTAGCTGTTTGCTGGACAAAAGCGTGCGTGGCGGAGCGCGTGGCCTCAGAGATTCCTCCGCAGCCCTGCATCTCTGATCTGCGATGCCCCTCCAGGAGCGGGTGCTCTCCTGCTCCGCCCCAAACCAGCAGTGCCCATCAGGCCGGCAACGATTTCCTCACCAGAGCATGGTGACAGCTCAGTCTCTTCAGAAGCACTCACTGTTCCGTTAGGGGAGGGGGACCAGGGTTACAAGTTTTCAGTGGGGACATTTCAGGCAAAGGGACAGGTTGCTTATGCGGGTTCCTATTCTGCGTCCCCAAAATCACAGCAAGAAGACAAAGCACGCGTTCCTTTAAAGCGCTCAGGAGAGACCTGGAGAGCTCCTGGCCAGCAGGCTCCAGCAAGGGAGCAGGGTAAGGCTATCCAAAACCCCAGCAGTGAGGGCAGGGGCTGGAGGGAGACCCTGAAGGAAACGGAGGACAAAAGAGAGGCATCAAAGCGAATGAGATGAAATAGCAGGCATCAAGGTAGGGGCCTCGGTGAAGAGGAGGATGGGGAAAGAAACGACACTCCCCCAGACAAACAAAACACTCAGATACACACAATCAAAGAGGAAACAGCCGCAGAGACCACAAATGAAATTGAAAGTTGTTATGGCAACTGGCACAGGTGGGCGGGCACTTGTGCCTACTGAATTTACAAAATTAAAGTAAGCTTGCATTTGCTAACTAATTAAATAATGCCTTCTAAATATTTCTAATCTCCCAGCCATCAGGCACAGAGAGGTTTGGGAACGCAGAGAGCTGGAACTCTTATTTATTTACCTGGGGGTCTGAGACCTGCCTCATTAAGGTGGCTCAGGCCAAGGAAGTGGGGGGGGGCATAGGGGAGCGGGTTGGCAGGGGGCAGGGGGCAGGCAGCATGAGGGCACCCCTTCCTAACTCCAGCAAAGGGCAAACAAAGGCAGGGAACTCTCACTCAGAGCTCTCAGGAGAAAGACAAGGAAAGGCTGAGGCAGCCTGGCACGCAGTGTCCTTGGCCTCAGTAATTCTGTAGTCCCCTCCCCACCCCCCAAGCCCTACTCAGGACTAGAAAGAGACTGGGTGATGAGGGGTCCCAGAGAATTTGTAGGGACCAGAGTCCAAGCCCTCTGCCAAGGAAGCATCGTGAAACTCAAAGGCACAAGTCAAATAAGGCCACTGGATGGAGGAGACAATTATCCTTTCTGTGTGTGGGGGGGGGGGGAGGTTGGATTGGTTTATTTTTTAAAAAGAAAAAGAAAAAGAAACCTCTACAGGAATCATATGCACCATCTTAGCTGCTCTTCCCTGGGGAAATAAATTACACATAGCACTGTACACAAACACAGCTCCAAACACAAACCCAGCTGGCAGTGCGGTGGCACTTCTCTCCCTGGGGAAATAAATTCCAATGTCTATATATCTCTATCTATAGATACATACACAGAAAAGGTCACTCCGTGTCTCCTTCAGTGCTCCTTTCACTTGAAATTAAACAATAATTGTTTTGGTGTTTAGTCTCCGGCAAAAGCATAGAGCTGATGGATTGGAAATCAGCTGTGAAGTAGCTTACCTAAACACACAGCACGGGTCTTCTTGTTACGCCCTCAGGCAGAGTAAGAGAGGGCCCGGGACACCAGGATGCAGAGATGTGCATAAGGTAAACATCAGAGGAGGCCCCATCTGATGCACAGAATCCAGCTGGAGTCTGGGGACATGCAGGTCACCCCACAGGCAGCGAGGGCTGTTCCAGTGCTTTCCTGCATCAGTGACAGTGGTGGTGGTGCTGGTGGCATGTATCTCCAGGAAAGGACAGGTCTTCTGGTTTCCCTCCACAGCTGTGACCAGCCCAGCCTACAACTGTTAAGTTCCACTGAATTTGAAAGCTTTGGAGGCAGACATGTAACAGAGCAGGACCCTATGGGGCCTTCCCAGGATGGACAGCACACTCCCTATGTCCTCTGCCTCTCTGTAGAAGGTGAACCAAAGGATTGATTTAATCAGAGAAGTGTGAAAATGCAGAAGCAAAGGAAAGCAATCAAACAAGACGAAACAATAGTAGTTTAGCCACTAAACAAAGTCAAGGACCTTTAGTTTCTCCTCATTCTCTATAGATAACATTCTGGGCCATATCCCATGAGTTTTTTTTTGTAGATACTAAAATCCTCGCCAGGGGAAAGACGTTAACTACATGATGACCATGATGTTGCCACAACATAAGCTGCCACAATTCAGAGAACTGGCCCCAAGGGAAGATACCAACCCTGGAATTGAAGATTAACTGTACTTAAAACAATTCAGATGACACCAATCAGACCCCTGCATGACCAATGTCAAGATGATTGTCAGAGGAGTTCCCGTGACAGCGCAGCAGAAACAAATCTGACTAGTATCCATGAGGAAGTGGGTTCAATCCCTGACCTCACTCAGTGGGTCAGGGATCTGGTATTGCCGTGAGCTGGTGTAGATTGGCAGCTATAGCTCTGATTCGACCCCTAGCCTGGGAACTTCCAATATGCCACAGGTGCAGCCATAAAAAAAAAGCAAAAAGAAATCCCCCAAACAGAAAAGATGATTGTCAGAGCATGTAGTTCCCCCTGCCCTGCCTATGCACCCCTGAAATTCCCCTTCAAAAACTCTTGTCCTGTATCAATAAGAAGGAGCTTGTTCTTTGGGACATGAGTCCTCCTTCTCCCCAAGATTGCTGGCTTCCTCAATAAAGCTATCTTTCCTTTCACACAACACTTGTCTCTCAGTATTGGATTCTTGAGTGGCAAGCAGCCAAACCTAGGTGTGGTAACAGCAGTAAGTCTCATTTTACAGATGAAAAAGTGAAGGCTGGGACTGGTGACAAAGATTAATCAAGCTCCAGGAGGGCAATGCTTTTGCCTCTTATATTCACTGTTATGCACAGTGCTTGGCTCATCCGGAAGGAAGGGAAACATCAGGAGTCCTGTCTCCCTGTCCTCTCTTTTCTCCCCTGACCATCTGACTTCATTGGGGTGGGCACCGGGGTGTGGCAGCACAGTGCTAAGTGGCATGGCAATACCAGGCCATGCCCAGAGTGGAGCTGGAAGACCTGTGCTGGTGGCGCTAGAGCCTCAGGGATGATTCTATCCAATTGGGGCTCTTTGCTTTCTCATGCTCAGAACCACAGCCTTCCAGACACCTCTGTGTGCCCCTCCCCCAGCATGCAGCCCACGTGGATCCCTCCCTTCTCTGACTCCTCCCACATTCGTCTTCCTGGCCAGTCAGCATCTTGTGGGCGTTACCCCACTCTATGCCACATGATGCCCGTTCACTGCCCCTTGATGTGCAAACACTCACGTCTACCACGTCCCTCTGGAGGGTAAGCGGTTGCCAGGGATGGTGCTGTGCACACAGGGCATCGACAAATGCTTGAGGGGCTGATGGACTGACAGGTGAACCAACAGCACAGTGAGGTTTTCTGGAGGACAGGCCTCAGCGCCCAGGACAAGCTGCTGGGAATACCAGTTCTGGTTCTGCAATGAGTATCGGATCCGATTTGATGCCTTACACAGCCTTTGGCACATCCAGATTAGCTGGGTGGCTTTAAAGACCCCATAGTCATTTATGCTTCAGCTCAAAGAGTCCCCTGCACTCACCTTCTGCGTGTATGTCTGTCCCCTCCCTCCCCTCTGCCTGGCTCTCCCTCCCCACACCTCTTCTCACGAAGCCATCTTTGGCTTCAGACAGTGCGCCTCGCTTAGGCCTGGGAAGCCACCGGGACGAGGCCTCCAGTGGGTGCTCTCATGACTCCAAAAGCTGACACCCGGAGCAAGAGCACCGGTGCCTCCTCATCCTGGAGCGTGGGATACATGCAGCCTGGGACCCCAGAGCTTCCATCCCCTGTGGTCCGGGAGAAAGAGAAGGCCACCAGGAAAGAGGTTCCTGAGAATCCAGGAGCTGGAGAGGCAGCCCCAGCCTGGGAGGCCAGGCCCCAGTCCGTAATTTCGAGGCCAGCTGGCCTTGGTCTGTTTTGTCAGGACAGGCTTGACCGTCACGGGCCCTCCTGCATCTTAGCAGGGAGGAGCTGTGCATGCCCTTTCGCTGGCAGATTTGTTCCAGTAAAACTAGGCCTGTCCTTCCCGATCAGCTTCTGGGCCATGAGTCCCCAGGGTACGGGGGAGGGAGAGGTCAAGACACAAGAGAGGATGTCACTTCCCACTGAGGTCTGGCCCGGCGAGCAGGGAGGGGGGCTGCCCGAGACACGCTCTGAACTCTGCCGTCACCACCTCTCTTCCTTTCAAGCCTTGTCTGGAGCCGCAAGCAAGGGGAGTGCGTGAAGCCCGGCGGGGCAGGGCAGCCGCTCAGCTGTACACGGGCAGTGATGCATGAGCCTCATCCAAGCCTGCACCTCACGACAGAGCCAGACAAGACCCAGGTGCTGTGTGCCGGGCACGGCACCGGGCTCTGGGGCTGTGGTGGCGAACAAGAGCGACCCAGGCCCAGCCCTCAAAAACAAGGGGTGACGATTCTGCTTTGCTATGGGAGAACAGGGTGCCAGGGGATCCATGGGGACAGGGCAGAGGATGCATCTGCTCAGACAACAGGGCTACCAGACCTGGCAACATGGTGTGGGGGCCACGGGTGTGAGCTTGAGAGTGGAACACACCTGGGTCCAAACTCTGGCTCTATGTTTACTAGCTGTGTGACCTCAGGTGAGTAACTTAATTTCTCTGTGTCTCAGTTTCCTTCGGTAAAATGGAGATTGGAAAGATCAAAGTTCCCATCTCACAGGGTTGTTGCAAGAATCAAATGAGGAAATGCTTTTTGGGGGGCACCAGGCTGCGTTGGCTGTTGGTGGTGTCAGCTTTCACCCTTGCTGTTGTTGATATTGCTGGTAATAATAATGACAGGAAGAGCAGCTGTTGCTATTGTCATTGCTGTAATCGTTGGTGTCTGCAGAGTCTCCCAGCAGCTACCAGGCTGTGACAGGCCAAGGCAACCTGGGCAGGGTCTTAGGTGGCCGGCGAGGGCACAGGCAAGTCGCCTTGCTGCAAAGCACTTGAAGCACCAAGGACATCACATGAACAGAACCTCTGACACAGGAACAACACGGGACCAGATCCGAGTCCCATCAGCGGCAGGGGTGACAGCCTAGAATGACTTAAATCACTCCCGCTCCATGATCAGGATCAGGCTGGGAGATGGAGAGACACTGCCCGGCAAGGGGACCGAGGGGCCCCAACTTTCAGAGAACGAAGGGCACAGAGGCAGGGCCCCATAAGGAACGGGCATCCAAGAGCTTTGACCTGGATGGTGGCAGAGAAGCTCTGGACCAGTCTTGGCAGCGAGCATCCGTTCTAAGTTTCTTAACCTGTTCCCACTTTGGAGCGGTTCCAAAACCTGACTAATGCCATGGATTGTCTCTCCTAGGAAAATTCACATACATACTCTACATGAAAGTTCAGGGTTTGAAGGACTCCTGTGAACTCAAGAACATCAGAATAAGAATTGCTCCAGGTGCATTCCATCGACAGCCAGGGACGCCCAAAAAATTCCCACCTGCTGAGGTGTCAGCAATGAGAATATAAGAGCCTGGCTGGGTCCCCACACATCATGTCTCCTGCTGTTTTCTTAAGAGGGGGACACTCAGAAGGCAGACACTGTCCAGCGTTCCCTTGAGTTTGGGGACATCCAATGCCCCACCGTCCTTGTTCATTCAGTGTCTACCACCATTCGTGGCACCTTTCTTGCATGCCAGGCCTGAGCCTGCACTGAAGGAATGTGGGACAGACCTCGTGCCTCCCAGAGAGAAGGCCGGCATGAACACAGCCAGCCCCGAGCCTTGGCACAGATGATGGGTTTAATAGAGAGACACGCAGAGTCTCTGGGAGCCGCAAATCATCGCATCTCAGGGCCCCGGGGGTGGGATGAGAGGAGACTTCCCGGAAGAGGCCTTGATTCTGAAAGGCAGACAAAATCTATCTTTGAAGGGAACACAGCAGAATGGCTAGAGTTTCTATGGGATTTTGCAGACATGGAGAGTGATATTCACGTTGCCTGACTTCTCTGTTTGATGTTTTGACATCCTGTGGCCTCAGTGACACTGGAGGGATGGTCCCTCCACATTAGCTAATTTCCAGAGCTAGCAAACCACCCAGTCCAGGACCTTGACTCCGAAACTCCTCCTGTGTGATGTTCTTAGACTCAGCCACGCCACCGTCCCCCTGCCCTCAGCACCCCAAGGCCAGGCACTAGGTGACTCGGGACAGCCCTGCGCCCGGAGCCCACTACCTGATCCTAAACCTGCTTGTCCTTCTTTGCCCATCCCTTCCTGCAGACACCACATAAAGACCCTTGCCCAGATTTCGTCCCTTTCTCTGCTCCTAACCAACCCTGATGCTTCCCCACGTGGCCCTGCATGGCCTGTCTTTGTCTAGGAATCCGGGAATATAAAAACTTCCTTCCTTCATGACAGTCGTTTCTGTCTGTATGTCTTACCACACCGGCTTCAAACAAACCCCGGACATCTTTAAAATATGGGCTTGCCTTCCTGAGGGAAGAGCTGGCTGGCTGAGCTTGACTCCCAGGAATCTGGGATTGATGGAAACTTGCAGAGGTTTTTTTCCATGGGACCAGCTATGTGAGGGAAGAGGACACTGTCAGAAAGGCAAGCCTAGACCCGCCTACGTTTCAAGACAGAGCAGACTAGCGCCCCCAAGATCTACCAAAGACCTCTGCGGGCTTTGGGACTTCACCGAGCTTATGAACCTTTATATCAGAGACCTCTAAAGAACAAGTCTTCCGGGTCTATTTAAAGAGCCAAGAAAGGAGTTCCCGTCGTAGCTCAGTGGTTAACGAATCCGGCTAGGAACCATGAGGATGCGGGTTCGATCCCTGGCCTTGCTCAGTGGGTTACCGTGAGCTGTGGTGTAGGTTGCACACGCGGCTCGGATCCCGCTTTGCTGTGGCTGTGGTGAAGGCCGGCGGCTACAGCTCCTGTTAGACCCCTAGCCTGGGAACCTCCACATGCCGCGAGTGCGGCTCTAGATAAAAAAAGGCAAAAAGACAAAAAATAAATAAAATAAAAGAGCCAAGAAAGGCTGCAAGGTTCTACTTGGGACTCTTCCTGGGAGGAAACCCGTCCCTCCCTCTGTGAGAAAACTAGTCCCTTGGCGCCTGTGACGGCGTCTGTCGTTAACCGAGCGTGTGAAGTGGATTCCCAGCGCACGGGGGCTGGTGGTGGCCACCGGAGAATAGAAAAGCACACCGGTCCCTAGGGCCTGGGAAAAAGAGAGGGTTTTTCCACTTTACCTGGCAGGAGGCCCGCCTGTGGTTTTCCTGAAATCCCTGCGGGCCACCCTGAGAGGCTGTGGGGAGGATGGGGCGCTGGGTCTGTGCCGGGAGGCAACGGGAGGGACTCAGCGGCCCCGATCCACAGGGGCCACAGGGAGGGAAGAAAGGCCCTGTCCCCACAGCTGTGCACAGCAGCCAAGACAGCCCTGAAGGGCAATCCCATGAGGTCAGCAGAGGGAACCAAAAGGGCCGCGGGGCAAAGGCCAGAACACTGGGCCGCTCATGTTTCTCTGGGGTCAAAGCCACAGTACTAGTCCCTCCCACACGAGCCCCACAGCCAGGAAGAATGGGCCCCTTTGAGCTCCCCGGCTAGAGGTCATGGGGGCTCTTCTTCGTGTGTGCGGCCTGGACCGGGACTTCCTGCTGCCCAGGAGCCGGCTGGCTCAACAGGGCCCATTGTCAGGGTGGGGTGAGGGCAGGGCTGGAGGCCAGGGTCACTCTCAAGGGCCCAGCACTTCAATGGCCATCACCCTACAGCCAGTGACCGCAGCCTGGCTGGGGCAGCATTCTCAGATTCCTCCGTGGGGTCCAAGCAGCAGGCTTTGCTCCATCATCAGCCACAGTACACGCACCAAAATGCTCATCTGTGGTGTCAGCCATGAGACTGGCACAGCCTTGCTGGGTCCCTGAGTTTATATGCCCTGCTGTGCGCTCATCTGAGATTCCCTATAACCCCAGGAGGTACGTGTCCAGGGCTGAGGGCTGCCCCGTACTGGGGCCCAGGGCACTGTGTGACTATTTGCAACTTGCCCCTGTCTGCATTGCAGCTGTCCCCAGATTCCTTCCTGCTTTGACCCTTATCTCACTCTCTCTCTCACCCCTAGCCCTCTAGCCTCTAGTGCAAAGCCATTCCCCAGCTGCTGGCCTCCCAAGCCAGACTGGACTTGGCCTTAGCTGTGCCTTTTGGGCTATTCCTAGTAGAATGCCATACATCCTATTTATAGGGAACAACCTTTCTCCCCATCCTTCTTCCCAATTTAATTATTAACAGCATCCCCTTTCACCCTTAGGAGCCCTCTGTTTTGGAAGGTAAATGATACGGCCAGACTCCCTATCTGGCACCCTTCAGCTGCCCCACACTCACAGTGGTCCTGAAATCTCAGGCCTAGGTGGCACCCCTTCCTGGCCATGAGCGGCAGTACCATCACACCCGCCATGCCCACAGAGTGGGGACCAGATGGCCGGCAACATCCTGTTGAGCAAATGAGGACAATGAGATGGCAGAGAGAGAAGGATCTGCCCAAATCACTGGCTGGTTAGCAGCAGCTCAGACTATATGAGGGCCCTATGCCAGGTTTTTCACTAAACAGCAAGCAGTCTTCATGACCACAGCCCCTGCCACATCTCATTGCTGTCTGGGCTACCCCCTTGGGACTTAACCTTTGCTGTCTGGCGTTGTTCTGGAGGTGTTTCATATATAATGGGTTGTCTTGTGCAGACTAAAATCACAGAGCCTGGAAACTATATCTTCTCCTTTTCTTGGCTTAGACACGGAGAACACACTCGAGAAATCCTTGCAGAAACATCTCGAATGTTGCTAAGTCATGTGGCTTTACGAGGCTCCTCCAGACATCTGGGAAGCCTTGATCAACAGCAAAGGGACAGTAGAGGTGGCTATTGGAGAAAGCTCTCTCTAAACTGCCTTTCAAGTCTTTTATCTGGTCCGGTCTGGGCTGCCTGGGCCAAGGCCATGTGTGGAGAAGTCCCCTCCCCGGCCTGCAAGACCAAGAACAGAGGTATTCCTCCAGGGAGGTGGGTGTCACGGGCAGGGGCGCACAGCTGTCTCAGGGACAGGTCCTGGTCCCCATCCCCGTAAGGAAGGTCCCAAACCCAGGCCAAGACTGGACCACTGGTCTCAACTTTTAGGGGCAGGCCATTCTCTATCTTGTGACCCTCTCAGCTTTCCCTGCTTGATCCTCACTGAGCAGGTGGCCTCAGAAATTTTCTTCCCTTCTCTGAACCTCTGTCTGTTCATCTATAAATGGAGAGGCGTGAACCAAACCAGTGCTGCCCAATAGAAATATAACGTGAGATGCATATACAATTTAAAATTTTCTAGTAGCCATATTGAAAAAGTAAAAAGAAATGCCTGAAATTAATTTTAAGAATTTATATCCAAAACGAAATAAAGAAATAAAAGAATTTATATCATCAAACGCCATATATGTATATAATATATGCTATCATCTCAACATGTAGTGAATATAAAAAATTTTAATGAGATGACTTTACATTCTTTTTTTTTCATACTGAGTTTGAAACCTGGTATGGATTTTACTTCTGAGGCACATGTCAGTTCAGACCAGCTACATTTCAATTGCTCGACAGACACATGTGACAAGTAGCCGCCATACTGGACAACACAGGACTGGATGATCCGAACGTCCCTTCTCGTTGAGATGACTTCTGATCTCATGATAATGCCTCTGTGTTTACCTGACACCTGACCTTCCACCACCAGGAGCTTCCTACCTGCTCGCCAGGAGGTGCAACACCACATCCTGCCCTGCCCAGCTGACCCAGGGCTGACCCCGGTACACTCTGGATATGATGTTTGCAAGGTGCGGACTTCTAAACCATGCAGGGTCTTGCCTAAAGTGTGAAAACTTTGATTTCCAAGTCTGGGTTTCCTTACTGCCCAACTTAGAACTTCTCTTCTGAGGCAGCCCCTGGACTCGCAAACCTAGAGCAGAAACTGAAAAAAGGGAGTTAGAAGCCCGCATACATGGCAGTATTTCTCTTGGGCAATTCTGTGGACATTTGCTTCATGCCCAGTGTGAGACCAGCACTGCACCAAGCTTAGGGACACCAAAAAAGTGAGATGATAGTCATGCCTCCCCTTTAGACCCTGACCCTGACATGCACGTGGTAAACAACTAAAGGATGGCATGAGACAATGCATACTAAAGTGTTAAATTGGATCCTGCACCATCAGAAGCCATATTAGTCGGGGTCTCCGCAGGAAACAGATGGCACACTCAAGCTGGGTAATTGAGGAGAGTTTAATGAGAATACTGTTTTAAAATACGCGGGAAGGGTTTAGGGAAAGTCCCAAGGGATAATGTGCACCACCGCCCGAGGCCTAAAGAGGCTGGGGAAGGAGACATTGAGAAGGCAAAGAGGACAGCTGTATGGGGAAGTCCGCTTAGCAAGAGCTGTAGCAACCGGAGGCAACCCCACAGGGAATGTGTACTCCTGGCTCAATCTCCTGCCCCCTCAGATCTTCTGTTGGTTCATCCCATTGGCTAAACCCAACCTGAAGCTAAGGGAAGGGAGCCAAAGTAGGTCAGCTTCCCAGCATAGCGCAGGGAAGGGTAGATTTGGAGACACCAGGAGAAGACATCCTACCCAGGGACCAGGATGCGAACACCACAGGTGGTAAGTGGAGGGAGGTCAGGGTAGCTATGGGGGTGGGGGAAGGTTCTAGTGGAGGCAGGACTAGACTTGAGTCCTGTCACATGAGTAGGCTTTCAGAAGATAAGGGAGGAGGACCCTTCAGCTTGGACAGCAGGGTCAAGGGCAGAAGGCCTGAACAAACTCAAACAGGTGCAGGTGATTTGGCCCTAAGGGGTGGAGTGGCCATGATAAACCTCTGCAGGAACCTAAGTTCCTTCCCTCACCGGCTCCAAGATCACAAAATCCCAACATTCCTTCCTGGAAGGGTGGACTTGAATGTGGCCCCCTAAAAGAGGGCAAGGGCTTGGAAGGGCAAAGAGAACGGATAAGAGTTGATGCTTGATATTTCTATGGTGAGGTCTGAGAGACAGCAAAGCAAAAGATGGTCTTCATGGTCCAGTACAGAAGCGTAAATGGTTCCAGACTCTAGATATAACCAGGGGAATAAAGGTCTAATAAGCGTCAGAGTAATAACTCGAACGGTCTCAAGTATGAGTATCGCATCTTGCATGAGGTCGTCACGTTTGATTATCTTAGTGATAAAAAGGAACAGAAGGAAGTTGGGGAGAGAGGCAACAAACACATTGAGTATCAAATACATGCCAGACGTTGTGTACAGCATCATACACTGTGCATGTCCACAATCCTAGTCTTCCCATTAGAGAAGGACACTAAGGATCAAAGGGATTAACTGATTTGTCCAAGTTTGGAGAGCCAAAGCAGAATGGGACTGGCTCCCAATATGTGATTCTACGTATCTATGTACTTTCCACACTCATAAAATAATGAGAGAACAATGAAAGCCAGCATCAGATGAGACCCTGGACTTTAATTGCTTTACAAGAAGTCAGAGCACTGGATGATTAAGGCACCGGTGTTACAGGGATCAGGGCAGAATTTGGGCTACAGACAGTCAGTGCCAGGGCTCAGAGAACGGTGGTAACCTGAAAGAGCAGATGAGAGGATGTCACAGGGCAGATTCAGGACTTGAGCTGAGATCACTGCCCACCCAAGTCAGGTTTCCATGGAGACCAAACTCCTTCTGGGAGCTGTGATCCACCCTCTTCCATAACACATATGGCCCATGTGAGTGGGCCATAACCAAGAGCCCACTGCTGCCCAGCCTGGGGCTCACAATCCAGATTTCTGCTCTATGCAGTCAGACAGTTCAAAAATGAAATTTCAAGTGTATAGGAAGATATATTGGGCTTAAATTTAGAGTCTGTGTGTCCGATGAGCCAAGAGAGTGAAACGAAGAGTAAGCTGTGGGTTACCGCCCCAGCCGCTGAGTGTCGTGAGGGGCGGGGACATACTTGTTCTACCAAAGTTCAAGTATAATGTTTGTTAGGATAGCCTTTCTCGTCCATAACATCTTTGGTTGGAAAATGCAGTCATCATTTCTTATCTGGGCTGTGTCTGTAAGAGAAAAGCACCAGATGGGAAAGGGTCAGCCAGTGTTCCTGATGAATTCATGACTGAACTAGCAAATACGGTTTGTTGGAGCCAATGAGATCTGGTATTTAAATGGGGTTGGGAGTCGGTAAGAAAAGAGAATAAATGGATCAAAGGACAGCCTCTACAAGGCACTAAGGAAGTGCAGGCAAGTTGCAGCATTCGATGGGCTAGAGAAGCCATCCTCCAAGCCCCTGATCACACCCTGTGAACATCAGAATCTGGCGAACTCTGGACTGGTCCACGGTTTGGACCCCACCCATGGAGATTCCAGTTTAGTGGTCTGAGATGGAGCTAGAAGTGAATAGGATTTTTTCCTTTTTTTTTTTTAATTGAAGTATAGCTGACGCACAATATTATATAAGTTACAGAGGTACAATAGAATGGTTCACAATTTTTAAATATTATGCTCCATTTATGGTCAATATAAAATATTGGCTCTATTCCCTGTGCTGTACAATACATCCTTATGGCTTATTTTATACCTAAGGGTTTGCACCTCTTAATCCCCTGCCCCTATCGTGTCGCTTCCCCCTTTGCTCTCACTGCTAACCACTACTTTGTTCTCTATATCTGTGAGTCTCTTTGCTTTTTGTTATATTCACTAATTTGTTGTGTTTTTTAGATTCCGCATATAAGTGATATCATACAGTCTTTGTCTTTCTCTGTCTGACTTATTTCATTTAGCATAAAACCCTCCAAGAAGTCCATCTGTGTTATAGCAAATTTTCATTTTTTTATGGCTGAGTAGTATACTACACACACACACACACACACACACACACACACACACCCCATATCTTCTTTATCCAGTCATCTGTTGATGGACATTTAGGTTGCTTCCATATCTTGGCAATTGTAAATCATGCTGCTGTGAACATTAGGTGCATGTATTTTTCAAACTAGTGGTTTTAGTTTTTTGGATATATTCCCAGGAGTGGAATTGTTGGGTCATATCATAGTCTATTTTTAGTTCTTTGAGAAACCTCTATACTATTTTCCACAGTGACTGCCCCAGTTTACACTCGTACCAACAGCGTACAAGTTTTTCTTTTTCTCCCCATCCTGCCAACATTTGTTCTTTGTATTCTTTTTGATGATGGCCATTCTGATAGGTGTGAGGTAATATCTCATGTGGTTTTGACTTGCACTTCCCTGATGATTTAGTGATGTTGACCTTTTCATCGGCCTGGAAAACTGATACTTCTTAAGAACACTTCAAGTGCTGCCAGAATTGTAAAAACACTGCTGCACATCCAAGTCCACGCTTTCTGAAGCCCTGCCTCCTTCTCCCTCCTTCCGCATGCCCAGTTTCTGGGGCCACCTATCCGCAGGAGGCAGCATGTGATAAAGCAGCCCCAGGATCACTGCTCTCTGAGTGGCAGGGTGACCAGCTGTCCCATTTGTAAACTGGGAAGCCCATCATTCTAGGAAAGCCCTCAGCACCAGCAGATTTGGAGGTCGGTCACCCTTCTTCCGAATTACCAGCTCACCTGGCCCTGACATCTTTCCACTCACCTCCTTGACCTTTCCTGCTCATCCAAGGCCCCACAGACCGTCATGAGGACCCTGGGGCCCACCAGTCCCCATCTGGCCTCCAGTTCTGGTCCTGGGCCCTGGGAAATGCCCAGTCCTCCTGTTTCCTCAGCCCGGGGTACCCCACATATTTGAGAAGGCACGGGGTACGCCGAGGACATCCACTTGGGGGCCCCCGGGTTGATTTGCCCCATAGGTGAAATTGCACCGCGGGAGCTAATGCGTTCCTTCGTGTGGTCCTGGGGCTCTAAACCCAGGAGCCGTTTCCTAAGCAATGTTCATATTTATTTGTGAAATGATATGGCCTTTTATAGCACACTTACAAAGATGAATAAATCCCTGTTCACATGGCCCAATTTGTTGTTCTAACCTGACACTTTCGTGTCATAATCACCTTTCTTTCAGCTGGTTATGGCCAAGGCTGTTAGGGATTTATTAGAAGCGTTTTATAATGTGCTTTACAAGATGTTGTTCGAGGCTGTGGCTTTGTTTATGGGAGAGAAGGGGAGGGATGGAGCAAAGGGGGTAGAGAGAGAGGAGAACAGGTGACTTGGTGCATCTGGAAGCATCACCCAGGGATGCGTTTAGTGGGAATTCTCCTTCCACCCCCACTCCCAGCCCCCACTCCTGCTCACCCACCACTTGAAAAACTTTGATCTCCCACTTCTGCAATATTATTGATCTTTAGAGATGAGGGGGGCAGAAAGAAGACACGGACATCAAGGAGATTTTAAGATAAGACTGGGGATGATGGGATCTCCTTTATAACCACTGAAATATCAGCAAGCTTTGATAGAAGTGACCTCTGCCCCCTCCGGTTCTCTCTTCCAAACAAGGAAAAGAAAGAGAAAGCAGGTGGGAGGCCACCTTTGCCAGAGTCTTCCAAGCCCTTTCTGAGGGCTGGAAATAGCTCCCCTGGTGACCTGCTCATCCTTTCCTAGGTAGGCTTATGCTGAAGATGGCCAGGGAAACTCAACTAGCGAGTCCAGATCAGCCTGATAAATTACTTACTGAGAGTGCTGAATGGAGGAACCAAGATAGGCAGGTCATGGTTGGCAGCTTTGGGGAGTTTGCCATTGAGCAAGAAAGGGGTGTTTGCAAGCCACAGACAGCTCCACGTGCTGCTGCTGTCATGGAGATATTTGCAGAAAGCTCCAGGAGCAAAGGAGGGAACAACAGTTTTATGGGTCAAGGGGAATCAGAAGTGCTTCATGAACCCTTGAGGCAGAACTTCAAGAAAAATAAAGCATCCTAAGGAGGCTTTCCATCAGAAACGCCATGTGCAGACAGCAGTACAAAGGCTTGGAGGCCATCCCGCATTCTGACCTTGCCGTTCAGCCCTGCCAGGGACCAGTAACTTTTTTGGGGACTGGAAGATCACAGCAAGCAAGACAGGTAAGAGTTAAAGTCCAAGGGCACTTCCCTGGGACCTGGCATCACCTAGGCAAAGACCCAAGAAGACACAATGAGTCCAAAGATCTGTCTGAGGAACAAGAATGAGCTTATTATAGCTGTGCAGAGGCTCAAAGCTAGACTGAAAAGGTGGCCAGGAGCCAGCTGACCATGATAAAGAGTGTGTACTTTATTCCAAGAGAAAAAAGATGTATCTCATTTTGCATTTTTTCAAAGACACTTGGCCCAGTGCCAGGGAGCACCCTCAGCGCCCAGACCTTTGTTTCTAATAGAGCTCTCCAGTCCAAGGGCTCCAGGGCACCTGGAGGAATGGCTGATCCTCAGGCAAGATCAGGGGACATACCAGATGAGTGCAAAGCAACCTGTAGAGACAAGAAGTAAGAGCATGCTCAAGGGGTTCCTGTAGTGGCTCCACGGTAACGACGCCGACCAGTATCCATGAGGACACAGGTTCACTCCCTGGCCTCGCTCAGTGGGTTAAGGATCCTGCGTTGCCGTGAGCTGTGGTGTAGGTCACAGATGTGGCTCAGATTCCACAGTGCTGTGGCTGTGGTGTAGACCGTAGTTACAGCTCCTGTTAGACCCCTAGCCTGGGAACCTCCGTATGTCAAGGGTGCAAGCCTAAACAAACAAACAAACAAACAAAAAAGAGTGTGCTCAAGAAACAGTGAGATGAGGGCAGGTTCAATGGACATAGAAGCCGACCTGAGGGTGGTCCCAAAGGCCAAAGCTGGAACCCTTAGAGCCCCAAACAAATAGCTAACATCGGATGATAATGCAAAGTATGAAATAAATGCCCGTGATTCCATACTGACATACGTAAATGATGAATTAATAAAGGAATGAATGAGAGAGAAGGGATAATTTCTGTTGATACTCTCCCCTCCCAGAGATGGAGTTTACTTCCGTCCTCCCCTGCCCCTTGAAGGCGAGCTGCTCTTGGTAACTCACTTCCAAAGAGTAGGATCCAGAAAGTGAGAAGAAGTCACTGTCCGGGGGACAAACCCGGCCAACACTGCCCCAGCCAGGTGACCGGAGTCGACAAAGACAGCGACACATCAGGTTTCCAGCTCGTACCCCCGATACGGGGTGATGGGAAGGGCACTTCGCCTCGGGTGGTCTTCCTCCCCCAAATCCGTGGTCCCAACCTACACGTGAGAAAACATCAGATAAATCCAAATTGAGGAGCCCGTGACAAAATACCCAACCAGCACTCCTCAAAACTATCCAAGTCATCAAAAACAAGGAAGGTCTGAGAAACTGTCACAGCCAGAAGGAAGCCAACAGGACATGATAACTAAATGTAATTTGGGATCTTGGACCAGCAGGGGGAACTATCGAAATCTTGACAAATCATGGAGTCGAGGCAACAACAAGGTACCAAGACTGGCTCCTTAGATGTGACCAATGAACCACCAAGGTAACGAACGTAAAATGCTGACAATAGGGGAAAATGGAGTGGGGGGTGTGCGGAAATCCCCATGTTTTCTTATCAACTTTTTTTTGGTCTTTTTTCAGGGCCACACCCACAGCATATGGAAGTTCCCAGGCCAGGGGCCGAATCGGAGCTGCAGCTGCCGGCCTACACCACAGCCACAGCGAAGCCAGATCTTATAGCTCTGGAGGTCAGACAACCAAAATGCGTCTCCTCAGGCAGAAATCAAGGGGCCTGCAGATCTGAATTCCTTCTAGAAAGCTGCAGGGCAGAAACCGTTTCCTTGTCCTTTCCAGCTCAAAGCGGTGCCCACATTCCTGGCTCCTGCCTCCTCCATCTTCAAAGCCAGCAGCCGAGCGTCTTCCTGTCTGCGTCTGACCCTGCGTCTCCTGCCTCCCTCTTCCACATTTAAAGAGCCCCTGGGGTTACATTAGGCACATCTGCATAATCTGGCACCATCTCAGCTGATTACCAACCTTAACTCCATCTGCAACCCTAGTCCCCCGTTGCCATGTGACCACCGTATTCACAGGTTCTGTGAATCTGACGTGGACATCTTCAGTGGGTCATTATTCTACTACTACAGGGATGGAAGCCTGAGCAGGGAAGCACAATTAGCTGGTTTTAGCAAGGAGGGTGGAGGCCAGCGTGGTGGTGAGGAGCAGGCATTTGGGACTCAGACATGTGAGTGCACAGCCCGTCTCCGCAGCCCATTAGCCAGCGGGCGGAGGGCGGTGTCCTCACCCACCCAGGTCCCCACTGGTTATAAGGAGGTGGGAGATCTACTTCACAGAGCTGTTTCCAGGATGACGTTGCATACATACAATCCTAAGACAACACTCGCTCTCCTGAGGACACCGATAAAGAATAGCTGTGGTTGGTGGTGGTGACTGATTGGGTGGAGCAGGTGGGATGAGGGAAAAGGAAGCCAAACCCAAGCGGGGACTGGCTGGACAAAGCAATGATGGGAGGCACTGGAGGAGGAGCTGGTAGGCAAAGGGGAGGCCAAAAATAAGTGGAATTTCCCAAATGTTGAGTCTGGGGTGTCAGGGGACAGCAGGCAACCAGGGTTATGGGGTCACTTTGGGGGGGTCCCTCGGAGCTGTGCTCCCTGGCCCTTGGAATCCCGCCTCCTAGGATAATGAAGGTGACATGTCACGACCCTGGTCATCCCAGAGCACAAACCTCGTACACTGATAAACACCCACCACATGCAGGGTTATCCAGGCAGCTGTTAGATAACCACTCACAGCAGGGCACAGGAAAGGGTCTCAACTAGAAATGCGGGGCTTGGGAAGCATCAGGTGCTCTCCATGGGGAACAGCAGGGACAGCAGAGTGGGCAGAGCCAGGGCCGTCGGGAATCTTCCTGGGACTCAGCTCAGGGGCCATCTCCTCCAGGAAGCCAGGTGGGTTAAGGGCCCCTTCTCGGTATTTGTGCTGCCAGTGGGACAGCTCCAAGGCGCCGGCACTGTCTGCCTCTCCATCTTTCCCAGAAGCTGTGGGAGAGGCAGGAATTCACAGCAGCCTTAGGGTTTCATAAGACGGTGAGATGTTGCCAGTCAAATAGAAGGAAGCTCCTTTTTTTTTTTTTTCTGCAGGTCAGTGGTTTTTAATAATTCTCCACAGACCTAGACACCCAAGAAAATTCCTCACGGGCAAACACTGGGCCTCATTCATCTCTGTGTACAAAGACCCTGGTGCTGGGCTGCTGCGTTACTAGTGGTTCAAAGGAAGGGAGGGAGGGGAGCTGCAGGGAAGAGGGAAGTGGGGAGGGGGCAGGGAGGGGAGAAAGGAGGGAGATGGGAACAAAGGAAGGCGGACAAATGCTGTATAGGGTTTTCTGACCCTGAAGGAAGTATTTCAAGTCCCCCTAACTGTTAGAAATAAATTGCTGGGTCCCTTTGGTTGTTTCCACCAAAGGGGGACCCGAGATCCAAGTCCCCTGCCAGGCAACCAGCCTCGTACTTGCTCCAACCTGGGAAATCTCCAGACTGAGAGCAGAGACCAGGGTGCCCACAGAAGCCACAGGAAATTCCTGTACCGGGTCCCCACCTGCACCGCACCCCCCCCACCCCAGGTCAGCCAGCGGCCACGGCCCATCTGGGCCCTGGAGGAGCCTGGAGCTTCTACAGTCCACTCCAGTTTATTCTCTTGCTTGTTTATGTTGGGTTTATCGTTATGATCACTAGGACAATCTTTAATTTCCTCATCTTCTCTTTGGAAATGACGCCACAGGGAAATAGTTTCACTGTAATCAGATGGCAGGGTCTGTGGAGAAGCAGAAGGAGCCACTGAACCGTGGTGGGTCGTCCGTCAACCTGATTGGAAGATTCCCGCCACCTCCCACGTCCAAGGGCTGTCCCTGGCGCTCCCCAGATGTCCTGTCACAAGGTCACCCATCATGAGCGGGACTATGTTCCAGGGCTTTCTAAAGAGCCTCCGCCTTGATCCTCAGAGTCACCCTTGCTCACACCCCATGTGTAAAGGAGGCCGACGCTCTGAGCCCCATTTAACAGGTGAGGAAACAGGCACCGGTGAGGCCTCTGCTCTCCGAGGCCGTGCTGGGGAAGTACTGCCTCTCCTCCTGCACTCCCACGGGCTCTGACTCACCCTCCGCTCTTTTCTCCCCACCCAAAGAGGCTCCCAGGGACCCCCATTCCTACCCTGCGGTCCTAACCTCATGACCCCAAACCTCTTAAACATCGCACACACAGCTGGGTGTGCAGGAGTTCCCACTGTGGCTCAGTGGGTTAAGAACCAGACCAGCATCCATGATGATGCAGATTTGATCCCTGGCCTCACTCAGTGGGTTAAGGATCTGGCATTGCCATGAGCCACGGTGTGGGTCACAGATGTGGCTCGGATCTGGTGTTGCTGTGGCTGTGGTGTAGACCAGTGGCTGCAGCTCTGATTCGACCCCTAGCCTGGGAACCTCCATATACCACAGATGCAACTCTAAAAAGCAGAAAGCAGAAAGAAAAAAAAAAAAAAAAGCAGAGAGAGAGAATTGGATTGCAAACACGAGTTTCCAAATAAACTAAAAAGCGTTAAGAACCATGATCCAATCCCTACTCAGAAGCTGTGACATCAGCCCACAGGGACAAAACAGTCAGCCATCCCAGTGTGACGAGCACCATCAAGGCCCCAGGCAGGGCGCTGCTGGAGGTTACGAGGCAGGACTTTCTCTGGTGAGAGTTGTATTAAAATGTAGCTGTGGATTTAATACAACTTTTTAAAAATAAAATAAAAAATAAATATGCCTGTGGGATTTTAATTCACGGAGGTGGCAGTGATGACGTAAAGAGATTAACACCGTGGAAAGATTATATTGTCGCTCAGAGTTCCCCTAGAAATGAGAGGCACAGCCCGCCACGCAGGGCCACGCGGGGAAGCACCAGGGCCGGTCAGGAAGCAGGAGCGATGGGAACGCACAGGACGCAGTCCTGGCTCTGTGTTTCGTGGACATGGCAAGGCAGGCCGGGGCAATTGCCGAGGACTGGCCGGTTCGAATACTGTCAGCCCACTCAGCGCTGCAGGCTGCTCTCCAGTTGTCCGACTGAGGGCAAGGGAGCCTTGGCTCAGCGGATGGAAGCTGGATAAAAGCGGTGCTGGGGGTGTGGACTTGGCATTCCTTGGTTGGTTTGCATATGAAAGGTGAAGTCGCAGACACGTGGTTTTATTATCTCCAGGAGTGAGCTGGCCCCAGGAGAGGGGCAGTCTCCCCCAGCCATCAGGGCCCACAAGATGCCAAACCATCATAAAATACAGAAAATTAAAACCATGGTGAATATAGCGGGGGGGGGGGGGAGGAGCGGGGTACAGGCAAGGCCCGACACTCATACGCCCACGACCTCCACAAACGTCCGACATAAACCTCCACGCTGGGTCCCAGCTGTCAGGCCAAGGGAGCCCCCTCTTTCGCCCTCTCCTCTAAGCAAAGGGCAGCCCTTTCGGGGCCAATTTTCCTCCCCAGGCCTCTCTTTGATTATCGTTTTTACCTCGATTTCACCCAGCTTCGTGGGGTTGTCAGGGAGGCCAAAGGAGATGCACAGAACAGGAAAAGGGGGGATTATGCCCTGAGCCCTGCCTCCTGCCGTGGATGTGCCAAAAGCCGGAAGTCCCCAGGAAAGAGTGTCACCCCGTCCCCATCCACTCCAAGATGCCACACAGCCTGGGTGGTGGGGCTGTCTCTGCCACCGCCACAGCTCAGCTCAGGAGCCAGCTCCCAGGTCTGGCCCACGCCATCTGGCGCCTCCAGCTCAGCCGCCTGGGTGGGCAGGGAGAGGACAGCCACACGCACTCCAGGAGACAGCCAGCAGGGCTTCTCCGAGAGCTGCAGCCACTTCCACGCCCTCTGTGGCTCCAGGGGTCCCAGAGGCCCTGCTGCCCGCGTCCCTTGGTGTCCTCCTTCCCTGGCAGCGAAGGCACAAAAGCCTCGCTCGATTCTTTCCTTTGGCCTCGGGCTCTGTTCACACGCCCATCTCCCTGTGTCCCTGATGAAGCAAGGCTCCTTTCTTTCGGCTGAGAAGGTGTCCACTCACAAGTAAAGCAAACTGGGGTCCCAATCTCATCTCCGCAATTCGCTTGCATGTTGCTACGTCTCTCTGAGCCTCAGCTTCCTCATCTGTAAGATGGAATCATAAGACCCACCTTGTAGGATTGCCAGCAAGCCAACAAGCCAGGCTGTGACAGCCTGGCATGGAGCCCACATCTCAAAAGAAGGCAGTGGCAGCCTTTGTGTCCCTAAACCCACTGAAGCACAGGTGCTGAAAGCCTTTGGGGTCCGGAGGGAGCGTGGCTGGGTCCCTGAGGGCGGCGAGGGCTGAGCATGGGAGAAAGGCCCGGATGGGAAGGCTGGGGACCACATTCCACGGCTCAGTTTGTCTGAAGCTGCTCCTACCTCTGGGGCTTCCAAGGAGACCCGCCCCCAGCAGGCTGGCCCCCTTGTGTACCCTGGGGGGCCCCCCAACAATGCAGCTGGCCCAGACCCCAGAGGGAGCCCCAAATATCGGCCAAACCCCTGGAATTGAGACCAAGGGTGCATCGGGCACGTGGGCAACACAATCCAATAGGGTGACGATTCATCATCGTCTTTGGCTGGCAGGTGGCACATCAGTCCTGCAGAATGGACCACAGAATTGCTCCGTGTGCCTAATTATAGACCACAGTGTGGATAATAATAGGATTAATTAACCTGGAAAGCGCTGAACGTAAAGAGACACGTGGCAGCTAAGAAGCCGCCCCAGGGAGCCCGGGGGCACTGCTGGCCTGTGTCACCAATGAGAAGGCTTTTTGAGGTGGGCTTCGTGGGGGTCTGTCAGACAGGGACGACAGGCCGCTAACAGGCAGTCCCCGGAGGAGCCGTTCTCACCTCCTGGCTGAAATGCCGGTTGCCTGGGGTTCCCTGAGGTGGAAGCTGTCTCGTCAGGGATCCCGTGGAAGTGACAGCAGAACCGGAGACCTGCCTGGAAACGGCCTTCCTGTGTGCGCCCAGCATCGTTCTTGGTGCTTCATCCAAGGCCAGAGACATAGGTCCAGGTGCCACGTGTCTGCGATGAAAGAGCCAGCTGCCTGGGGCGCACAGCTCAGTCCCTCAGCCCCTCACGGCCGCGCCCTCCCCTGCCCCAGCCGGGGGGCAGGCACCCCTGTGGCACTGTGACCTGCTCTTGGATGGGCACGCAGGACACTTTCAAGTGCACGGCCTGCAGCCCGGCTGTCTGGCACCTCCAGCCCCCTCCAATCTCATCAGGACCCTCGTCTCCCAGCAACAGGCCACAAAGGGGACCAGAAGTCCCAAGGGGCCCGGTGCTGAGCAGTCACCTCCCTTCCCTCCCCTCCAGGGCCCTCCCCCAAGCCCTCCTCAGCGTCCCCTACAGAGTCTCCCCCACCGCCCCGGCCAAGGTCAGTTTTCTCACAACTGCTCTGAGTACACCCCCAGCACGTGTCCCGTGACGCCTAGAGAGGGCGCGCCACCACCCCCTGTGTGCCAACCCATTTCCCAATTAGTCCATCTCCTAAGCATAGGGACATCTCCGGCACCTTCTGTTCCTCCAAAAGTTTGGGGCGCCGCCTAGGTTTTCATTAAGCCCGTAGCAAATGAATGAACGACAAACAAAATGCCTTTCGTGGATGGTCCACGATAAACCAAACTCTGTCACTTTCGTTTACTCCCCGTGGCAACCCTACAATATAGTTATTTTTGCACCTTCCCTCCTTTTTTTTTTGTCTTTTTGTCCTTTTTAGGGCCGCACCCACAGCATATGGAGGTTCCCAGGCTAAGGGTCTAATCGGAGCTACAGCTGCTGGTCTACGCCACAGCCACAGCAACGCGGGATCCGAGCCATGTCTGTGACCTACACCACAGCTCACGGCAACACCGGATCCTTAACCCACTGAGCGAGGCCAGGGATTGAACCTGCAACCTCATGGTTCCTAATCGGATTCATTTACGGCTGCACCACGACGGGAACCCCCCCTTAGGAATTTATTGACGCCTTATCTAAGGAACCAGGAAGCCGAGGAATTAATGAATGTGTTCAAGGTACCACAGCTGGAAAATGGCAGAGGCTGGAATTTGGGCTGGGCCCGTTCCCATACCCCAGGGCCTTTTTGCATCGCATCCTTCGTGGCAAACATAGTTGAACTGGCAATTTTGGCCTCCATAAACCAGGGATGCCGTGTCTAAGGCCCCATTAGAACACACTCTGCTACCCTAAAAACACGCGGTATCACAGAGGCCATTCAAAGGAGGTTGGCAGGTGGTCTCTTTGCAGCAAGTTCCAAGAGCCCTCCCACCTGTGTCTGAGTCAGGGCCATGCTAGCTGCTGTAACAGGCAGGCCGCAAAGTCCCAGGGCTTCATTCTTTTTCTCTTGAAGTCCGGCTGGCAGGTGGGGTGGGGGCTCTGCCCTGCACAGCGACACAGGCGGACAGAGGGGCCTTCGTCTTCAGTGTGTGGCCCTGATCACTGACATAGCCAGAGAAAGAAAGGGAGAGATTAGAGGCGCAGGGGTCCCATGGGAGACTCTGGAGGGCCCGGAGGGGTAAGACTCTGCCACACGGCCACACGTGGGTGAAGAGGTGGAGGTGCTGGGCAGTCGGGTGCGGGAAGGGTAAGACTCCACCACGTGACCGCGCCTGGCTGAACAGGTCCTGAGAAATGTGTTTCCGGGCTACTGGCACCGCCCACAGCAGCTCCAGACTGTGGAAGGGGAGGCGGGTCTCTGGGAGACATCTAAGCGTCTCTGCCACACGGAACCTGGCTTTTCCTTCCGTAAAGAGGCAGAAGACTCAGCCCGCGCCTCCCGGGAGGCGGGTCAGGCAGGCATCTGAGAGGAGACAGAGGCATCCACCACGTGTGTGAGCCTCATCGTGCCCTTAGGGCCCGTCTCCCCTGTGATGGGGTGCGCTTCCTGGAAACTAACGTGGGTGCTGGGTTTGAATCCCGGCTCTGCCGCTCGCTAACCAGGAAACTCAGGGACCCCGAGTCTCAGTTTCCTCTGCTGTAAATCGGGACCGCAGCGCCTAATCCAGCTCACTGGGTTTTTTGCCAAAAGGAAACAAAGCCGCTTAGGGGAAGCTCCACCCGGTTCACAGCAAAGCATCCTGTAAGGTCAGTTATTGTTATAACACATGTACCTGATTTACTTTACTCCCCCAATAATGCAGCGTGACAGGCTGAGAGAAGCCTCGTGTGTCGGTCAAGGTTACACCCCGTTAAGTGACAGAGCTGGGAAACCAGCCCACATACGTGACTTACAAGAGAGCTCTGTGTGGACGGGAGCCTCAGGGAGGAGCCTGGCTGGCGGCGGGGCAAGGAAGGGGAGACTGGATTAGAAGGGTTTCTGCGAGGGTCCAAACTCTGCACTAGAGCAGAGGGGAGATTAGAAAGCATGGGCCCCACGGCCCCACTGTGACGGGGACAGCAGAGGCAATGGCCAGAAAGTTCCCAGGACAAGAGGCCGTGGGGCAGGTGCTCCCCAACTCCCCCACTGGTGCTCCCTAGCTCCCGCACTGATGATGGGGTTCCAGGGCCCACTGAGCACCAGGGATCGTTGGGCTGCTCTGGGGACATCCACCCCCCCACCCCACCAGCAGTCCAGTGTCTCTTGACCTCAAATCTACCACCAGTAATACTACTGATCATGCAACTGCATTAAAGATGATGCCAAGTAATAAACTATAAGTGTGAAAAGGAAGTTGGCAATTCCATGTACCGCACGTTGGACCCTTTTGGGGGACTCCATAAGGCACAGCAGTGCGAGTTGTTAAATAAGGTGCTGGGAGACCCCTAACAGAGACTAGGGTTGGGGGAGCAAGCAGGGAAGAGGTGGGAGTAAGCACAGAAATCTGGAATTTTCCACTGAAATTGTTTGGCCCTGGGGCTTGGTGTTCTTGCTCCATTTTCAAGAAACTCAAACCAGACATCTTACCTGAATTAACCACACATCGTGTGGTTATTGCAAGAAAGAGGAAGGGGAACTCTATATTCAAAGACTGGACTTCAACCTTTCATCAAGGATTGGCAAACAAATGCACATTTATATATTTCGAGTTAAAACCAAATGCTTATGATGCATACATCTATTTTTGTTTTCTTATTCTTTTTTCTTTCTATTTTTTTTAACAGTGCTCTGCTCCAGCCATTTTTCTGGATTGACCAGCCAGTAGCGGTCACGTAAGAGCACCCTCCAACCTTGCGATTGTTCTGTGATGTCCAGGACTTAGGGTGCTGGTGGCCATATCCAAGGCCCAGCCAACAGGGACCACCAGGGTCCATCATCTTGCTGCCCTCTTGACACATGACTTTCCTGTAGGAGCCACAAGATTTCAAAGCATAGCCTCCCCCTCAAACTGTTAATACACTGATCAAAGGGCTTACCATCCACTTGAGACCACTGAATGCCCTCGGCGTCCCGCCTGGCAGGGCAGGCCATGCAGCCTTCCTCAGCATTCTCTGCAGGCTCCCGGCCAGGCCCCTGCCCAGGAGCACACGCTCCCCTGTTCTTCCCTTTGCTCACTGGTTCCACAGATATTCACTGAACAACTGCTATGTCCAAGAGTAACCTCTGAAATGATGAAGACAGTCTCTGCCGCTGTCAAGCAGAGGAGACAGAAGAAGATTGCAAAGACAATGTAATCAGGGCTGGAATAGATGCTAAGTGAGGAGAGAGAAGAGAACTACTCAGGTATCGATCGGTTTGTGCTAAGCTCACAGTTGTGAACGATGACATGCGCGCACACACACACACACACACACACACACACCGGGTATGCAGTCTGCAGCAGCTCTCAGCAGCCCACCGTGTGCTCTGCAGCAGGGAACTCTAATCCTCCCAAAGAAACCGAACGCGAAAACCCAGCTGCAGGCTTGGGAAATGCACGCAGTTACTGGCAGGCCAGCAGAGCTGCGTCCTCAAATCTGAGAAGCAACCCCTCTCACTCCCCTCCGAGTGACTCCTCTGGAACCCGTGCCAATGCGCAGGGAGGCTCCAGGAATCCGCTCAGGATACTGTCTGCACAACCAGCTCCCCCGAGAAGCCCAGTCCGACCTCGGCCCGCCTCTGCTTGGAACATGGCAGCGATTCCGCCGTCTGCAGGGCTAACCAAGTCTGTGCCCCTTAACGAGCACAGACAGTGCTCCGTGATTTGTCGACTACTTCAGCTCATCTGCCAGCATTTTGTCCTCCAATTCCAACCCCCTTTTACGCACACACACACCTTATTTAATGCACCCATGATTTCATTTATACTTTTCCCGTGCCTGGCAGTTCCTTGTCTCTTTGTCTTGTTCCATTTGGTCTGGTCCCGACTAACTCTTACTCACTCTTGGAGATCCAGCATCTGCTCTTGGAGTCTTCCTGAAGCCCCAGCCCCTCGTCGTGCTCCCTTCCAAGCCAGCACCCAGCCCTCCCCGCTCCGTCACCCACCGTATTACAGTCACTTCTCTTTGTACACTCTTGGAGGACTCTGTCGCTCTCTGGCCCCCCAGTGACACACAGCTCAGCACCCAGTTCATGATCGGGGCTCCGTAAACACGGGTCTTCTGAGGCAGGCGCCTAAGAAGAAAGCATGGCCTCCACACCACGAAATCTGCTACATGGAAGCGCAGCAGACCCCGCGTGCCCTCTGGGCTGAGCACAAAAACAAGAGCGTGCGAGCATCTGGAAAAGGCCTGCTGACCCGCTGACCCGCAGATGCTGGCTGCTCGGTAGGCAGAACTTAGAGAAAAGGATGGGGCCAGGTCCCCGCAGCCTGATGGAAAACCCTCAGAATGGCCTCCATCCCGCTGGTCTCTGTCCGTGTTTACTCACTTTCAGGACTGAATTGCTTCTTGAGGAGCGAGAAGAGCCTGGGCTGTCCGGCTGCCACCGTCATTCAATCCTCTTGGCAACTGTATCTCATTGTGCGTTAATAAATCAGCGGTCTGGCTGATCTGATAGACTTTTGTGAGTTGAGTGGAAATCGATTTGCCAAGGCCTGAGGTCCCCTGGAGAAATAAAGACACAGGGCCTCCAACCTCAACACGGAGGACCAGGGCGGCCCACGGTCACCCAGGACGCAGGTCTCGCAGCACTGAGCGTTCCCACCTCCGTCCTTCCCTCTGTCGTGGACCAGCTGGGTGAGTAATCTCAACTCCCGACGCAGCATCAACCCACGCATCTGTCAAAAGCGGGGTTACTCCCCGTGGAGTGTGAAACAGAGAGGGGGGCTCAGGGACCGTCTAGCAAAACCTGAGCATTTCACCGCAAAGAACCGTGAGGGAGGCTGGCAATGAATCCAGCGAGAGCTGGGGGGTGAGAAGAATGTATGAGAAGGCCGTTCACTTGAGGGTTCACATGCACAGCCCTCAAACATTTTAGAAATTAAAACTGACATTTTTTAAATAAATTAAAAGGTAGGTAAAAATATTACCAATGTAGGTTGGTAAATTAATAAACTACAACGTGCTACTTTTCCTGGTTTGGGTGAGGGTTGTGGTTATGAACGACTGCAAATTTGCACTTTTTTGTAGCCTCCTTTCTCATTCGAAGTGAACATTTACTTCTGAAAAAAAATGGAAAAAAAAAAAAACAAAAAAACCTCCGATCAATGCTAAGTTCTTTCTATAAATAAGTTAAATCCAACTCTCTCTTCCTGTAACTTCCACCCCTAAGCCTAAGCTCTGCGGTGATGCCGAAAAGGAAACGTCCAATCGCACATCGTCTTGGCAGCTCTTCCGGTTCTTGGAGATTGTGACCCTCCCTCCTGGTCCACGCTTGTCTTAGCAGGGCAGCTCTCTCCACTCATCTTCTCCCTAAAGAGAGGGGACCAGGAGGGTCCGCTTGATGGGAATCTTTTCTTTAGCCCATGTGTTTTGATCACTGCTTCCCCTAGTTTGGGGCTTAGAGTTGGGCTTGTCAGGGCACAGGACCGTCCCTCAGCTCTTCTTCCAGCTGTGATGCACGGCTGATGAGATTCTGCTACACACTGGGCGCGGGGCCGGGGGCTGGGAGTGGTACCAAGGGGATTATTAAGATACGGTGTCAGAGTTCCTATTATGGCCCAGAGGGTTAAGGACCCAACTAGCTGTGGGTTCAATCTCTGGCCCCACTCAGTGGGTTAAGGATCTGGTGTTGCTGCGCTCTGCAGTATAGGTTGAAGACATGGCTTGGATCTGGGGTTGGTGTGGTTGTAGGGTAGGCTGGCAGCTACAGCTCCGATTAGACCACTAGACTGGGAACCTCCACATGCCACAGGTACGGTCTTTTTAAAAAAAAAGATGGTGTCATTCAGACTGCAAGCTCTTAGCAAGCAGGGTGACCCCAACTATCCAAACAAACAGAACACGGCACTCAAACTGGCAATAAATGAAAGTTTAAAGAGAGAAGGAAAAAAGGTACCCTCCAATTGATGTCAGACTCCCAGAAAGCTCGATTAAGCATAAGATTATTGTCCCCCAAAGAGGAAGAAAAAGGAGAGCAGAATAGACCTGAAAACAACCCCTGACCTAATTTGAAGACTGCTTTATTTTTAATCCAATACCCAGGATCCCTCCTTGGGGTGTAAATTCCCCGAAAAGCCAGATCTTTCCAGGACATGAAACTGTTGGCTGCCCTTTTGAGGGCTGAGAGCAAAGAGATCCAAAATTTATGCACGACATTAAGTGAGATGCCTGGTATCCAACTAGGTTAAATTGCTTTCTATATTTAAATTGCCTGCTAGCTGGTTAGATGCGGGAGCCACAGCTGTGAAATGGATAGTTCCAACCAGTAAATAGAAAGGCATAAATCCTAATGGATTAATCTGTTATAATTAGACAAGTCTGTATGATTTGAATATGGAACCCAACTCTTCGGAGAACGAGGAGAGGAGGGAGGGGTGAAGCTCAGGTTGGGGGTCGGTGCACAAGGCAGGAGAAGAGCAAGAAGAGGAAAGGTCAAGTCAGAGGAGGAGAGGAGGGTTGTCCAGCCACAGGCCAGGAATACCTGAGTAAGAGTGGAGATGGGTGGACAGAAGGGGTGAGTAAACTGTCCCTCTCCACCAAAGAAATTCACACCAAACCAGAAGTTTAAATTATAGGAGTTCCCATTGTGCCTCAATGGTAATGAACCCAACTAGGATCTGTGAGGACGCAGGTTCCATCCCTGGCCTCGCTCAGTGGGTTAAGGATCCAGTGCTGCCGTGAGCTATGGTGCAGATTACAGGCACAGCTAAGATCTGGCGTTGCTGTGGCTGTGGTGTAGGTCGGCAGCTGCAGCTCTGATTCGACCGCTAGCCTGGGAACCTCCATAAGCTGTGGGTGCGGCCCTAAAAAGACCAAAAAAAAAAAAAAGAATTGTGCGTGAGCTGATCACTTACCCTGAAACCTCCCACCTTCACCTAGCTTATAAAAATGCTTTTCAATTTTGTTTGGGAATTTCAGGATTTTGGGGGGTGTAAGCCACCCATCTCCCTGCCTGGCCTGCAATAAACCTTACTCTGCTCCAAACTCTGTCTTTTTGGCTTGTTTGGCCTCACTCTGCATGGGGCACAGGAGCTTGCACTAACAATGCGAGTGATGAGAACACTCAAGATTCTGAGTGTTTCGGCTGTTGTCCTCCTTCTCCAACTCTACTTCTTACCAAGGCCAGGAAATCATGAAGAGATTAAACACCCAGCAGTGAGAGGCACCCCAGCCACCACCCCCGAGAGACCCAGGGTTAGGGTGAGGAGTCGAGATCCAGGTTGGAGAGGATGGAGCTGGCATGGATGAGGCAGGATGGAGGATGGAGCTGGCAGTGGAATAAGGGTGCATCTTTCAAGTCCTGGGAAATCCCTCCTGGTCCTGGAGCAGGAAACACGGATGTCCAGAGCATGAGAGCTGGGTTATTCAAGTCTAAGCTAAGAAAGTCTTATCACCTTGAGGTTCCAGGCCACTTTTGAATGCCTACAGGCTCCCTGGCACCACCCTTTGGCTCAAGGCCGTCTCCAGGACCAGAGGATCTTCCTGCCCTACTCACTGTGCCTCCATTCCAACACAAGTCCTTGGCTTCTGCAAGACTGACCTCTTTACTCAAAGAAAGAAAGAATAACTTGGGAGCTGAAAGGTGTGGCTGATAAAGAGCGGGGACCAGAGGCAATCCAGGCTGAGATTTTTTTTTTTTTTTTTTTGCCTTTTAGGGCCACACCCACAGCATATGGAGGTTCCCAAGCTACGGGTCGAATAGGAGCTATAGCCGCTAGCCTACGCCACAGCCACAGCCACACAGGATCTGAGCCGTGTCTGCAACCTACACCACAGCTCACGGCAACACCTGATCCTTAACCCACTGAGTGAGGCCAGGGATCAAACCTGCAACCTCACGGTTCCTAGTCAGATTCATTTCTGCTGTACCACGATGGGACCTCCAAGATGGATTTTCTTAAGTGCACACACCTATACTCACACACACGCAGGTGGTGAGAGGTACAACTCTGGCTTTATCTGGGAATTGAAAGAGAAACTAAGAAGATAGTCCAAAGGTTTAGACAACAGGCAGTGGTCTGAGAATATGCTGGATTCTTAGTTCAGTGACTTACTAGGAGTACTGAGAGCCAGGAAATCACAGTTGGGCATCTTATGGGGCAAACAGACCCTGTATTCTGCCAGCTTTGAAAGAATGTGAGGCAAATCAAGCCTCACACCTGCAGTAATGCCCTCCTACACGAAAGCAGATCAAGTATCTTCTAACCATACATCTGCCCTGAGCTATGCAAAACTGGAAATCCAGAGTCAGATAAATCATCAGAAATTAAAGGAGTGGAAATAGGACGTGAACAGCGAGAGAGAAGATTTAGAAATAGAGGCGATGCCTGCCCTAGGTTTCTGGATCAGGTGTGAGCAGCCCTGGGCCTCTAGGGACCCCATGTGGAACCCCCAGTAGAAGGTGCGGGATCAAAGGTGAGGTGGGTGGCATCCAGCCTCTCCATGCCTCTCTTATTCCTCGGTCCCCTGCTCCCATCTTCTCTGAGTGCCAGGATGGCCACCCTCATCCTGTACAAACAAAACTATTGAAAGAAAACCTGGGAGTTCCCATCATGGCTCAGGGGAAATGAATCCGACTAGGAACCATGAGGTTGTGGGTTTGATCCCTGGCCTTGCTCAGTGGGTTAAGGATCCAGCGTTGCTGTGAGCTGTGATGTAGGTCGCAGACACGGCTCAGATACCACATTGCTGTGGCTGTGGTGTAGGCCGGCAGCTGTGGCTCCAATTAGACCCCTGGCCTGGGAACCTCCACATGCCACAGGTGTGGCCTTAAAAATGACAAAAGACAAAAAAAAAAAAAAGGAGAGAAAGAAGAGAAAAGAAAGAAAACCCGAATAGGGAAGGTATATCTAAGAACGGGAAAGCTGAGTCTTGCAAAGAACATTCCGTTCTTCACAAATGAATTCATAAGTTTAATGCAACTCCACCCAAAATCCCAAGAGAATTTTTTACTCTAAGCTTCACTAAGTGATTCCAGGGGGCATCTGGAAAAATCAGCATGCAATGATTTCCCTCAAATATTGAAAGCTGAACTTGCAGTGGCAGATATTAAGACTGACCCTAACAACAGGGATCCAGCTGGCCTGGAACCGATGAAAGAATCAACAGATCATTCACAGAAAATTCAAGTATGTAAATAAATACACATATATGAAGTTATTTTAAAAGCGGATGTCACCACTAATCTGGCAGAAAAGGTTAGCCATTAACATGTGGTTAATTATTTAGTTAATAACTGAAAAAAGGTTTTCATCAAAATCAATTCCAGATGGATGAGTTTTAGAACTCACAAATCATAATGAAACATAAATAAGTAGAAATTCAAACGAAAATGTATCTTAGGGTGGAAAAGACTAAGCCTAAATAGAAAAAGTGAGAAAATGTCCTACATGTAAAATTAAACCTTGTGCATATTAAAATCCCCATTATAAACAAACAGGCAAAGGACATACTGGAATAAAATAAAATGAGGATATAATTAAGCCATCCTTTCTATGTTAGGTGGAGCGGTCGTGTTTAAAAATAACAACACATCAATTAAAAATAGGCGAGCGACAAAGATTTCTCTCTAAAAACACAAATGGCCATTAAATGTTTTTAATAATAGTATCTAGTGCCATAAAATGATCATTCTCAATCACTGCTGATTAAAAGTATCAATTGATTAAGACAAAAAATAAAATAAGACGCATACACACAAGTGTTCTGGAAAGTAATCTGGCAGCGTGTAACCGGAATCTTATTTCTAGGAATGCGTCCTAAATAATCAGAGATAGAGGCAAAGACTTACAAACAATGTTTTTTTTTGTCTTTTTGCCTTATCTAGGGCCGCACCCGCGACATATGGAGGCTCCCAGGCTAGGGATCTAACAGGAGCTATAGCTGCTGGCCTTCGCCACAGCCACAGCAACGCGGGATCTGAGCCGCGTCTGCAGCCTACACCACAGCTCACGGCAATGCCGGATCCTTAATCCACTGAGCAAAGCAAGGGATCGAACCCGCAACCTCATGGTTCTTAGTCGGATTCATTAACCACTGAGCCACGACGGGAACTCCCAAGCGATGGTTTTTATCAAAAAACTGGGAATAATCCTCACGTGCACTCACTGAAGACTGGTTCAAAAGGCTGTAGTGTATCCACAAAGTAGATGATTACAGCCATTTAAGATCAACGGCATAGGAAAAGGCTCAAAACACACAATCTTAAATCTTTAAAAAGCAGAACACAGACTGAAAGAGTCATAAGTAAGGAATTCTGTTTTTTCAAAACGTATTTATGCAGAGGGGAAAAAAAAAAGACTGAAAGGAATGCTCTAAAATATTAATAGTGGTCATTTCAGTGGTAGGATTGGGGTTATTTTAATTTTTGTCTTTCCATCTTTCTGTATTTTTCAAATGTGCTTCGTTGAACATCATCTTTGTAATTAGAAATTTAAAGCAATCAAGCTTATTTGTAAAAGCCTAGTCGCCCAGTGTTCCAGAAGGAGAAAAAGGGAAGAGGTCAGAAAACACTTCTGAAATCATCCAGAAGCTTCCTCCCCGGCACTAAATGGAGTAACCAGGCATCAACCGGGGCTGACGGCAGGAGGAGTTGGAGGAACGGCCAGGCCGAATGATCCCTTCCTGCCCTAAATAAATCAGACCTTGGAGCTAAGCTTCCCTGGCTGCACTTATCCATGTAAATTCGCTTGATTTGATGTTCATAATCGCTCTCCTTGACTGCCACATGTCTGCACATGAGCGCGCACACACACCTGCTGCCTCCTCTGACGTGGCCGGCACCCGCTGAGCTGTCACCATCCCTAACCTTCCCAACTCAAGCCCTCCTCCAAGCCTCCTCTAGGCTCCCCCACACACACACCCTCGCTGCATTATGGAGTTACTGCTCATCCCCACGACCGAGTTAACCGCTGTACTGTTCTCCTGCCTGGGGTGTATTTCCTGTCCGACTGCCAGCGTCTCTGCCGTTCCCAGCCAAAACCACGCGAGGGTCTGCTCAAGCCAGCATTGTGCCCCGGGCACAGAAACAGATAGGGCAGCGTGTGAGTCACTGCCCACGAAGAGCTAGGCATCTTGTGTAGCAGACACACAGGTAGTGAGTTCATTTGAACCCAGTGAAGGGAGGGCTATGAAGGAGATAGATGCTGAATATTAAGTGATCGTGGAGGGCTTCCTGGAAGAGGTGATGCTGAGTTGAGCCTAAAACACTACGTAGGGGGAGTTCCCTTCGTGGCTCAGTGGGTTACGAACCCAACTAGGATCCATGAGGGCACAGGTTATATTCCTGGCCTCGCTCAGTGGGTTAAGGATCAGGTGTTGCTGTGAGCTGTGGTGTAGGTCGCAGGCACAGCTCAGATCACAAGTTGCTGTGGCTGTGGCGTAGGTTGCAGATACGAATCGGATCTGGCATTGCTGTGGCTGTGGCGTAGGCCAGCAGCTGCAGCTCCGATTTGACTCCTAGACTGGGAATGTCCACATGCTGCAGGTGTGCCCCTTAAAAAGCAAAAAAAAAAAGAAAAAAAAAACATAAACAATAAAAGGTTATGTGGGAATCAGTCACACGGAGATAGTGTGAGAGAGTCTAGGAGAGGAAACAGAGTAAATGACAACTGGGAGGTGTGACTCCGCTGAAGCAGTAGGAAACCCCAGACTGAAAGCTCGGCATTCAGGGAACAAAGAAGAGGGAGGAAAGGAAGGAAGGAGAGGGCTGAGGTGGGAAAGTCTAACAGAAACCAGGTAATAAAAAGCATCGTGGGCCTTACCAAAGAGTTTGGAATGGCCCAGGTCCTCCACAAAGCTCTCTCCCCATGTCTGGTCCCCACCAGTCTGCCCAAGAGCAGTTCTTGAGCCAGCAGGCAGCTAAGAACAGGCTGGCCCAGCTGGCTCAAAGGAAGAAAGAAAGAGAGAGAGAGAAAGAAAGGAAGGAAGGAAGGAAGGGAGGCAGAAAGGAAGAAAGAAAGGAAGGGGAAGCAAAAAAAGAAACCTCCGGTGTCAGGTATCCGGCAGTGATACCAGTTCGCCCCTCTGTCTGCAGCCCTGACTTGCGATGTCCAGGGGTTCTCCAGCAACCTCTGGGGATGCTGACAGCCTGATCTAGACCATTCTTCTTCTGGACCCTCTCCAACCAGGCTTTCGTCCTCACCCTCCTCCGAAACTGTTCTCAACCATGCCACCAATTACTAAACCTAAGGCTCACTTTCCAGTCATCAGCAGCGTTCAACACGACTCTGCCCAGGACCTTCCTCCCGACCCAGTCCTTCACTGCCTCCAGGACGTCACCCTCCTTCCTCCCGTCTTGCTGGATTCTCTCACCCAAACTCTTTTTCTGCCTCCTCCGCATCCAGAACTTAATAGGGTCACGCTAGGGCCCAGCGCTTAATCTCTTTTCCAAGGCTTTAATGCTATTTTCCTGCTGACCTAACTCCTGAGCTCTTAAGGCCTATATCCAAGTACATGAGGGCCCGCATGTATTTTCTCTTGGGTGTGTAACTCTCATCTCAGACCTAACATATCCAGCTGTACTCTCCACCTTTTCCCCCACCCCTCTCAGAAACCCATTACCCCAAGCTTCTCCTCAACTGCTGGCAAATCCATCCTTCCGGCTGCTTAGGTCAGAAACCTCCTAGAAGAGAATACGGTAGAACAGTTTTCAAGTGTGAGTTAGGCAAAGATTTGCTAAACAGAATACAAAATGTATGCGCCTTGAAGAAAATACTGATAATATTAAAATAAGAACTTGTATTCTGAAAAAATAAATCATTAGGGAAGTGCAAGGCAATCCAGAGCGGGAAATAATATTTGCATTTTATATAATCAACAAAGAAGCTGAGCCCGGAATGCATAAAGAACTCCCAAAGCGAAAAAGAGACAGACAGGCCACCCATTATATTTAATGGGCAAAAGACATGAACAGGCATTTTACAAAAATAAACAGATCCAAATGGCCAATGAACACATAAAAACCTGCTCAATCTTATTAGTCATCGGGGAAAAGCAGATTAAAACCACAATGAGACATCACAGTCTACCCAGCAGAATTGCTAAAATGAAAACATAGACAATTCCAAATGTAAATAATGATGTGAAACTGGATTGAGTCAGTGCGAACACTGTGTAAAACTGCTTAGCGCTATCTATTAAAAAAGTGTATTTGCCTACCCTACGACCTAGAAATCCCCCGCTTTCATAGACACCCAACAAAAATGCTTGTCTATATGCAGCAAAGGTCACGGACAAGAATATTCATAGCATCGTTATTGGTAATCGCCAAGACCTGGAAACAAGCCAAAATGTCCATCAGCATTAGACTGGATGAGAAACTGGTAGATTCCCACAACGCATACAGCAGTGAGGGAGGGAGAAGTGTCAGTACCTGTATCATGGATAAATGTCATCCTTTCAAGAGAGGACATCAGACAAAGGGACTACATTCCATAAGACTGCAAAGTTGGGGGTTTTTGGCCACACCCATGGCATCCACACTTCTATGCTTCAAGGCAGATCAGAAACCCAACCGCATCTTGCCACCTCCACTGGTCCACCTAGGGCCTCCCCGCCTGGGTCGCTGCCTTCCTTCACCTCCTTCCGGCTTCCATCCTTGCTTCCTACAGTCGGTCACAATACATCAGGTAGAAAGACGCCTTTAAAACATAATTCAGGAGTTCCCCGATGGCCTAGCAGTTAAGGACTTAGCATTGTCACTGCTGCGGCACAGGTTCAATCCCTGGCCCAGGAACTTCCACATGCCCTGGGCACAGCCAAAATAATAATAATAATAATAATAATAATAATAATATAAAACATAATTCAGATGGACTGGGAGTCTGGGGTTGATAGATGCAAACCATTGCGTTTGGAGTGGATAAGCAATGAGATCCTGCTGCATAGCACAGGGAACTATATCCAGTCTCTTATGACGGAGCATGATGGAGGATCATGTGAGAAAAAGAATGTATGTATGTATGTGTGACTGGGTCACTTTGCTGTACAGTAGAAATTGACAAGAACACTGTAAATCAACTGTAATGGGAAAAAACATTAAAAAATAAAGTAAAAATAAATTCAAAAAAGCATCATTCAGACCACATCCTCCCTCTGCTCAAAACCACTCAATGACTCTGCATTTTACTGGGGGAAGGAGGCAAGGCCACCCGATGAGGTGCCGCAGTGCGTTACATCGCCAGTCTCCTCCCTGCTTCTCTCCCTCCACCGCTTTCCTCTGCCCCAGCCACAGCGCCTCCCTGCTGCTCTGGGACCGGCCCTCGCTGGCCTCGGGGCCTGGGGCCTGGCTGTTCCTTGGCCTGAAAAGCGCTTTCCCCAGAGATTTGCAGGATGAAGTCCCTCACTTCCTCCCTGGAAGAACAGACTCAGCTGTCAGGTCTCTGGGAGCCCCCCCCCCCGGTACCCCACCCGCTCCCGTCCACACCGCCAGTCCCCCTTACTTCACTCTGTTTCCTTTTTCTATGGCACTTATCTTTTCTTCCTTTCTTTCTTTCTTTTTGGCAGCACCCATGGCATGAGGAGGTTCCCAGGCCAGGGTTCGAACCCGAGTCACAGCAGTGACGATACCAAGGCCTTAATCACTGAGCCACCAGGGAACTCCCAGTACTTATCTTTTAATACACTACATCGTTTACTTAGTAAGCGGTTGTTGATTACAGGCATCTCTTCTCACCCCCAACACTCACGCGTGCACACACACACACACACACACAAATTAATTGCTGAAGGCACTGGTTCACTTTGTGTCTCCAGCACCTGCCTCCACGTTGAGTGCTCCTGGTATATGGGGGACCTAATGCAGCATTTGTAGAATGAGTGAGCCTCCCCTGCACAGCACTCTAGGGACCACAGGCAGACACACTGCTGCTCTGATGGGGGCCCTCTCCACCCCACATGCCACCCTCCAGGCCACAGGCCACATCAGGCACCCCCTTGTGTCAGCCATTCAGTCTGGCAGCTTCGCCGCTCTGGAAAGTGAAGTCACCGCATCGCTTCCAGGACCATCCCTCACGTTCAAGGTTCTCGGTGAGCGTGGAGCACATTTTAGACAGCCCTCCTACTCCCCGCAGGCCCTGTCTGTGCCGGGCACGGAGCGGGCACCCAGTACGTACTTCGGGGTAAGGAAGTGCAAATGTCATTTAAAGTGAATTTAGAAGGCAGTTTCTGCGGTGACTTTAAAAGGGCTAATGAAGGTATATCATGTTCGCCCCCAAAGAGAACCCAGGGGACTTCAACAAAATTTCCCCTTCCACCAGAAAGACCGGTTCTAGGTGGAAAGTAATGGTCATAAACTGCCTGCAGTTCATTCTGGTTTTAAAAGTCCAGCTCGTGCTCACACAAGGAGGGCCAGAGATAATCAACGGCGTGGAGCAGGGGTGAGAGGTCACCCCCAGATCTCAGGGGAGGGCATACGGCTCTCTCCTTGCTCTGATGGATGGCGGCAACCTTCAGCTCCTAATGGCTCCCAAAGAATTCACCGATGATTCAAGCCCAAGTCACACACGCGGGGGGAGAATGGACAGAAACCAAGGCGAGAGGCTCGGTCAGCAGAACTGGAATCACTTGAGAAATGGAGGATTCTCAGATGGAGGAAGCCCCATCTGAGCCTGCCCTATAAAAGCCCAAATGATGTATTTGCTTCCCCCAGTTGACTTTTTTTAGGTGTCTCTCGCATAAGTCATTAATAACTAATTTCACAATCGCTGCATCATGTGACAGTCCTAAAATATTGCCTGCGCTTTTCCCAGCGAATTTTAGTATTGAGCCAATAATTGAATCCAAATTATCTATTAAGTTAATTCTTTCATAGACAATATTTTACACTTGAAGTCATTTTTCACAAGTACTCCGGAATGAAGTAGTTGTGAAATTAGTGATGACTTTCCTCCCCCCTCCTCCTCCCAAAAAAGTTAAAATAAAATCTCTGGGTTCGGCCCCAAGGATGGCAAGCTGTTTATGAGCGCTTTCCTTTCACCTGTCGCCTCTTCCTTGTCTGAACCAGCTCCACGTGCTCAGAACTCACCAGGCAGACAACAGAATGTGGCTCCTAGACGGTGAGTTCCTCGAAACTGTCCTGGGACCACCTCCCACGACACCGTCTTCAGCCAGACTCTGGCTTTAAGAAGCATCTGTTCTTTTCGTCTTTTAAGACTGGTACACGGTGAACTTGGGGACCGTGTAACTGACACCTCCCTTTTCTGAGGTCCATGCTCTCACCCCCAGAGATGGGCCCCTGTAGCCATGTTTGTGCCAGTGACCCTGCCCTGCCTCGTCTCACTGTCCCATCGGTGACGACAGACAAGAACAAGAGTGGTCACCTGAGCCGAGCTGGGTCCGGCCGGGTCCTTCTTACAAGTGCTTTGAAATTAGGTCAAAGAGGCACCAGCCAGTCTCTGCTGGCCCCTTAAATTAAGGACGTGACTTTTTCATGTACATGTACATGCATGTATTTTTCAGCTACTTTCATGTAGTTATTTCACAACTTCCAAATGTTCCTGGATCTGGTGGGATTGGAGGGAAAAAAGAGCAGGAGGGAGACAGAGTGAAGGGACCGCTCAGCCAGCAGGAGGTCCCACAGTGGAGGGCCAGGTGGTGGGGCAGGACACGCCCACCACTGCGCCCCACCCGGAGCCCCACCCCTAATGCCCCTTCTGCCCTCCTCCCCGACCCTGCACCCCAACCCCAACCCCACCTCCCCACCCCCACCCGGTTCAAGTCCTGGGCCCTCTAGGAACCAGGCCTTCTGCCTCTTGCATCCTTGAGACATCAAAAACCCCAAAGGTTAAAAATAGCTCTTGGGAGTTTCCGTTGTGGTGTAGCAGAAAGGGATCTAACCAGTATCCATGAGGACGCAGGTTCGATCCCTGGCCTCGCTCAGTGGGTTAAATGATCCGGCGTTGCCGTGAGCTATGGTGTAGGTTGCAGACGTGGCTCTGATCCCACGTTGTTGTGGCTGTGGTGTAGGCCAGCGGCTACAGCTCCGATTCAGCCCCTAACCTGGGAACCTCCATGTGCCCTAACTGTGGCCCTAAAAAGCAAAAAAAAAAAAAAAAAAAAAAAAAAGCCTTTCAGTGATTTCTCACAGTTTCTCCTCAGATGTTTCCACTTTTTTTTTTTTGCTTTTTGCTTTTTGGGGCCGCACCCACGGCATATGGAGGTTCCCAGGCTAGGGGTCAAACTGGAGCTACAACTGCCAGCCTACACCACAGCCACAACAACGCAGGATCTTTAACCCACTCGGCGAGGCCAGGGACCGAACCTGAAACCTCATGGTTCCTAGTCAGATTCTTTTCTGCTGTGTCACGATGGGAACTTCTCCACCCTTTGCTCCTCTGCCCTCACCGAGCTTCCAGATGGCCTCTGCGGATGTCACACCACTTCTTCCCTCAGCACCAAATGCCCCTGTGCAAATAAAGTCACTCATTTATTTTATTTTACTTTATCTTTTTGCCTTTTTTTTATCTAGAGCCGCACCCGCGGCATATGGAGGTTCCCAGGCTAGGGGTCTAACAGGAGCTGCAGCCGCCGGCCTTCGCCACAGCCACAGCAACGTGGGATCTGAGCCGTGTCTGCAGCCTACACCACAGCTCACGGTAACCCACTGAGCAAGGCCAGGGATCAAACCCGCAACCTCATGGTTCCTAGTCGGATTCGTTAACCACTGAGCCACGAAGGGAACTCCTAAAGTCACTCATTTATTAATGCCACGTACGCTGAGCGCCACTTGGAGCCAGAAGCAGGATGTCAGTCTCCTGCTCACAAATGAGACACATTACGGTGTAAGAAGACTTACTATTTAATGCTCCGGTCCCTGTCGCATTCCAAGTCCCCACTTTTTGCAGAACTGAATTTCTGCTATGATCCACCGAAAGGACCTTGCTCCAGAGAAGATTCCTGGCGCCTGTCCATGCCCCAGCCTTTGTCCCCCATGCGGGGAAACAGCACAAGATATGGGGCCAGGCAGACCCGGATGCGCATGTCAACTTCTATAAAAAATAAAACGAGGAAGCTCGCATATTTCTCCATTCAGTGGGGTGTTGTTGTAGGTTTGGGATAAGCAGCCTTTTCAGAGTCTGTGAAATCTCTGCTATTCCTAGCTTCCTGGGAAATCTATTGTATTGATGAGTATTGTTATAAATACTTCATCTTGTTTATTAGTGTTATCCTTATAAAACGGGTATTAATTTTATCGAATGCTTTTTGCATCTTTTGAGCTAATCGTACGATTTTTTTTTTCCCTCCTTTGGTCCATGAAGGTGGTGAATTGCTAGAGTTTCTACTCTTAAACCACCTCTGCATTTTATATGTAAACCCAACATGACGGCAGTGATGGTTCTTCAAACACTGCTGGACTCAGCAAGCTAATGTTTTACTAAACATTGTTTTCACCTGTTTTTGTCCTGCCTTTGTCTAGTTTAAGAACAACAATTAAACTGCCTTTATTAAGTAAATCAGACAGATTTTTTTTCCTTTTTCTATTTTCTGGAATAGCTTCTGCAAAACAGTTTTTTTTTTTCCCATAAACGCTTTGTAGAGTTCAACTGTAAAGCAGAATAGGTCCAGAGCTGCCAAGGCAGGGGCTGGCTATTATTTTATTTTATTTTATTTTTATTAAAATATAGTTGATTTACAATGCTGTACCAATTTATAATGTTGATCTTGACTCATGACAGTTCTGTTTGAGTTTTCTTTTTATTCTTTGCCAATTCTGGCATTTCTCATTTTCCCAGAAAGTGATCCAGTTCATCACACATTTATGAGTGTTTTGTAATAGTTGTTCATAACACTACTAAAAAATCTGTTGTCTCTGTCCTTTTCCTCTTTCTTTCAGTTTTATTTTATTACATCTCTTTTTTCTCCTCAGTCTTGCCACAGATGTGTCTATCTTATTAATCTGTTTGAAAGACCTATAATCATCTTTGCTAAGCTTCTGTGATTTTTAATTGTACTTTGCTATTAATTTCTGCCTTTATTATTTCCTTCTTTTTCTCTAGGGTTACTCTGTCACTACTTTTTCAGCCTCTTAAGATAAGAGCTTAGCTCATTTTTTCCTGTCTCTCTGTCTTCCAATAAATAGATTTAAAGCTCTAAGTTTTGTCCTAAGTACTGCCTTATCTTTGTCCCACAAATTTTGCCATGTGGTTTATTCATTCATTTAGTTTTAATATTTTGCCTTTGCCTGTATTGTTCCTTCTTGTTTTTGTTTTGTTTTGTTTTGTTTTTGCTTTTTAGGGCCGCACTTGTAGCATATGGAGGTTCCCAGGCTAGGGGTCCAATCAGAGCTACAGCTGCCGGCCTTCACCACAGCCTCAGCACCTCAGAATCCGAGCCGCATCTGCGACCTACACCACAGCTCACAGCAACGCCAGATCCTTAACCCACTGAGTGAGGCCAGGGATCGAACACACAATCTCATGGTTCCTAGTCGGATTCGTTTCCGCTGCACCATGATGGGAACTCCTGTATTATTCCTTGTTTAGTCCAAAACTTTTTATTAGTGCCATTCTTTTAGGTGCCAGACACACACGTTTGGAGTTTGGTTTGTTTGTTTGTTTTACTGATTTCAAGTTATACCATCTCATAGTCAGAGAAGATCAGATATTGATATCTGGATGATATCAATTTTTTGGAATTTATTGAATCTTTGTTCCCTGATTTATGATAATTTTTATGAACTCTTTACGTATCATCAAAAGAGTATATATTTTCTATTTTTAGATATAAAGGTATAAATGTGTATGTAGCTACACACAGACATATAAGCATATTAGACATGTGAGTCACATTTTCTATATCCTAAATAAATCTTGTCTGCTTGCTCTATCACGTTATTAAAGAAATAAGTTTGAAATATTCAAGCGAAATGCTTGCTTTACCTGCTTCTCCTTATGTGGCTGTAGCCAGTTATATACATATACTTGTGTATAAGCACACGCATATATATATTTGATGGTATATTGTTATATGTGAATATATTTTTCATGATTGTTAGGTTATCGGCTCTTTTATTCCTCTTACTGGAATGTTCCTCTTTTTTTTCCCCTTGTAAATTTCCTTCTATTCATATTTGCTTGCTGTATCTTCTTCTCCCACTTTATTCCCATCCTCTTGGTGTGTCTCTTGCTAAAAGTATACCCTTAAATCTTGTGTTTTTAATCCACTTCGGGAGTCTCTCTATTTTGAATTATGAGTTTAATCCTTATATCATGGTAAATTGATGTTATATCAAAAATTATGTTTGCCATTTATTTCCCATTTCCCATCTTCCATACTCTTTCTTCCTTCTCTCCTCCTTCCCACTGGATAGATAAATTTGCCTCTGCTGGTCTGAAAGCTCTTCTATTTTTATGGTTCTGGCACTAATTTCCTTCAGTTATTCGGGTCAAAAATGCCAAGTCATCCTTGAGCCCCTTCTTTCTCTCACCAACCCGCTGGGATATCCTTTTGTTCTACCTTCAAAATACATCCAGACCCTGACCTTGGGCTGCTCACCACCTTCCCCCTGGCACCTCCAAGCCACCAGCATCTCATCTGAATCAACGCTACTTCTTCCAACTGTTCACCAGTCTTCCATCTTAGCTTCTAGACTCTTATTCTCAACACAGAGCCAGACTGATCCTTTTAAAATGTAAGAGCATGTGACTCCCCTCCTCAAACCCTCCAACATCTCCTCTGTCACTCAGAGTAAAAACTAAGTTTTTGCAAGGCCCTTCAGGCCCACCCTCTCGGGCATGCTTTTCTAGCAATCTCCCCTTGGTTCATGTCACTCCAGACATACAGGTTAGCTTGCTGGTCTTTGAACAGGCCAGGCAGGCCCCTACCCCAGGGCCTTTGCCCTGACTCTTCCCTCATAAAACACTCTTCTCCACTCACCCACATAGCTAACTCTCTCCCCTCCCTCAGGCTCAGCCTGGGTATCTCCTTCTCAGAGAGGTCTCCCATCCTATATAAGCTGCAACCTTCCCAACCCCACACTCCCAAACTTTTTTTTACATCACCCTATTTTTAGTAATAGCACTTGCAAACTTCTACCCAGTCATTTGGGTTTTTTTTTTTTTTCCTTGTATTTACTGAGTATTGTCTATCTTCACTCCATGAGAATAAGAACTTTTGTCTGTTGTGGCCACGAAACTGCTCTTCAGATCTCTGCTGCCAAGAAGCGTAACTGACCCACAGTCAGCTCTGCCTTACGAGATCCACCACCACGTTCATGTTGAGGCCACACATCCCAGGGCTGCTCCCAGCCAGAGGCCGAGCACAGCAGGTACCAAGGCAGGCCCAACCCACCAAACTGCAGGACTGGGTTCAAGGATGCCCAACGAGGGAGGTCAAACCATTCCTGCAACTGTGCTTCGGTCCAAAACTCTTGGTATTACCATTGTGGCTCAGCTTGTTCCTCGGTATCCATGAGGATGCAGGTTCGACCCCTGGCCTTGCTCAGTGGGTTAAGGATCTGGCATTGCTGTGGCTGTGGTGTAGGTCCAAGATACGGCTCAGATCTGGTGTCTGTGGCTGTGGTATAGGCTGGCAGCTGCAGCTCTGATTCGCCCTTAGCCTGGGAACCTCCATATGCCGCGGGTATGACCCTAAAAAAAGGGGGGGAGGACACAGAGGGAGTCAGAGGGAGTGCAGATCTCCAGTCAAGCCTGGGAAGATAAGACTGGACGTTGGATGGAGGACTCTAGAATTGAAAGGTCTCCAAAAGCCCTCCCCCACCCCCAAGTGAACAGAGGTGAGTGTTCCTCCAAGCCCATACACCCGGAGCTCCTTTCACACCTACCATGACGAGGACTTTTTTGCACTCAGAGCAGGGGAGGAGGAACTGCTCAGCCAACTATGGGTGCTCGACAGCTGGGCAGAGGGCCCCTGAAGCACATAGCATCAATGCTCTCATAAGTGACCCACAGGGCATTCAGTGGCTGCATCACTTGCTGTGATCATCATTAGAGGCAGAACAAGTGTCTATGTCACTGACTGAACAAGGCTCTCTTCTCCTTAGAAACATGGAGTAGAACCTACCGGCCTCTCCTCTAGTTCATCCAGGCCAGGACCCCGAACTCCTAGGGCCTGCATGTGCTTCCAGCCAGCTCCACAGTCCTGGTGTGCACGGTGGCATCCAGAGCTTGCCAACCACCCCCTGCAGCGCAGTGGTGAGGAAGGAGTGTTACAGATGGGTAAGACATTGATACGTGAAGCCCCCGGTCGGGGGCTGGCCTCTGACTCTCCCTCATTTATTCTAGTATGTACTCACTGTCTGTGCCCATCATGTTGCTGGAAGGCAGGATGGAAAGGAGGGGAAATGTGGGGAAGCTGTAGGGCTCTGGTTGAATCTCCTCCTTCCTCACCCACCACGGATGGTGAACCTACCCTCTATTCATCCATCCATCCATCCATCTATCCATCCATTCATCCATCCATCCCATCCATCGATTCATCCATCCATCCATTCATCCATCCATCCCATCCATCGATTCATCCATCCATCCATCCATCCTTCCATCCATTGATTCATCCATCCATCCCATCCATTGATCCATCCATCCATCCATTCATCCATCCATCCCATCCATCGATTCATCCATCCATCCATCCATCCATCCATTCAACTAAAATGACATCCCAGGATATCAGCTGCAAACCCTTCTGCCAGGGAAGGGCAACCTCTGCCACTAAGGAGCTAATTGCGGGCCTCAAAATCTCCATCCAAAAACTAAGGGGGCGAATAGAAGCTAGCCAAGGCCCCCATTAAGTCTAAAGTGCTCAGTTATGGTGGAAAGACATTATGGAGTATCAACCCTCTTCTCCATCCAGTTTTTGCTCTCCCCCCCATCTCCTTCAAGCAGCTGGGCCTTGCCTGGGCCATTGCCCCAGGGGAAGGACAAACAGATGGCCCCAGAGCCTCTTCCTAGCTGTAGAGTGTCAGAAACTTGCACCCTCAAGGCGGCAAGAGTACTCTGGGGTCTGCCTAAATGGGGGTTAATGTTGCCCTCCCTCCTTTCTAAATAATACTCCCCTCACCTGGAATGAGGGGGGAGAAGAGGGACACATCTAAAAGGGCCAGATGGTGGCAGTATGGAGGCCCAGGCAGCAACCCCAAGGATGGTGGCTAAGGACAGAAAGGAATGATGACAGTTCAGTGTCACCAGCACGGGCATTTGTGTCAAGGACCGATGGACCACAGCTCCCTGACCTCACACCCACCACATTCCAGGAGCCTGGGACACCTGACTTGAGCTACTAATGTCCATGCGAATGGAGAGGTGGGCTGGAACACTTAAGCCCTTCCAGCCTCAGAATTAGGGCCTACAGAGTCTTCCAGAAAAGGGCTGGGGAGTATAACATGCCAGAGAATCACCCAGAGTCAGGCTCACAAGCCAGCCAGCTCCCCAGAGAATTCCCTCCCAGACAAGCGCAGCCTGGCTGGATTTTGGCCCCTGGTTCGATGCATACCCTCCCCCACCCCCACAGCATTTGTCACCTTAGCCCCCTCCCCACTCCCACCAGGCCTTATTCACCCAGGCTGTACCCCATGTCTTAGCAGCCCCAGCGCCAACCTGCTGTCTCTACCAGCAAAGGCCATGCCTTGCCAACAGCCAGCCAATCAGCCATCGCGGGTTCCCATGGACGCCTTGGTCTTAGCAACCCACCTCATCCCAGTGATATGGGTCCGAGCCTTGTTTTCTAGATCTGCCTGCTCCTCCCTTCACCCACCCAAACTGCTCCTCACCACCCCACCTTTAATTTTGCTCAAAGGATGTCGGGTGACCCATGATCCTGTGCGGGGAGCCCAGCCAAGCCCCTCAGGGACTGCCCCTGCCTCTCTCCAGACCTTATTGCGTGGCTCTAACTGCTAACAAACACAATGTCATTACATCCCCCCCTTCCAAGCTGCCTGCTCGGCAGCTACCGGGGAATTATGTGCTACTTAAGGGAAAGTGTTGCTAATAGAAAACCGTAGATGAACAAGGGCTGTTGCAAGCACCTCGCTTCCTTTCCTTAATTTACAACAAACCTCTGTTTATTGAGCCGGTAACATATTTGAACACTGACTCATAAGAGGTCCTTCTCGCAGACACTGTATATCTGGCAAATAATTCCCCTTCCACTGAGGTGTGTGCAGAATTCAGCGCAGGCAATTTACAGAGCTAGGCGGGAAGGGCCGTGCGGGTGGACACTTAAGCGGCAGGCGGGACCGCACTGCCACTGGGAAGCCCAGCCCTGCGGAGGATCCAGGATCCGCCCCGCAGCAGAGACTCTGCTCTCCATCCAAGGGCCTGCTCTGTCCCTCTTTCCTCTACCAGCTCCATCAAGGAGGCCAGGCAGGTGTGTCCGTTTTACAGACGGAGAAACAGAGGCCCAGAAAGCAGAAAGTGAGAGGGGCTCGAGGTCAGATAGCTTCCTGTTTATCTGCTCCGGGTCCCGAAAGGATAGCCATAGCTCCGTCCTTTGGACCAGGCAGGGAGGAGAGGCAGGAAGGAGCGAGGCGGCGGAGAAGTAACAGGTCCGGCTCGCCTTGCCCACGGACACAGCCAAAACACACAACTTCGTGCAGAGATTCATAGAGAACATCTACTGCACACTGGCAGAGCTTAAACCTCCAAAAAGGGCAAGAAACCCTCCATATAACTGGGTAGAGCAAAAGAAAAAAAGAGAGAGAGGGAGTAAAGAAGGGACCGCTGTCTCCCTTCCACCCCATCCAGCCAGCAGGGGCTGTAGCGGGGTGTCTGTGGCCAGAGATGAGAGAGAGAGAGAGAGAGAGAGAGAGAGAGAGAGGGAGAGAGAGAGAGAGAGAGAGAGAGAGAGAGGGAAAGGGAAGCTGGTCATTGGCAGCGAAGATGGAGAGACAAAAGCCACCTGATTGGAGTTAGAATGAGTTATGACAGATTAGATTAGAAACCAGCTTCTCTCCATGCTTTTGGCCTTCAAAGCCCTTGAAAAACAGCTGGTAGTTATGCCTCATTATGAGGGTAATATGACACCCTCCTCCCCAGCCCCACCCCCTCTACACACACACACACACACACACACACACACAAACACACACACACACTGATCTCTAGAGGAGAAAACAAAGGCTCCCAAAGTTGCCCCATGTTCAGGGATAGGACTGTGGGGCCCAGACTAGTTCAAAGAGAGCCCATGCTCCCGGCTGCCCCCAAACCATGGCGTACCAGGGAGGCCCCAGAATGAAACAGAAAGAGTGTGGGGCCAGAGTTCAAAGTCACCTGTCAACTTCATTACCTGGGTGAGTTATTTAAGCTTGCTGCGCTTCAGTTTTCCCAACTCTAAAGTGCAAATGTACATGCAGCAGTCGTATAGATTGTTTTGAGGATTAGGAAAAATATTAGACATTTGGCCCCGTGCCTGGCATACAGGAGGTGCTTAATACCTGTTCAGCTGCTTCTGCTTCCCCTTCACTCTTTCTTCCCTGCTAAAACATAATAGTTCATTAGCTCTAGGAAGTCCCCCCAAGGTCAAGCTCCCCAGAAACAGGCCCCGATGTTCGGAGCGAGGATTCTCATGGGAGTGGCTTCCTGAGGAAGCGCTCCGGGGAGAGGGAGCCAGCACCCGGGGGCCCTCAGACCAAGTCCCGGGAAGGAAACCTCAGCAGATGCCTCTGGATCCCGTGACGTCTCTGAGTTGTCCTGATGGTGACACCTCTGGGAACCATAACTTACACCACTGTATTCCCGAGTCATGGACAGAACCAGCGGCAGGTGGTTACCGGGTACTGGACAAGAAGCTTCTGGGCCCCAGGGCAAGTGTTGGAAGCAAAAGCTTCCTGGAGCCAGGAGAAGCCTCACAGAAGCGTTCCCAGAGGCGGACCCGGGGGGATGTGGGCAGAGAGAGCCCTGGCTCCTTCTTTGTTCCAACCCGCCAATGGCCTGAGCCTGTGTTACAGAGCATGTCAGGATGAGCAAGGCTGATCCCTAGCATTCACAGAGCACCTTTTCAAAGGTTGGTAAAACACCCACACAGACACGCTCTAATCCTCTCCCAGGAGCGTTTCCGTGAAGCAGAGAGGGCAGAAAGCATTGTCTTCTTCCACAAAGAAAGGGAGGTCCAGGAACGCGTGATGAATCAGCCCAGGTCACAGAGCTAATTAATAGCCACCTAAATCCAGGCTTCTGTGCTCCCAGCGCTGGCCTCCTTCCAAAAATAGAATTCACATGCACGCACGCACACACACACACACCATATGCTCATCGTCCGTATGAGATTTGGGCTGCTTTTCAGAGGTAAGGCGCAGGTGGATGACTTGAGGAAGAAAAGGACAGACACTAGAGTAGTCCAGGCCCACAGCAAGGGTCCTTTCCTCCAAGGACACGCAATTCTTGGGTTAGGTGAACAGGTGTCTTTGAGTGGGGTGGAATTAACCCTGGAGAGAATGAATCCATTTGTTTGCTCTCCTCCCTACATCAGGCTACGTGGGAGGATGAGCTTGGTGGGCAGGGAGAGAACACGTAGGCTTTGCTGGACACCGTGGACTGTGTAACAGCCCTGTGGCTTTCATCACTTTATTAACCATCTTCTGTTATAAAAGCATAGTTGATTTACAATGTTGTGTCAGTTTTTGATGTACAGCAGAGTGCTTCAGTTATATACACACATATATATAACTATATGCATACGTGTATATAAATAACTATATATAAAGTTGAATATACATACACATATATATATTCAAGATATTGAACATAGTTCCCTGTGCTATACAGGAGTTCCTTGTTTTTAATCTATTTTATATTATGATCAGATGGTCTCTTAATCCCAAACTCCTAATCTATTCCTCTCCCCCCTTTTCCCTTTGGTAACCATTAGTTTGTTTTCTGCGAGTCTGTTTCTGTTTTGTAAATAAGTTCCTCTGTATCATCTTTTTTTTTTAGATTCCAGTATAAGTGATATCACATGATATTTGCCTTTGTCTGACTGGCTTCTCTTTATTATGATCGTCTCCAGGTCCCTCCACGTGGCTTCAAATGGCTTCAAATGGCATTATTTCATTCTTGTTCAGGGTCGCGATCTTTTCCTCCCCTTGACCATTAGCTCCTTCCAGCCTTGGCTCACGGAGGACCTCAGTCAACGTGCCTGGGAAGAATAAATGAGCACGTGACATTTGGGAGAAGGACTCTGGGCAGGGGTGGGGAGGGACCTCCAGAAAGAGGGGGCCTTGTTCAGCAAGCGTGAGAGGTCCAGACAGGGTCAAAGAGAGAGAGGAGACCCAAAGAGCTAGGGGAAGACTCTAAGGAAAGCAGGAATGTTCCAAAGGTATCCTGCTTCGGCTGCCTCCGGACCGTCCCCATCAGCAGTTCCCTCCAAATGTCTTTCGCACGTGCTGGTCCATTGGTGATCTCAGAGCCCCCTGGGTGAGAATTTTCCCAGCAGCTCCCACGTCTGCAGAGGCTCCCCAGAGTCCCACCTGCAGCCCCCGGAGTTGCGACGGGAAGGGAAGGAAGAAAGAATGGGCGGACGACGCCCCCCTCTGCTGGGGAGGGGGGTGCCTCTGGAGAGTCACGGCCCGGGCTCATCATCCTGGACCCTCCCCTAAGCTTTGGCTCCAGAATCTGGGAGAGCAAGCCAAGCAGGAGTGGGGGATGGTGGCAGGAAACAGGGCCTGAACTCCTGCTCCAATTTAAAAAAAAAAGATGGGACGAGAGAAGGCTGCTTCCAGACGGGGCTGTTTATTCTCCCTCTGCGCGGAGGGAGCAGAGCGGGGAGAACAGACTTGGGGGGTCTCCCCACATGCATTCCGCTGTCAGCCTGGGGACCACCGGGGCTTCCTCTGAGCCTCCCTGTCACCCATCTTTGCTCTGGCCACGCAAACTAAACCGCCTGGCGCCACCATGGTAGCAAGTCCAGCAAATGTGCTCTGTCTCTAAGGCCAGGGGCCAACAGATGCTGCCTCTCAAAGGGGGCTTCTCTTCACCCCAGATTTCCTGCTGAGAGGTGCCAGCGCTGGGCGGTGCCGGGCTGCAGTGTGGGTTCCAGCGAGGAAGCGTCCTGGAGGTGACACAAGAGGCCCCCGTCTCCCCGCCCATTTCACAGAGGTTCCCAGAGGGGCCCCCACATCTCACTGTCACTTCTCCCTCCTACACGGAGGAGACGTGCAGCCAAGAGGGGTGCGAGGGTCACAGGTGGATCCAGGCCAAGCAGGGTGTTGGGGAGACAGGGCGGGGGTGCTGCTGATCTGCCAACACCTCCCACCCAGAACCTACCACAGGCCCAGTTAAACCGCTGGTGCGCAATTCCTCGCTGTCAGCAGCGTAGCAAAAACCCCAAGTTTTTCCAAGACTCGCTCTCATTAGTCTTTGGGGACTTCGGGGAGAAACAGGAAGGAAACAATTTTTTTCCTACTGATGCCAAAAAAAAAAAAAACAAGCTGGAAAGCAGTGGCCAGAAAGGGGGAGGGGTGAGGGGCCGGGCTTCGGACTGTGGACCGCGGTGTCCTCACGGACTGTGGCCTCAGGGCTCCAAGCCTCGCTCTCAGCGTCTTGCTCCCTTGGCTCTGGGACCACAAGGGGCCCAGTGGGACGGCGACTCAGCCCAAGTGCTCCTGGGTCCTTCCGGCATCCTGCCGCTGAGGAATTTAAGGGTCCCACGCTCGACCTAGGTTCTCCACGAACATCTCCCTAACTTCCAGAGAGCATCTCAGAGCCTCAAAACTGTCACCTGGGGACCAAGACCACGGTCCGGTCTCCCCATGTTCTGTACCACCCTCCCGGGCAGCATCTGGGCCCCTCTTTCTGCCCCCATGAAGATGAAGAAGACGAGAGGCACCCTTCCCCCAGAGAGAAAAGGGCCCGTGTGCCTAGATCTAGGGTCAGCGAGGAGGTGAGGGTGTCCCGGCAACCTGCCTGTGGGACACAGAGGGAGCTCCAGAAGGGGAGGAGGGGAGAGGGCCCGGGGCCAAGAAATCCCCCCAAGGCCACCTCTCGGGATTTGGGTCACCCTCTGAGTTATTTTCTCCACAAAGGTGGAGAGAGTACTTCCTGGAGGGAGAAAAAGGACCAGCGGAATCTCTTTTAAGCATCTTCCATCAGTTTTTCTTTTTTTCTTTTGTTTTTCTTCTTTGGCTTTTCAGGGCCATAGCCCTGGCATGCAGAAGTTCCCCAGCCAGGGGTCTAATGAGAGCTGCAGCTGCCAGCCTACACCACCGCCACAGCAACTGGGTATCCTACACCGCAGCTCAGAGCAATGCCAGATCCTTAACCCACCGAGTGAGACCAGGAATCGCACCTGTGTCCTCATGATACTAGTCGGGTTCGTAACCCACTGAGCCACAACGAGAGCTCCTCATCAGTTTTGCTTGAACAAGGCTTAGGGGGTGGGGGAGGGACATCTCTGAGTGGGTGGATAGGGCTTGCCATCAGAGCTCCCAGGATCCCCTGGGGCACTGCGCAGGGTGGGGTGTGGTTTGAAAATGTTTATTCAAGAGCATAATAATATAATTTCATGTTTAAAAACCAAAATAGAAGTTTCCAGTGTGGCTCACCGGGTTAAGAACCTGACATGTGGTCCATGAGGATGCGGATTAGAACCCTGGCCTTACTCAGTGGGTTAAGGATCCACCGTTGCCGTGAGCTGCAGTGTAGGTTATAGATGCAGCTCAGATCCCCCATTGCTCTGGCTGTGGGGAAGTTCAGCAGCTGCAGCTCCCATTCCACACCTAATCCAGGAACTTCCACATGCCACAGATGCAGCCATAAAGAGAAAAAAAATATTTTTAGACAAAAATGAATGTATGCCACTTTCACAATGCAAACTGGAAAATAAAATGCAACGACATACTTCTGGTTGCTGGACCCGGGGCATCAAAGCGAGCCTTGATTCTCTGCGGGATGGGAGCCCGCCCCCCCCCCCCCCCCCGTCTGGGGACAGAGCAGGATCCCCAGGAGAAGGAGCCAGGTTTTCAAGCCCATCAGATTTGGACCTGGGTTTTCAAGTTTGAGAAAAGTGGCACTGCATCCGAACCTTCCAGGGGACGGTCTTGTCTGAGTGGCTCCTTGTGGCCCAAGGATGAGCTTCAGCACTTTCCCAAAACTCCCCTTTGAAGGATAACCCGGTGCTTACAGGGAAACCCACATTCCCAGGGCCTAGAGTCTGGATAAATTTTAACAAGTAAGCCAAAAGATCCCTATGATCAGGCTGGATCAGGACATTGACATTCATGCTTCCAGGACAAGTCAGGTAAACACATCTGTTTTCGTTACAAGCCAAGAGAAATAAAAAGATACACCCGGAGGGGCCTCTCTCCATCTCTCCCCCCTTTTCCCACCACAGAGAGCTCTTTGATCCATTTCTTGTTTATCTTTCCAATGTTTCTTTTGCAAATACAAGCTCCAATGTATGTGTTCTTCTTTCCTCCCATTCTTTCACAAAAGATACGATACTATTTACATGTTCAGTACCTAGTTTTTTTCACTTAACAGAAAGTTCCTGGAGATTTCTACAGGTTCTTATCCCTGCACAGCTTTCCACTAGGTAGATGTACCATAGTGTTTTTCATCCAGGCCCGTGTCCAGTCCATTTCTCTTATGAAGAGTGCTGCCATGCGTGGTTTGCTGCATACCGAATTCCATACTTGCGCAGGTATATCTGCTGGACACACTTCCGGAGGTGGGTGCAAAACGCGTTCGTGACGTTGGTAGACAGTGCGCTGCTCCTTCCACAGACTGATTCCAAGTTACACTCCACCCGCAACGGTAGTGACCACGCACGTTCCCACTGCTTTGCCAGCGCTGTGTTTTGTCAAGAGTTTGGATTTTTGCCAAATCTGAGACCTAAAAAATGACATCTCTCAGTGTGGTTGTAATTTGCATCTCTCTTATTATGAACAGGTTGTCTGTCTAATCACAGTGTAAAGGACCATTTGCATTTCTTTTTTGTAAACTCAGTGTTTGTGTCTCTGCCCATTTTCTGCTGGGCTGGGGATCCTCCCGAATTCTAATAATTTTTATCTCAGAGGGATTAACTGCTTGTGTTATGTGTTGCAAGCACTTTTTTGTCAGTTTGTCATTTGCCTTTTGACTCTGCTTCGGGTGTTTGGGGCATGCCTAAACTTTTTTTTTCCTTTTTTTTGTTTTTTGTCTGTTTGCCTTATCTAGGGCCTCGCCCGCGGCATATGGAGGTTCCCAGGCTAGGGGTCCAACAGGAGCTGTAGCCCCCAGCCTTCGCCGCAGCCACAGCCACAGCCACGCGGGATCCGAGCCGCGTCTGCAACCTACACCACAGCTCACGGCAACACCGGATCCTTAACCCACTGAGCAAGGCCAGGGATCAAACACGCAACCTCATGGTTCTTAGTCGGATTCGTTAACCACTGAGCCAAAACGGGCACTCTTTTCTTTTTATTTTTCGATAGTCAAAGTATCCATCTTTTCTTTGGCTTCTAGATTTTGAATCACAGTTAGGAAAGCCACCCACATCCCCGTGTTCCCTGAAAGCATTTTTATGATTGTGCTTAACGTTTAAATCTCTACTCCACTTGGAGATTTTTCCCAGTGCATGGTGAGACGTACAGAGCCAAATTTGTCTTTTTTCCCCAAACGGCTGTTCTGTTGTCCCAATATCCTTTATTGAAAACCTGTCTTTACCATATCGATCTGAGATGCCACCTGTATCATTCACTAATTTCTTATGTATGTTCTGGGTTATCTTGGGACGGTTCTGTTCCACCAGTCCGTCTGTTTATCTCTTCCAGTGCCACATGGTTTTCATTCCTGAAGCTGTAGAGTATTTTCAGATTGTCTGGTTGGGCTCGTCTCTCCTTGTTACTCCTATTTTTTAAATTCTTTCTCAGATTTTTTGCTTATTTATTTTTCCTTATAAACTTTAGAATACCTTGTCTGGTTCCGAGGGGAAAACAAAATTTGTTGGTGTCTTACTGGGACTGTATTAAATATATAAATGAACCAAGAGACCACTGACATTTTCATGAGGCCAGATCTTTCCATCCAAGAACATGGGTGCAGGCTAGGCTGGAGAGAAAGAATGAGTTCCCGCTGCAAGGCCTTGAGGCAGGTGTGTGATGGGATGACAGGTGTGGCAAGTGTTAAGTCTGAATTTACCATGTCCCCCCAGCCATTCCTGCTGTGACAGCGTTTGTGCCCACAGCTCACACCAGTCGTCCCTAGTTCACTTCTATTGCTTGAGGTTTTATGAGACGGCATAAGAGACACTGAAGAAAGTGAGCAGGACACGCAAAACATGTGATCTAGGAGTTCCCACCGTGGCGCAGCGGAAACAAATCCGACTAGGAACCGTAAGGTTTTGGGTTCGATCCCTGGCCTCGCTCAGTGGGTTAAGGATCCGGCGTTGCTGTGAGCTGTGGTGTAAGTTGCGACTCAAATCCCGAGTTGCTGTGGCTGTGGCATAGGCTGGCAGCTACAGCTCCAATTTGACCCCTAGCCTGGGACAAAAGATCAAAAAAAAAAAAAAATCTGTTAGCCTCAGTTTCCATGCCCATAAAATGGAGCAAATAAGCTCTCCTCATAGGGCTATTATTAGGCTTAAGGAAGATAACACATGTTAAATTCCAAAAAGGAACTTAATGTTGGCTGCTATCATGGCCATTAATGAGATTTTAGCTAATGAGGTTGGAAGCTTGAACTTAACACCTAATAAGAGGATCCAGGTCTGGGCTCGGGCTTGCATTT
>PVHT021183556.1:16039365-16084637 GCA_004024745.2 Catagonus wagneri | reverse complement strand
AAAAGAAAACCTGGGGAGAGCAAGCCTGCCTGGCCAGGGATCCTGGCCGCTGGGATCCGCCCAGGGCGAGTGGGGGAGGGGCTGCCAAGTCTTCCTTCACTCCCCTGAGAAGGGGTGGGCAGGGGACAGGGGACTTGAGTTTATGGGCATCAGGAAGGGGACGCCCATGCCACTAGCTGGCCCATTGGGCACTTTTTCGGGCAGCTCCCCCTTGGGCTCCCCGAGAGCATCGGCATGCAGCTGGCTCTGCATAAATGGTGTTAAATAAATACATTTGTTTCTTGTATTGTATCTCAGGCTCCAGGCCCCCAGGGGTTTCCACAGGATCAGGAGATGAAGTTAGGTCATCAGGGCAGAGGGGAGGGTGGCGGGCAGATCACCTGCCTCCGCGAGGTCCCACCTGCCTGAGTCACAGCCCCAGTCGCACTCGCAAGCTTCCTTTGTCTTTGACCCGGAGGTGGGTTTCTTCTAGCAAAGGGTTAACACCCAGGTTCACACAGCTATTAAGTGACGGAGCTGGAAAATGCACCTTCTGCTTCACTCCAAGATCTATTGTTCCTGAGTACAAGGTGAGGCTGGCAAATAAGACTTTGTAGAAGAGAAACATAGTGGAGTTCCCACTGTGGCGCAGTGGAAACAAATTGGACTAGTATCCATGAGGATGTAGGTTTGATCCCTGGCCTTGCTCAGTGGGTCAGGGATCCAGCTTTGCCATGAGCTGCGGTCTAGTTTGCTGATGTGGCTCAGATCTGGTATGGTGGTGTGGCTGTGGTGTAGGCTGGCAGCTATAGCTTGGAGTCAACTCCTACCCTGGGAATTTCCATATGCCGCAGGTACATAAAAAGAGAGAGCAAGAGAGAGAAATGTAGTTATTTATTTGTTCATTTATTTACGTCCCCCTGCCCCCACATAGTTCCAAAGTTGTGTTTATTTTTAAAAAGCGTGTGGGAGTTCCTGTCATGGCTCAGCGATTAACAAAACTGACTAGCATCCATGAGGATGAGGGTTCAATCCCTGGCCTTGCTCAGTGGGTTAAGGATCCAGCATGGCTTGGATCCTGCATTGTTGTGTCGCATTCGACACCTAGCCTGGGAACTTCCATACGCAGTGGGTGCAGCCCTAAAAAGCAGAAAAAAAAAAAGGTAGAATTGGTTAAGCAATGAGGTCCTATTGTGCAGCACAAGGAACTATATCTAATCACTCGTGATAAAACATGATAGAAGATAATATGAAAAAAAGAATGCATATATATATATATGCATGCCTTGGTCACTGTGCTATACAGCAGAAGTTGACAGAACACTGCAAATCAACTATAATTTTTTTTAAAAAGAATAAAAGAGAGCCGTCTACTCAAGCTGGCACCCACAGCTCTCACCCATTGGCACTGGCGTTGCTGTGGCAATGGCGTAGGCTGGCAGCTACAGCTCCCATTCGACCCCTAGCCTGGGAACCTCCATATGCCGCAGCTGCAGCCCTAAAAAGAGCAAATAAAACAAAAAAAGCTCGTGTAATAATTGTAAACAATTGAACCCCAGAGAGCAGAAAGCGAAGATGATTATATTTGACATTTGAACTAAAACATTCTCTTTAATTATTTGTTCATTCATTCAACAAGCACTTATTTATTGGGTATCTTGTAAGTTCCAGATCCAGAACCTGTGTGGGATGTACAGAGCTGAAAGGCTCAGTCCTTGACCTCAAGGAACTTAAAGGCGTGCACGCGCGTGCGTGCATGTGTGTGTTGAAAGAAAGGAAATGAGACAATCGGCCAGCCAGCGTTCTGTTGAGGGAAGGCAGGAACACCAGGAGTGCTGCAGCAGGCCTCTTTCCCAGACTTGGAGAGTCAGACAAAGGTTTTCTGGAAGGATGTGTAAGAGAGGTCGGCTACTGTAGTATTTCAGACATTATAGCGCCTACACTCACCATTTAATTGAGTTCTCTGGCAACCAAAGTTCAAAAGCGGACATAGGTTCTGTTCCACGCAGTCTAACATCAAGGGAGCTTTCATTTCCCTGTACTCAAGTCTAAATCACATAGATCCATGTTTCAAGGCCGTCGCCTACAACGGGCAGGGTCTTCCAGACTGAGTCTGCAGACAACACAAACCTCCATCAGGCGGCTGTGACTTACAGCCATGCAACAAGAGATCCGATAGTAGGAAGCGGCCCCCAGGCACACACGGGGAATCAAACTAAGGGAGTCGCCCTATGTGGCTTTCCAGTTCCCGGACTCGGTGCAACAATGGAGCGAGAAGAAAGTAGAAGAGGCCATTCAAGGAACTGAGAAGGGAACCTGTTTTTTTAAGAGCCTGCTGTGTACCAGGCCCTGCCTTAGGTATCACATCCAGTACCCCCAGCTCTTCAAAGTAGCAGAACTCTTCAGAGTCACATGACCCCCTTTACAGGGCATGAATTGAGCCACCTAGAGGTTAAGGCTTCCCAGGGTCACCCCGATGGAGCTTACTGTTGAAGGCTGGGCAACTGAATGGGCTCGGGTGCAGACAGCCAGCTGTCTTCTCTTGGGGAACAGACTTGCAGTCGCCAAGGGGAAGCGGGGAGGGAGAGGGAGTAGGATGGACTGGAAGTTTGGGCTTAGTAGATGCCAACTCTTGCAGTTAGAACAGATAAAGAGGCGTTCCTGTTGTGGCACAATGGAAACGAACCTGACTAGTATCCATGAGGATGTGGGTTTGATCCCAGGCCTTGCTCAGTGGGTTAAGGATCGGGCAATTGCCGTGAGCTGTGGTGTAGGTCGCAGACGCAGCTTGGATCCTGCATTGCTGTGTCAGATTCGACTCCTAGCCTGGGAACTTCCTAAGAAGACCAAAAAAAAAAAACCCCCAAAAAAGTAGAATGGATAAGCAATGAGGTCCTGTTGTGTAGCACAGGGAACTATATCCAATCACTCATGATAAAATATGATAGAGGATAATACGAGAAAAAGAATGCATATATATGTATGCCTGGGTCACTGTGCTATACAGAGGAAATTGACAGAACACTGCAAATCAACTATAATCTTTTTGAAAAAGAATGAAAGAGACAGCCATCTACTCAAGCTGGCACCACAGCTCTCACCCACTCCACGCAGTGTAGATTTCCTGATCACCTGGCCCAAACCACTCACCTGACAGAAGAGGAAACTGAGGCTGACAGATACAAGTGACCTAGACCGGAAACCGGGACCACAGCCTTGCTTTCCTGACTGCCAAGCTGACGTCTTCTCCTTCACACGTTTTTCCTGCCAGCCTCGCTCATCCTGGCCCAGCGGCCAGCTCAGCACCCCCACTGATGGCCACTTCTCAACTGTGAGGAGCTCGTTAAGAAGGCTCTGCCCTTTGCTCGCTCTCCGTCTCAAGGACACAGCCACTTCTTGCAGCCCTGAGGGCCAGGCATGGAATTCCCCAAAGAAAGAACACACACACCGCGGATCCTGCCCAAAGGGACGAAGTGCCCCCAGATCCCATCCGTCTTTTATCAGGAGCGATCTAAACCCAGCCCAGGGAAGCCAGGAAAAGTGAGAGGAGAAATCCTTCGCCAGCCTCCTCTGTGGTTGTTTCTCTCTTTCCATGCCCTCCGCCCTTGATTGCTCTCTAAGGTCATGTGCAAATAGCTAACAAAGTTTTTAAAAGCCAAATCCGGGACTTAGCAAAATCCCTCACTTAGCTGCAAATGATCGCAGGAAGAGCGCCTTCATGGCGGTCGCTGAGGGAAACGGCTGTAGACGGGAAGACAGATGGCAGGACCCACTGGCTGTGCGGGCTTCCCCCAGCCACCGCCAAGACCAGTGTGGTGCCCGCGGTCACCTGAGACCACAAGCAGCTGGGTGAATGCAGGACGAGGCCGAAGAGCCCGTGTTCATGTGGTCCAGTCATTTCTCCGTCCGCTTCCTGTGGTTTGCTGGTCCGTCCCTTCCCACTGAGGAGCTCAGGGTTTGGTTCAGAGAATTATATGAATCAATGAAACACCCACCCCTTACATTCTGCCAATAAGCAGCCGAGCAGCCTCCACGCGTGCATGTATACACACACACACACACACACACACACACACGCGCGCGTGTGTGGACATCAGGAAGAGAAAACACGTGTGGCCTCGCAGTCCTGAAACCGACAGGGCTGATCCACTGAGCTCCACTAAGCATTCTTTGAAGTACAAGACTGTCGGCAAATTTAGAAAACTTAAGACCCAGGGCTGGCCATTCCTGGTCGCTCCCTTTAAGTTTGTCTTTTTTATTTTTTTTTTAATTTTTTAAAGTTAAAGTGTAACTGATTTACAGTGTTCTGTTAATTTTTGCCATAAAGCAAAGTGACCAGATACATATACATATATACACACATCTTTTTTCTCATATTCTCTTCCTCATTTGTCTTTAAAAGTCAGCATCACTCTGAGCCCTGACCAGAGGGAGGCGGAGGAAATTTGGCCTCTGACCCCTGACCCCGGTCCCCAACTCATGCTCCTCACTTTCCATCGTCGGTGGCCCGTAGCCTACGGAGGCCAATCACCCAAATAGACTTTTCCTGAAGCTGCGTTTGTTCCCTGGAGCACACTGAAATCTCCCGATTTTAGCGCCCTCCTGAGACTGGGTCTATTTCCTCCCCATTTTGTGAGGTAGCCATTGATCTCAGTTATCATGGCCTGGTGGCTTCTAGCAAGCTCCTGGTCCCTGCGCCAACAGCCTTTCTCAGTCACATACCCGCACAAGCAAGGCTGGATTTTTCCGCTTTTATTATCAGTAGCTCCCGCTTAGTAAACAGACCCCCTGACCCCCTTTCCTCCCTCTCTGCCCGGGCTTCTCCTTAACCCTTCCCCGCTCAGGCTCACGCCCTAGTCCATTTCTCCTTACCGATTTCCTGGCCTATTTACAAAGACGTTTGGCCGCAGTGCGGAGCAAGCACGCACTCTTGGTGCAAATTCAGAAAGGAACTTGTGAGGCCTGGCTTTTTTGCACTGGAATGTCACCTTTTTTTTTTTTTTTTTTTTTAACTATAAGGGTGAAGCCGGGTAAACCAGGACACGCGGTTACTTAAAGGGACAGGATGCAGAAATCCAGATGACAGTCCGCCTGATTCTAAGATAAGTTTCCCGCAGAGGAACCCGGCTGAACTTGTTTAAACAGATGTCCGAGTCTCCACCGGCTACCAAGAAGCTCTCCCCACAGGGTTCCCTTCAACGCCCTCATCAGGTCCCATGAAGCTGAAATCCGCGGTGCTCTGACGGCTCAAAAACCCTTTGTCCTACCCACCAGAAGAGAGCTTGCTAAGCAAATTCATTCCTTTCAGTGAGATGTCAGGGTATGTACATACCCTTCTAAGGGAAGAAACCAAAGAAGGATGAGTTTAGGAAGACAAGTCCAGGGCCCTAGCCTTCCGCCTTGCTGCTGAAGACACATGTGTGGCCCCGCATACAGCGTGGGCTCTGGACTTGTTTCGACAATAGGGAAAATGTGTCCCAGGCCAGCACTCTCGGGCTTTGGCTTCGATCTGCTAATTCAAGATTTCCATGCCCTATTTTTGTTTTGTTTTGTTTTGTTTTGTTGCAACATTCCAACTGCACACTCTCCTGGGACCCACTGAAACTCTGGATCTACTTTCTTTCCGTCTCAATCTACAAACGCCTGCGGAAGTACCTCTCCGCCCGGCACTGCAGTAGGTGCTAAAGCCATGGTGCTGAAAAAACAACAGAGAGTATCCTGCCCTCTCCAGGCTTACACTGTAGTGGGAGGAGGTGGAATATAAATGCCCAACGCACACCCTGCTCATGCATACGCACGCACACACACACACACACACACGCATGTATGTGTATGTAGCTTATAATCTGTCAGAAGGTGATACGTGTTCGAGATGGGAAGTCCTGAAGCACGGGGCGGGGAGGGGGGCCCTGGCCAGGAGGGTCTCGTTAATTAGCAGACATCTGAGTGGGACCTGAAGGGAAGGAAGGAAGGAAGGAGCCATAAGCCGTAATGACAATCAGAGGAGCGTCCTAGGCAGAGGGAACAGCCACTGCAAAGACCCCCAGTTGGGAGCCGGGTTTGTTCGGAGAACAGCAGGAGGCCGGTGTGGCTGGAGCAGGGTGAGTGGGAGACAGCAATTAAGAGAGGAGGTGAGAAAGGCCACGATCACAGGCCAGTACAAGGGCCCTCGCCTGCTTCAGAGGTCATACTGCCTTTGGTAGGCAAGGTTCTATACTTTAGACATTTTATTCATTTAGATGAGTCTCCTTTAACTCCCCAGTTCATTCACGTGAGAGGAATTTGGTCCCAGGTTGACAGAGGGACGTGAGAAAGTGCACCCTGAAATCTGAAGAGGCTAAAGCTGGGGGCGGGGGGAGGAAAGACAATACTTGGGCCAGCCAGGAAGCGGCCTCATGTACTGATGTGACCCTCATAGTTTCTGCTCGCAACTCCACCCCCCGTGGAGGGAATGCTGCCAAAAGGCTGGACTGAGCAGCGGGGAGAATGCAGATGCCATGATCATGACAGGGCCGGAGGGCGGCCAGCTCAGAGACTTTAGGCCCGCGGTCCCCCGAGATGCTGCTCGCACGGATCCAGCCACTGAGAGGAAGAGCTGCCTGACCCGAAGCACAGGACCCAGAGGGAGCAAGCCTTATTTCTCCAGGGCCTGCCAATGCCCAGCAAAACCCCTGCACCAGAAGGAAGCCAACCAGGCAGAAGACGGCTGAAAAGGAGGCGCCTAAAAGGCAGGGGACCTGGACGAGAACAGTCGTGATTGCAGGTGTGTGTCAAGCTGATGGCCGACAGGACGGAGCCACAGGGAGTCAGCTTACCTCAAGGCAGGCCAGAGCCGAACCCACGGACCACACTGCCGTCAGCGCTCCACACCTGCCTGCCCAAGTGGAGGTTCTGGAGTTGCTTCAACAGTGAGGAAAGATGTCTGAGGCCCCGGCCCTGGCCTGACAAACACGGTGGAGTGAGGAGAGGGGCGGGGGTGGGGGCAGATTCCCCAGGAGAGCAGCCCCCAGGGGAGGGTCAGAGTTCAACCTGAGGGGACCCCCCCAGACGACCCATCTCCCACCGGAAACCAGTCACGTGACCAACAACGGGACTGTCATTCAGACACAGGTGGCACCCCCGAGCCCTCCCATCATCCTGAGCTCTCAGATCTCATTCCGAGGCTGTGAATTCTTGAGCCCACAAGGAGATGCCCAGGACAGGGCCAGGCCAGTGTCCCCCGGGCGCTTGGGGAAGGCCAGCCTGCTGTCTGAGGGGGGCCCTTTGCCGCAGCAGACTCCAGGCAGGTGGTTGGGCGCAGCGGAGGTTGGGCGTACGGCCGGCTGACGCCCAGAGAGGAGGGGGGCCCAGGGCCCCAGCTCAGCCAGCCCCATCCCACCTCTGCCAGGGACCCCACCTCTGCCAGGGCCTCAGCAGTGTGGCTGCTCCCCGACTGCCCTTTCTCTAGGCCTGGCCTCTCCACAGCTGCCCCGGGGCTGGACAGAGAGATGCCTGGGTCTGGGCACATTCGAGGGGCTGGTGAGCAGTCACCGCCACCCCCTGGATGACAGCATCTCTGGACCAGTTCCAATCATCGATAAAGGCAAATCGCCTCCATCTGGGAGAGAAGGTTATTTTAGCGGCCCCTGTCCCCACCCCCACCCCCAGCGAGAAATGCTTTAAAGACACCTCCCGGGAGGCAGGTCTTTCAGTCCTTCATGTCACTGTGGCCTCACACTCACCCACCTCTCGAACACTGTGAGAATTAAGAGTGATTTCAGGTTGCTGGGGCCCCTGAAAAGCAGGCCTTTCATCTTCCACTGAGGATAAGGGTGAAGGATGGACCGGGCCAGCAGTGTCATCCCACAAGGATTTGTTTGGCCAACCAGGCTGGACTGTGGGTTTGTGTTATTTTAACTTGTCAAACTCCAGCGGGGCGGGTGGGGGAGGCAAGGAGAGAGGCCAGTGCACTGGGCAGGCTTGGGGAAAATCAAGCAAGAGCTTCAGCACCCTGAATCACGCTCACTCGCTTGCTGTGGCACTTGGGCAAATTCCTCCTGCAGGAAACTTAAGTGGGAATTAGTCACTTCCGCCTGGGTGGTCCCAGGGGGAGGAGGCTCCGTGACCTCCGCCCCGGCAGGACCCAGGTCAAGGTCGTGCCTCGAGCTGCACCCTCCCCAGGGAGGGAGGCCAGGGCTGGCTCCGTGGGTGCTCCAGGGTGTGGACTTGGCAGGAAGAGTGCCCGGGGGAAAGTGTGAAGGATGCCTGCCGTCACCATAGCCAGACTGAGCCCCAAGGCAGCAGTCCGCAGTTCTGCATAAGATGCTTGGTGAAAAATCGCAGCAGCCGAGCAGCGTGGCGGTGTTTATTGAAAGAGAGATGAATTCCGTCCCCTTCCAAGTTATTCTGTACCAGGCTGGTGAGTTCAGAAATAGCTGGCAGTCATGGAGTCACAGAATCCTGTTGTGATGGGAACCCGGGAAAGCAGTGCCTCTGACCCCTCCCCTCGTAGACCAGGAGAGCGGGGCCCAGCCCGGTTAAGTGACTGCAGGCACGCCAGGTCTTCTCTACTTTTTCTGGTGAACTTCTCCCTCCTTCCCCACAGCAGCCCTGGAGCGTCGGCTTCCCTTGCTCGGCACCACAGGCCCTGCTCCAGCTCCTGCAGGCACCTTCCCATAAACCAGGGAACGGCACCCCCTCCTCGGGGCCCAGGTGGACGCACAAATGGATGAACTGAGAGCAGCTGAATTTCAACCCCATGTGCTTCCAAGCCTGATGCTCCTGTGCAGACACAACTTCGAAATCCTCCGTGCAGCCCCCGCCTCCAGACCACACCTGCGTGTGTGGCGCCCGCAGGCTGCCTGGTTCCCAGCCTCGAACCCCCTGCCCAGGGTAGGGCCTGTCTTCCTCACGTCCCCTTCCACTAGCTTGTCTGCCTTCACATCCCTGTCACAGTGGTGATCTGCGCTCTCTCTTCCTCCAGCCCGGAAGATTTCGGCCTGCCTTTACTCCCTGCCGCCAAAGCTCTGTGGTCCTGTGGTCAGGGAGCCTGAGATCTGCGAGTCTGGCCTCAGAGATCATCCAGGATGGGGGCAGCGGGGTGGCAAACAGCAGCCCAGGGCTCAATCCCGGCCTGAGCCTGTTTTTGTAAATTTGGTCTTATTGGAACACAGCCAGGCCCCATCATTCATGCACTGCCTCTGTCCTCAAGCTGTAATGGCCGAACCGGTAGCTGTAATCCAGGTGGCATGACCCACAAGGCCTATCGTATTTCTTCCCCGGCCCTTTGCAGAAACGTGTTTGCTGATCTCCGATCTAAAGCAGCATTTCTGAAGCTCGGGGAAGTTCTGTGACTTAGGGTGGCTAGCGGATGGGGAGCAAGCCAGAGTGTGAACCCTGGTCCCCCCACACCCTCTCCAGTGCACCCCAGACTTCTGGAGGAGAGAATATGACCTTGAAGATGTCGCCAGACTCTCACCCTCTTATCTAGAGGGAAGTCACAGGGGACCCGGTTCTGCTCACAAAGGGTCAAGGTGACCCCGAATACTTTCCCAAAAGCTGAGGCTGGGGGGCCAGGGTTCCCCCCCTGCATGTAGTTCCAAAGAACCCCTGGGGGCTCAGCTGCTCTGGTCCTGCCTTGGGCCCCACCGGGGACCCCAAGCCAGCCCACCTCCCTCAGCTCCCACGGCCGGTCCGTCCTGTTCTGGGCTTTGAGCAGCGCGCTGACAGTAATAGCACATCTTCCGCTTCCTTTGTGGACGGGGCAGGGCCTCTCAGACAGACTCCAGAGAGTCTAACATTGGGCTATTCCTGAGCCGCCGTCCCCAGGGTCTCGCAGATCAAATCCACTCTGATTTACAAACCGGAGGACGTTTTCCTTTTTTTGCCATCCCCACCCCTCCTGCCCTCTTAACTCCATTTGGCAGTGCTCCTAAGAGGGCGGACCCAGGGCCTGACGGTGGTCGTTTCTTATGTCTGCCACCGGGAATCATGACTCGTCCTCAGGGCACAGAAAGGAGGAGGGAGAAGTTCCCAGGACAGACCCCAGCGCTGCCGAGAGGAGGAGCCCTGGCCGGCCAGGCAGGTGCTGAGATCCAGGGAGGCCAAGACTAAGCGGCTGCTGGGCAGAGGGAGGGGCGTGACTGAGTGCCAGGCGACTGGCAGGTGTCCCACTGAATCCCAACACCATTTCTTAAGAGGCAGGGACTGTAGTCCCCACTTGACAGGTGAGAAACTGAGCCTCCAGTTGCACATTCACCCAGTTGGGGAGCTGCAGCTTTGGAATTCAAATTGAGGTCTGCCTGTCCCCCAGATGCATCCTCTGTCCAGCCCTGGAGGTGCCTGGCATCAAGAAGGTCCAGTGGATGGGAGTTCCCGTCAAGGTGCCGTGGAAATGAATCCGACTAGGAACCACGTGGTTGCGGGTTCGATCCCCGGCCTCGCTCAGTGGGTTAAGGATCCGGCGTTGCCGTGAGCTGTGGTACAGGTCGCAGACGTGGCTTAGATCTGGCATGGCTGTGGCTGTGGCGAAGGCCGGCGGCTACAGCTCTGATTTGACCCCTAGCCTGGGAACCCCCATATGCGGCAGGTGTAGCCCTAAGTAGACAAAAAGACAAAAAAAGGAAAAGAAAAAAGAAGAAGAAGGTCCAAGACAGCAGGGCCCAGCTAGGACCTGGGGATCAAGTCCTTGGATGGCCTCGTAAGAGCAGGGTTGGCTGCCCTGGGAAAACTGTGTTGTCAAGCAGGTTATGAAGGAAGGGCCTGGGGTTCGGGGAACTGAAATGACAACTCTGCGTCTGGTCTCAGAACAAGGCAGGGGGGCCCAGCCATGGGGTCCCCACGCCAGGGCCGCACTGGGCCAGGGCTCAGCTCGATCGATGCCGAGTCCTCTGAGCTCCTGGAAACAGCCTCCCTGGATCCCCCACCGCTGCTGCCGTGGGTCTCTGCTGGGACTTGAGCCCGTCCGGTGGTCCAAGCTGCACTGAGAGGAGAACAACAGAGACAAGAGCCTGGCAGGGAGCTGACGTCTGGGTTCTTGGCAGAATCCAAACTGTTCCGGGCTAGAAGCTTCCCCAGGGAGGGGAGAAGCATCCTGACAGGGTTTCAGTCTTGACAGGGTACTAGAGCCTAGAAGACAGGATGAGACAGCCTTGCAGACAGATGCTGCCCAGATCAGGAAGCCCCATGGGGCCTGTGATAAAAGAATTTTTTTTAATTAAAAATTTTAAAAAGCTCATTTTGGAATTCCTATCATGGCTCCAGGGTAGCGAACTCAATAACTGTCTGTGAAGACACGGGTTTGAACCCTGGCCTCGCTCAGTGGGTTAAGGATCCCAGCGTTCCCATGAGCTGTGGTGTAGGTTGCAGACACAGCTCAGATCTGGTGACGCTGTGGCTTTGGTGCAGGCCAGTGACTTACAGCTCTGATTTGACTCTTAGCCTGGGGACCTCTGTATACCATGGGGACAGCCCTAAAAAGCAAAAAAAAAAAAAAAAAGCACTTTTTATAGACTTTGCTGACTCTGGGGTAAAGGCACAATGGGCCTATACTTCATGTGATTCACCCCAGAATAACGCTGAAGTGACTTCGGATCCTTGGTGGTGCCCGTCAGTCTTCTGATTCCTTCCCTGCTTCTCCTCCCTTATCTGTCCCTTAAGCCTAATCCCAATGTCAAGGCCCAGAAGTCTTCAGGTTGCTAAGATTCATACAAACCTAATTGGCCTTAAGAGAGCAAAATTTTATTCTTCCTATTTTTATTTATGGGTTTTGAGAGGACCATGGAGAACAGGAATCGTCTCAACCAAAGCAGTGAACATGTAATGGTAAAATGTCAGCTATGTGATAACCTGGACGGGGAGATGTTTTAAAGCAGAGTAAAGCTGCCCAGCTTCTATCTCTCCTTCATAGTGGCACCTCCATTTCCCTTGGGGAAATTCTCTCTCCTTCATTATACAAGCTAACTTCTTATCTTCCATTAGGGATAGCCTCCTCGCCCACCCAAATAGGGCAGGACGTAGGCACAAGACCCCAGTCTGTGCTGTTGGATGACGGCTGGTTATTGTCCATCACAGAGGCAGCAGCATGCTGATCCTCCAGCTTGGGCCTTCTGTCCCTTGCGATGTTATTTGGTTCCTGCCACGCCCTCCCTGGGTCCCCCCACCTCCCGCTGATTCTGTGAGCCAACTGCCCCCAAGGCTTCTAAGCTAACCAGACTTTGCTGCGTGCAAAGAACACGGATTGCCAAGTGAACTCCACAGTCGTAGTGCCGCTCTACCCACAGTAAAGCCCACGGGCGCCGGGGAAGAGGGTGGGCTGGCCCACGGCCCTTCCTTCCGAGGCTGGACCACGGCACACCACCCCGATCACCGCCACGGACCAGTGTTGTGAGTCCATGGGCAGCCAGAAGCGAGAGCCACTGGGGGGAACCCGGGTTAGGAGGCAGCATCTCATCTCTCAGTAGCCGGATGGGATCACGTGCAGCCCTGAAGGTCAAGCTCACGGCGGGAACATCCCTTCTCCTGACAATCTTCCCTCCCCTCCAGCTGTGTGCACACTTATGAACAGTCGTGAATAGTCACAAGCACCCCCCCACACACACACACACTCGGCCAGCAGGCATCCGCCTAGTCTTCTCTGGGGACAGTCTCTCCAAGAGAATGTGACAGGCCTAGTGTCTTTGTAGAGCATGGGTGGCAAAAGGAGAAGAGAAGGAAGAATAGACCACAACTGTCTTCCTTCTCTGCTGGGACAGGTCCCTGCCTTTGCAACCACATACCTTAAAAAAAGAAAAAGAAAAACTGTGTCCCAGCTGGAAGACATTAACTACTCTACATGAGACCAGCCGTGCCACCTCACAGGGCCACACAGGCAGCCTTGAAACAAAAGCATCGGAGAGAAGTGGCGTTGATGCCGGCTCCCTGCCCTCCTCCTCCATCCCCACGGCTGCTCTCATTCTCTCCCAGTTCGGGACCCCCAGGCACTGGCAGTGTCGGGGAAGGAGCACGGGGGGGCTGACGGGTGAACGACCCCGTGGGCTCAGCGCGGCCAGGACCCCAGCCCCACCACGTGTCAAACCATCTCCTGACAGAGCTCCATAACCTGCCCCGAGGACACACGATGGACACACACACACACACGTGTGCACACGCAGACACGCACACACCCTCCCAAGCCCCCTCCCCCGGGAGCCCGGGGGCAAACAGCCAGGTGGGTTGGCACCGGGTCAAGAGCAGACTGGGGGAGAAGGCACGCCCAGAGTGAGGCAGGAGGCTGGCAGCTTCCTAGCACGTTTATTGGAGCCTCGGCTGAGCGTGATGCGGACCAGGAGCCCCCTCTCCGCCGCCCCTTTGGCCCGACTGGGCCGGGGACACGGCGGGGAGTCGGGTCAACCTCCTTTTCTTCCCATTATAGACAACATTATTAAAAAAAATAAACTTTACAGTACATTTTCGCTCATCTGTTAGGGTATTATTTCGATAGTTTTGTTTCTTAAAAAAAGGAAAGGAGGGGGAACCACACGATATATGTATACAGATGTGTATATACATATATGTCGAGAAAGGAGTCGTGTTATGTACATACAGTGGGCAGACGTCTCGGAAACGAGGAAAGAGAGGGTGGGAGAGAGAGAGGCGGGGAGAGAAGGGTCAGAGGGCGCGCGGGGCAGGAAGACGGCCCACGGTGAGCTTTTCTGCCCCCTCTCAGCGCTGGGCCCTCCCCCCACAGGGAGACCCTCCAAAGGGACCCACGAGAAACGAAGGGAGCTGACACAGAATCATTTCTCTTCAACTTCAAAACTCCTGCCACCAGGAGCAAGAAGCAGCCTTGACGTGGTGCCCAAGCTTTGCTTCCAACCCCCAGTGGGATCGCCCAACGGGGAGCTGAGCTGGCAGCAGCCCCTGGAGCTGGCTCAACCGCCACCCCCGTGCTACAGGGGGGGGACAAGCGGACTCAGCGCCACACCCCTCCACGTAGATGCAGACCCACCCAGGCCACAGAGAAGGGAGAGCACTGAACTTCATCCTTGAAGCCAAGTGGAGGCGCTGTGGGTGCCCAGCTGGACGCCCCCCGCCCCGAGGCGGGGGCCTTGCTGCTCTGCTGCCCCACAACCCACCCCCCGCCCCCGCAGGTCCCCAGAGTCAGTAGCTTGAGAAGAGAAGCCACCCTGGCCCCGCCCGTGTCAGGCACAGCCACAAGTCCCTTGCGCAGCGGGGGCGTCATCTGTGTCTCTCAAGTCAGCAGGGTCCAGAGAGGGACATACCAGGAAAAGCGATGGGCATCTTTATACCCTCAGGTGCCCGCCTCAGCAGGAGGCGGGCCTCCCCTTGCCAGGGGACCGCTGGGCCCGCTCTCAGGCTGCCCGCCTGCTTGTCTGTTTGGTTTAGAAAAACTTCTCCAGAGAAGAAACCTGGGAGGAGACAGCTTCAGAGACAAGGTGGGGAAAAAACCTTTTTTTTTTGCAAGGGGTGTGTGTGTGTGTGTGTGTGTGTGTGTGTGTTTCCGTTTTGTCAGGTGGTGTCCTCATCCGTGTAGCTTTCAGAAATCTGACGCCGTTCCCAGCGCCTACAAGGCCAGCTTCAGCATCAGGAAGGAGACAGCGGTCAAGGCAGCCGACGGTCTGGCTCTGCAGGGGCCTGAGTTAGGTTTGATCACCTTGTTTCTCCCTGGGATGATATTGGTCGTAAGCTGCGGCCAGGCAGGAGGGGGACAGAGAGAAGGACAGTCAGCAGGGCTGGGCTCGGGCAAAAGAAAGGACTTGGGAAGTAGAGCGCTCAGGCCCCCGCCCCCCGGTCACCCAGGGGCCCCTCCTTTGCAAAGCCAGGCTTGCCCGGAGCTGGGCTGTGCCTGGGCCGGCTCGGAAGCCAAGACAGTGGCCCCCAGGAGGACGGGCTGCTCCCCCTGCCTGGCTCACTCTGCTGAGTGAGGAAGGGGGTCTGGGGCGCAGGCCAGCGAGAGCTCAGGGTAGAGGCTTCCAGGGCCCCCAGGGACCTGCTTCTTGAGAGGAGAGGAGAAAAAAGCCCAGTTCTTCCTGCTCCTAATTTTTTTTTTTTTTTTTTTTTGGTCTTTTTAGGGCCACAGCCGGGGCATAGAGAGGTTCCCAGGCTAGGGGTCAAATTGCAGCTGTAGCTGCCGGCCTACGCCAGCTGCTCCTAAATTTGTTGAAACCCCTCCTCCATGCAGCTTCCCCTGAACACCCCCCCCATCTGAGCGCTCTCTCCTTCTGTAGACTCTCACGCTGCCTTTTTTCATCTAAGTTATGTCTATGCCATACACACACACACACACACACACACACACACACACACACACACAGTCATAGCTTTCCTGTGTTGGGGCTTCTCAAGGCAAAGCCCTTTTCTCTCCAGTTTTCTACCTCCTCAACAGCACAGAACCAACACACACAGCAGCTTGCTGGGTACACTTGTCTCAGAGTCAGGAAGATTTGTAGGACCTCTGCTCAGAGCAGCCTCTTTTTGCTTTTTAGGGCCACACCTGCAGCATACGGAGGTTCCCAGGCTAGGGGTCAAATCGGAGCTGCAGATGCCGGCCTACACCACAGCCGCAGTCACGCCGGGTCCAAGTGGCATCTGCAACCTCCACAGCAGCTTGCGGCACTGCCGGATCCTTAAGCCTCAGAGCAGAGCCAGGGATCGAACCCACATCCCCATGGATACAGGTTGGATTCTTAACCTGCTGAGCCACGACAGACACTCCCAGAGCAGCCTCTTGGGTCTCACCCAGCAGAATGAGCATCCCCCACCCCCGGATCCAGGCAGGCCAGAAGCTCAGCTAACTCGGCCTATACAATGGCATCTGGGCGCTCCAGGTCCAAGGCCGGCCTGGAGAACCACTCACCGTGGCCCGGCCCCCTGCACCCAGCCCCACCCTGCCCGTCACTCACCTCTGTGAAGCACATGCTCAGTTCTTTGGAGTTATTGGTCCTCAGGCCCTGTTCCTGTGGGAGAGAAGGCACGAACAGGGACCGTCACCAGGGCTGGGTCTCCGGCTAGGCTCCGCCCCCCGACTCAGCTGGGACCATACATTCCACGGCCCTGCCATCCACTGCTGGCATCACAGGGTACACGCAAGAAGCGCTGGCGGCACAGAGACCTTTGCCCTTCTCGGACCCCCTTGGTGATCGGACCCCATCTCCCCTGGGCTATTGAAGAAGAAAAGTTCTAACCCTGCTCTCCAGCTTACAGTGGAATATAGTAATAAGCCACTCCCGGGTCTGTCTGCCATACTCAGAGCTGTTTGCACCGAGGCAGGGGCCATCTTCCTTCCTCGCATAACAGCAACTCCATAAAGGTTCTACTCATTGGGGTTCCCGTCATGGCTCAGTGGTTAACGAATCCGACTAAGAACCATGAGGTTGCGGGTTCAATCCCTGGCCTTGCTCAGTGGGTTAAGGATCCGGTGTTGCCGTGAGCTGTGGTGTAGGTTGCAGACGCAGCTCGGATCCCGAGTTGCTGTGGCTGTGGTGAAGGCCGGCGGCTACAGCTCCTGTTAGACCCCTAGCCTGGGAACCTCCACCTGCCGTGGGTGCGGCCCTAGATAAGGCAAAAAGACAAAAAAAAAGGTTCTACTCAGTTAACCTTCATTCACTGCCATTCATTAACACGTCTGTGAATGAATGGTGAGTGAGTGAATGAATGAGTGAATGAATGACTGAATGCCACAGATAAGCACTAGCTCTAGAGAGATCACGAGTTCTCATTGGGCTCATGGGGAAGAGAGCTGTGATCGATTAGTGATGTCTGCTACAGGCACACGTTAGGGGGACATCTGGCCATGGTGCCCGTGCTGGCCATTCCACCTGAACGTGCGGTCCCCGGGAGCTCTGTGGTCCAAGTGACAAATGAGAAAAGAAAGCTGGCTTGGTGATGACTCCAGGGTTTTCTAGCCCTGGCATAACCACTGGATGAGGAGCAGAGGGTGTGTGTGAAGGCCAGTCCTTTGCTGTCATCATCATAATAGTGATCCATGGGAACCAGCTGGGGAGGTGAGGTTTCTAATCCGGCCTCAAATGGCTCTGGCCACCAGAAGCCCAAGAAATTATGCCTAAATCACTGCTCTTGGCCAGAAGTATTAACAACCCCTTGAACATCACAGGCAGTGTACCACCCAGGGCATCTGGTCAGCTAAACAAGGCCCCAGCTGTCACACAAAGGCCCCGGCCAAGAGCAGAGTCACTACCAGCAGTGGAGATGTGATCACGGTGACAATGAGCAAGGCTGAGATGCAACCAGGCACCCAACCCAGAGGACCCTCTTCAAGACCACAGCACCAGAGATTCCAGGAGCCGAGATCCAGCGGGGCCAAGCAACCAACCTGCCTCCCTGAAGAAAGGCATGTGCTCGAAGGCCCTTCCCGACCTGAGGACTGGATTTCACTGCTCAGGACCAAGAGCAGACCCTTCTAGGGCGGTGGAGGGGGTCACCGCCCGATGGAGCCTGTCCACCCCACCTCAAGAGGCCTTGCTGTCACCAGTGCCTGTCACCCGACTGCCCCCTAGCCTCACTTGGTCACCTCCCTGAGCAGCCCCCTGCTGGGTCCCCACCTAGGACACCTGTGATCTGTCAGGGTCTGTGCCACGGGCTCCAGCACCTGTTTTTCCTGGCACCCTTTCCGGCTTTACTGTTCCGGGTATGGTAGCTCTGTCTCCACCCCCTCCAGGGACCCTATCTTCTTCCTGGCACCCCCTCCCCCAAGTGCCCACTAAGTAGGGAGGCTGTGGAGCTCCCATCGTGGTGCCACGGAAATGAATCCAACTAGGAACCACGAGGTTGCAGGTTCGATCCCTGGCCTCACTCAGTAGGTTAAGGATCAGGTGTTGCTGTGAGCAGTGGTGTAGGCTGTAGATGCAGCTCAGATCCCACGTTGCTGTGGCTATAGTGTAGGCCGGCAGCTGTAGCTCTGATTCAACCCCCAGCCTGGGAACCTCCACATGCCGCGAGTGCGGCCCTAAAAGAGCCAAAACAAAACAAAAAATAGTATGGAGGATCATAGGCAGACAGCTGGGGAGCCGAAGTGCTCCCTCAACTTCAACCCAAAAGCTCCATTTTGATTTGTTTTATAGGCTGTTTTTGTTTTATAGGCTGGAGTTATGTACAAAATTATTCTTAAAAATAGTCCGCGGCTTAAACATAAATACGGTTTCAGAAAATAACTAAACTAGATGACCTCCGGGCCTGACCATACAACAATCTGTAACAGGACGGCAGCTCTCAGGGAGCCCGGGATCCTCAGCATGGACCTGGACACCTGAATTCCGGGAAGAAGTCTGGGTCCGTGGGCCCCACCTGACGTGCAGGAAACACTGAGCAGGTAGTGAAGGGCTGGAGGCTGCACGTACCTCCCCCCGCGGCAAAACCCGAGACCCATCGCCCGGTCCTGGGCTCACAGAACAGGGTGGGCGTTTGCCAGCCAGCTGACCTTTGCTGACAGTAGCTGATGGGGACGGGGCAGAGAGAAAGATGGTCCGCTACCGAGGCCTTAGGCTCCAATTCCCTGCCTCCCTCACCATGAACTCTCCCCACTGCTACCCACAGGGGTTCCAAGCATGAATGAGTCACAGCCCTGCCTACACCCTGATGATGAATCAGCATCCCCACCGTTCAGCAAATGCGAGGAGGGGAGGGCTGCTTCCTCCCAAGCCCCCCACTCCCAGGCTGTCCTCTGATGCCGTGCTCCCCCCAAGGCCACCCTTGTTGCCCATTTCACCTGATGACCTTGGTGGCAGGGAAGGAGGATGGCACCAGAGACAAGGTTCACCCTTCTACAAACTTCTCCCAGAGGGACCTTTTGCCCTGGAAGTTGGAAGGAAATTATCATCTTCCTCTTCTTCCTTGCCTCCTGTCTGCACTCCCGAAGCCAGCTCTGGGGGCCCCAGAACCTTGCCCGCTGGGTCCAGGTGCCAGGGACCAAGCCCAGCATTGTCTCTATGTGAAAAGCTCTGGCCGGAGCTGGCAGGCCCTCTCTGGTGTCCTCTGCTTCTATTCCTGGTCCCAACCCCAAATCTCAGTGCCCTTGGCCACCTCCCTCTGGCGCACACCCACCCCCGGTGACTCGCATCTCTTCCTCCTCCGGCACCCCGGCCGCCCGCTGGCACAGCCCCTCCTCCCTGCCTCTGCCCACTACTGACTCTCCCTGACTATCGCCAAGATCTCCTAGCAGATCCCCCAATCTCGCTCCCCTGAAAACCAGTCTCCACCTGCTGTCAGATTATCTTCCCAGATCACACATCTCATCACAGCATCCCTGTTCAGAAGCCGTCAGCAGCCTCTCCACACTCAGCGCTTCAACCTGCAAATCAGGTCTGACTCCCGGCCCTCCTTCCCATATCAGAACTCTGGGTACTCCCAAACCCACGGCCTGTGCAAACACTTTCTGCAAAGAGCCAGAGAGCAATGATGTTTTTTTACGGCCGTACCCGCAGCACACGGAAATTCCCAGGCTAGGGGTCAAATCGGAGCTACAGCTGCCCGCCTATGCCATAGCCATAGCAACGCTGAATCCGAGCCGCATCTGTGACCTACACCACAGCTCATGGCAACACCGGATCCCCGACCCACTGAGAGAGGCCAAGGATTGAACTTGCATTGTCATGGACACGGTGTTGGGTTCTTAACCTGCTGAGCCACAGTAGGAAGTCCCAGAGAGTAACGCGGCTTTGCCGGCCACAGTGTCTGTCCCACCTCTACCCTGCCTGTAGCAGGTGGACAATCCGTAACAGAAGGATGTAGCTGTGGTCCAGTAAAACCTAATTTTTCCAAACAGGCAGCAGGCCAGATTCGGCCAGCAGCCCCCCTCCTGAGCTGCTCTGTGCTGTCCCGGCTCCCTGCCTCTGCTCCCTCCTCACCTTCTCCTCCCACTTCTGCATCTCTGTGTCTCTGGGTCCTCCATCCTCCCCCTTCCTCCAGGCCTGGCAGCAGGAGTCACCGGGTCCGTGAGTCCTGTGCTTCCACCACCAGCCCAGAGCAGCCTCCCTCCTCTGCAGCCCATGAGACCTTTCAGGCCTCTCGGTGCATCCATCAGTTCCTGCCCTGTAATCATCTGAGCGTGCGCCCCCATCCTTCCAGTATGAGGACCAAGTACCAGCCTGGGACGCTGTCAGCCTCAGTGCCTGGAACAGAGTGACACACAGCAGGAGTTTATGTTGAATAAATGAGTGAATGCACTGACGGATGGATAAATGAAGACCACAGGGAGAGCTGGAGGGAGGGGAAAGAAGAAGGAATGTGTCAGCCTCTCAAAGCTTTGAAACTAGCCAAAGGTGTAAATCAAGAATTAGGCCTAACAGGCATTCGGACAGTAAGTGAACGGACACAGTCGAGACTCTGGACCCCACGCTCTGACGGCCACCGGCCTGCGTGCCAGGTAAGAGGCCCATTCAGGAACAGGCAAGAGGAGACAAAGGTGTCCCATTGCAGGCAGGCGGTGAGGGGGCTCATGGCAACCCCTCCGAACTCATTTTTTTCATTGATGGCCCAGATGTGACGGACAGCGCCAGGAGTGAGAGCGGAAACTGGCTGCTGGAGACAAGGACGGCAAAGGAGACAGCTCCGCGGAAGGGCGAGACGCCGGGTGACTGGATCAAACTGGCCCAGAGCAACCCAAGCAGAACGCCAAGGACACTCGAAACCAGCGTCCAGGGAAAGTGTGAATCCACGGGCACTCTGCCCCGCCCGCGCAGCACCGCTCTGGTCCGGGCCCCCTCGTATGACAGAAGTGCCTTCAACCCAATCCGCCTCCATCCTCGACAGACAGGCTTCACCTCCGTACCCCCATGGCACTCTGAGGGCGTCTGTCTGTGAAAGGGAGGGAAGCTGAACAGAGTTGCCTGCGGGGAAGAAAACAGACTGTTTTCTGGAACAGAGAGCAGGAAGTTCCTAGAAATCCAAAGAATGGGGGACTCGGGACTCTCAACCTGTGTGAGGCACCCGCTGGAGGCCAGGCCCTGGGCCCGGCATAGTCACAAGCACTGCCACGGGGGCGATGCAGCCCCCGCCCTCCAGGGATGCGGGCCTGGTGGGGGGAACAGAACACAGCGTGCCTGGGGCTGCAGGGAGCTCTGAGCAAGGAGAGGGCAGCTCTGCCTGTGGTGCCATCCGAGCCGGACTCCAGGGCAGAGAGCTAGAAGAGCGGGGAAGGACTGGCTCTCTGCTCAGAGGGGCTGACAGGTACCGGGGCGGCATCGGGCTCAGCCTGCACCGGGCGCTGCCCGGTGGGTGGGCTTCAGAAACCAAGGACCTTGGATGAGCGTATAAGACTGACCATCTCTCACCAACTCCACGCGGGCTGGGACAGGGGAGGGGCTGTTCCCTGCTGCTGGGCCTGGGGGAAGGGGGAGGACGGAGGACCCAGAGACACAGAGACCCTGCCACGCTCTCTCCGAGTCCCGGGGAAACCCAGGTTGGGAGGGCCAGCGGAGCGGAGAGCACAGCCAGCGGAAGCATATGATAGCCAGACTCAAGGGAGTTCCCGTTGTGGCCCAGCAGAAAGGAATCTGACTGGTATCCATGAAGATGCAGGTTCAATCCCTGGCCTCGCTCACTGGGTTAAGGATCCGGCGTTGCCGTGAGCTGTGGTGTAGGTCGCAGACGCGGCTCGGATCCCGCGTTGCTGTGGCTGTGGTGTAGGCTGGCAGCTGTAGCTCCGATTCGATCCCTAGCCTGGGAACCTCCATATGCAGTGGGTGCAGCCCAAAAAGACAAAAAAAAAAAAAAAAAAAAAAAGAACAGAAAAGAAAGCAAGCCAGACCTGAGGCGGCATCAAGGACGCCCAGACACAGGGCCAACTCAGGGTCTGCTCATCTCCTCTCTGGTACCTAAGACCCCCATCTTTCTGTCCAGCAGCCCCTCTATGGGGACAAGGGTTCCTTCAGTCCCCCAGCCCCATGCCCACTGCAGGAAAGCCCTTTGGGGGAGCAGATTTGAAGGAGGAGGCAGCACAGCGCAGCCAGAACAAAACCGTACAGGAGCTGAGGGCTGCCTGGGCGGGAGGGGGCGGGCAAGCTGTGGACAGGTCCTGTCCGCACCAGGCTTCCAGCCCTCGGGGGTTGGGAAGAAGATCTGGAGGGCCCATGGGACCCTGTCACTCATGTGGGGTCCCCGCTGGCTACCATGTCTGGGTCAGTGAAGGGGGTGCACTACGGATGGGGGAGGACAGAAGTCAGTGACCTTGCCTCTGTCTCCAGGGGCTCCCCCTCCCCGGCCCACCTGGAGACTCCCGTCCGCAGCCACAGTTTGCTGTCATTCCCAAGGGCCCCACCACGGCCACCACGGAGCCCTTCCACGCCAGCTGAGCTGAGGAGGGACAGACGAGCCACGCCAGCCTGCAGCCCAGCCGCGGGCAGGGGGCACACAGCTTATTCCCTCTGCACCCCCAGCACCTGGCACGGAGCAGCAGGTGCTCATTTCAAAGACTATAATTAATTATCACAGCCCTGTAAATTCACTGTACTTCAATAAAACTTAAAAAAAAATAATAAGGCGCCCTTGCAAAAAATGAATAAAAAGATGGATCTGTATCCTAATGAAAAAGAAAAGACACCCCCCCACCCTGCGCCAAAGGCAATGATTTTCAATGCCAAGAACACATGGGTCTCCATCTAGTTCCCTAAATGTGACCTGGGCTTAATAGTCTCTGCCACCAAGTGGGCCAGTTTCCTCACCTGTAGAATGTGTAAAATTTATTCATCCCAAACCGGCACCCTATTCATACTACAAGGTGAACTTCAAATTAAGTGTGTAAACTATAATAAGCCTCTTCCCCTCACTCTTGTCATTTTGCTGTTGTTTTGAGTGTTATAATTAAAGAGAGAAAAGTGGAGTTCCCACTATGGCTCAGCAGTAATGAACCCGACTAGTATCCATGAGGATGCAGGTTCGATCCCTGGCCTCACCAGGTTAAGGATCTGGCGTTGTTGTGAGCTGTGGTGTAGGTCACAGATGCGGCTCAGATCTGCCGTTGCTGTGGCTGTGGTGTAGGCCGGTGGCTGCAGCTCTGATTTGACCCCTAGCCTGGGAACCTCCATATGCCGTGGGTGTGGCCCCAAAAAGAAAAAAAAAATTAAATGAAGAGAGAAAAGATGAGTAAAAAGAAGACCAATTAAAGCAGAAGCAGAGGCACTTCTCTTGCAGTTTTTGTGAGCGGCATGGGGATAGTGGTGGGTGGGCCCCTGTGAGGATCCGCTTCTCCTGAGGTGACTTAGTCAACAGACCCACATGCATGGTCCCGGGGGCCAGGCCGGGGTGGGGGTGGGGGAGCCCCCTGCTAGACAGCCCCCTCGGGATTCCAGACACCCAACGTGTCTGTGGGGTTCCTCACATGCATCAGTCATCTCACAGGTCGCGCATTAACCCCACTGGAATCAAACCAAGTGTAAAAGAAACCCAGGCTGGGGCTGAAAGAAACCACACAACGGTTTAGCAAACGACTGGAGGGAAACAGGGAAAAAAGGGAGTCAGAGTCATCAAGCGCTGAGGGGGCTGCGGGTGGCGTGACGCCATGGCTTTGAACTTTGCCATGCCCGCAGTGGCTCTGTGAGTCTTAGCAAGGGTCTGCAGCCCCTGCTGAGTGGGCATCTCCCCGGGTGAGCCGGCCCCGAGGCCTGCGGAGGAAAGCTGGCAGGGACCTGTGGGTCATGCCGGAGCCTGGTCACCTGCCAGGTGGCACAGCCCTGACCCACCGAGCTGCCTGCCACTCTATCATGAAATTGAGCTGGTGACCGTCTGCGGAGCAGTCCCCGAGCCCCGGCAGCAGCCATCCAAGCGTTTTCAGTGTAATTAGGAGCTGCCCAAGGGTGACACGGGTACCTCAGTCCCAATCAGGAGGGGCGGCCTAATGGAGGGAACCACGCCGGGCCTGACCTGAGGATGCCGGGAGGTCAGCTGTCACGGCGCAGGGCGCCCACCGGGAGGGGAAGGGGGAGCGGCCTCCCCACCTGGACAGGCACCAGCCAGGGTGCACAGGGCACCTGGACGCCTCTGCCAGGCTCAACCCAGCGCAGGTCTCGGCCCGGCACTCTGAAAACCCACTGCTTTATCGGGGCTACACTGACGATCAAAAATGGTATATATTTAAGGTCGCAACCTGACAACCTGATACACGTACACAATATGAAATATTCATCACGAGCAAATCAACACATCTCTCCATCATTTCACACCTCTACCGTTTTTCCTTTTCCCTCTTTTTTTGTGCCAAGAACACCTAAGATCTACTCTCTTAGCAAATTTCGAGCATGCAATACAACACTGTCAGCTACAGTTAATCGCTGGAACCTGTTCTCCGGGATTTATCTTACAAGGCTGAAATGCTCATGGTGAGGGCCCACGGGGAACCCACCAGCCCGCCCCCTTCAGACTGGCACCTTGACTGCCACACACCTCCAGGCCCGTTTTCTCGTCCCCACACCTGCTTACGCTGTGCCCCACACTGACTGGACTCCAGCCCCCAGGCCCAACTCCTATCTGAAATACCCCTACCCACACCCTCTCTGTTCCTCCTCTGCTCTCCCTGCTATTCTGCATGAGGTCCTTTTTTTTTTTTTTTTCTGTCTTTAGTTTGTTTGTTTCAGGGCCACAGCCAAGACATATGGAGGTTCCCAGGCTAGGGGTCTAATCGGAGCTGTAGCTACTGGCCTACACCACAGTCACAGCAACACTGGATCCTTAACCCACCGAGCAAGGCCAGGGATCGAACCTGTGTTGTCATGGATGCTAGTCAGAGTTCGTTTCTGCTGAGCCACGACGGGAACTCCCGCACGAGGTTATTTTTTAAACTCACCATTCTAGGGTGTAAGTTTGTGTATGAGCATCTGTGAGTGTGTGTGAGAAAGAGAGAAAGCGTGTATCAAAAAAGAGTGTATGTGTGGGAATTCCATTCGTGGCTCAGTGGTTAACAAATCTGACTAAGAACCATGAGGTTGCGGGTTCCATCCCTGGCCTTGCTCAGTGGGTTAAGGATCTGGCATTGCCATGAGCTGTGGTGAAGGTTGCAGATGCGGCTTGGATCCTGCGTTGCTGTGGCTGTGGCGTAGGCCGGCAGCTACAGCTCCTGTTAGACCCCTAGCCTGGGAACCTCCATGTGCCGCGGGTGCAGCTCTAGATAAAAGGCAAAAAGACAAAAAAAAAAAAAAAAAAAAGAGTTTATGTGTGGAGGAGGGTGGGAGGGCTCTGACTGGAACCAACATCCCAAGCAAAGAATCTACTGTGGCAAGTGGCGTGACAGCGGGCGGTAGCTCAGCAGAAAGACTGAGTGTGGAGCCCTGTGATGTGTCTCCATGGGGCCCCCCACACGGTCCCCTACTGTGGCACTGACCACAGCCCACGTCCGGTGCTTGTTGAGCTGTCTGCCCTCAACGAGACCATAAGGACCACAAAACATAGGGCTGCGTCAGCTTCGTTCACCAGCGTCTCCCTAGCATCTCACGTAAGAGCTCACGACGCGTGCATAACACAGGCTGGGTGAAGGGATGGATGGATGGAGAGATGGGTGGATGGGTGGACAAACAAATGAACATCATGGGTTTTGGAGTCAGACGTAGGTTTGAAATCTTATTCCACCACTAACCAGCTGTGCGACCTTGGGTGTGTCGCCTAACATCCCTGGGTTTCCTGTGCAGAGAACAAGAACCCCAACAGCTCACTGTGTGAGAATCCAATGCAATAGGTAGAGTCGACTAGCGCAGGGCCTGGTAATTAGCAGATGGTCGCTAAACAGTAATCATTCCATTTCTCTGGCACCCCCACAGTACCCGGTACAATCCTGCGTCAGAGCAGGTGTCTGATACTTGCGAGGTGATGCCTAGTGAACGAATCATGGAAAACCAGCCCCCCGCCAGCTCTTCCCACCTCTCGGGTCCCGATGCGCTTGCGTGCCCCCTCTCCCTGGTCCCCAGCCTGCTAACTTCCCACCCCCTCACCCCACCCCTGGCATCAGGCACTTCTCTAAGCCCATGGCCCGCCCCCTGCCCCATCAGCCAGCGGCAGGGCCGCGCCCCTCACCTGGACAGACGTGCAGGTGGTGATGACGCGGGTCCCCAGGCTGGTGCTATCACTGAGGTCATCTGGCAAAGAAGGCGTCTTCTCTACCCGAGGGGCCTGCGTGGCCTGGAATGAGGGGTTTTTCGGGGACAGGCTCACATCTGTGCCATTGCCAAAGGCCTGGATGGCGTTCCCTGTGGGGAACGAGAGCAGGGAGATACAGAGAGATCGGGGGTCGCCCCCGTGACTCTGCCAGCCCAGCTGCCACCTTCCCTGTAACAGTCCAGAGCTGGGGGCAGGGTGGATCTTGTCCAAACTAACTTTGCTGAAGCTCCCTTTCAGACACTACCAAGGTCTCTCATCTAGAGAAGGAAGAAACCAGAGGGAAGGAGAACTAGAGAAAGGGGACCCACTCCCCCTTCCAGAAGCTTCCCCACCCCCAGGCTCCTCAGCACAGGTTCTCCTGACTCCTCCTCCACCTCAGATGCTTCTAGGTCCACCCCTCACCTGCCACTGGCATTCTGAAGGCCCCTCCACAGATGGCCTCACCCACCCCCATTCGGTCAGTCACACTAATTTACTCGGAACAAACTAATGGGACCTCTCAGACAAAAGTGTCTCCCCAAGACTTGACCCTACAGCCAAGCGCCTACAGGAAGCTCCACTTCCGAGTCCCAGATGCACCTCAAGCTCACCTGTCACCACCTAAACTCGGCACCACCCCTCCTCGGCAACCCCGCTCCGCTTGCCTTTTCGGTCCTGAAAGTCCCATCCGTCTACACCTGTCTCCCAAGTCAGAACCCCGAGTCACCCTGGACGCTTCCCTAGCCACGAGCCTGCTTCAACCGAGCCCACTCTAGAGATCTCTGCGCCCCACGTCTGCTCGCCACCCCCCATCACTGCTCTGGATCAGTGGTCACTGTCCTCGCCCACGAGCACCCGCTGCCTCCTCTAGCGGCTCTCTGTTGGGTCACCTGGGAGAAACGCAGCCCTGCCTACAGCCCCCCGCCCCCTCCACACCGGAACCAGAGAGCGAGCCCGCCCTAATCAGACCTGGCCCCGGAGCCACTGCCGACACCGCTTGGGCGACCCGCAGGACCCTAAGATCCCAAAGCCTGGTCTGCAGGCCCCTGTTGCCCCGTCCAGACAACCCCAGGCGTCCCCGTGCTCTGGGCAAGGCTAAGCAGTCCGAGGTCCCGAACCCCGCCTCTGCCCAGGGGGACTGGCAGGCCCTCCCTACACCTTCAGCTGCGCTGCCCAGAGGTCCTCCCTGTGGGTTGGCCTCTGAGACGCCTTCATGGCCCCCCCCACTGCCCCCCCCCACTGTGACTCCCGATGACGTGCTTCCTTCGGACAGCAGGCTGCTCAGTACAGGCACTGTGACTTCCGTCTCTAACTGTACCCCCACCCCGCCGCGCTGTCGGAAAGGGAGGATGGACAGATGGACCAAAGGCAGAAAGGAGGGAAGAAAAGGGGGAGGAGCTCTGGGGTGGGCGTGGCAGAAAGACCCGGCAGACGGGAGCCCGGGCGAACCTCTCGCTCCTGCCTTCGGATTAGGAGTCTGATGAGCCTCCAGTTTCCCGGGGAAACGGATGCTTAAAGGGAGAAGTGACATGTGCTGAGTGAGACCCTCACCCCAGGGCTGTCCCCAAAGAACCTGGCTAAAACTGTCAGGATAACAGACCAGCAACGCGGCCTTGACCTGACATGGGTTGAAGAACCCCGGTGGCCTCCTGACAGCTCCGCTGTGACTCCGAGAGCACAAACCCACGGTCTCCGTGGCAACCTCCCTGCGGGGAAGCCGTCCCACGCGGGGGCGGGGGGGGGAGGAGGGGAGGGCTGAGCAGAGCCGCAGGGCCCCCGGGACAGGCGGGGCGGGGGCGCTCCCGGGGAGGGGGGGACGCGTTGGACTCACGGAGGCACGGGTTCTCGGTGAAGTCCCTCAGGAACTTCTCACACTCCTCCTCCAGGTTTCCGCTCCCACGACAACTGCACCAGGGAGACACCACGATGCCAGTGGGGCTGGAGTCCACGTAGTTGGGTGTTATATCGAACCCTGGGCAGGGAGAACGGAAAGCAAAGGGGGAAGGAACAGTAAGGGTTCCTACGGGCCCCCAGACCCCAGCACATCGGAGAAGAGGCCTGGAACCACCCCGTTCCCACCTGCCCCCCAAAACACAGAGCCCAGCTCACAGTCCAAACCACAGGGGTCAGCAGGGGGCCGGGGGCCATGGCATAGAGGACAGACTGGGATGGCAGAGCGGGTACCCAGGAGCTGCCCACCCCACCCCAGAGCGCGGGCCCCCACTTTCTCCTTTGCCAACAAGCAGAGCGTGTTTTCTTAGTTGGGGAGGCTAACTCCCACTCCTGGGTTTGAATCCCAGTGTCAGTGTTGCTGCCTGCGTAAATTACTCAGCTTCCCTAAGCCTCAGTCTCCTCATCTGTAAAATGGAGCACCTGCAAGTCCAATAAGCACTGCTCTGAGAATTAAATCAGACAGTCCATGTAAACTGCTTGGTGCAGCGCCTGGAATGCCAGGCAAGGAACGTTACCCTTTCTTCTCATTTGGGAAGCCCCCTAAGGCCCCAGGGCCTCCCCCCCCGCATCCCACCCTGTGATAACGCTCTGGCCCCCATCACAGCTCTATCGAACCTGTGCAGAGCGGGACAAGCTCAGGCTGTCCACCCACTGGCCCCGAGCTGGGCCTCGGCCCCTAACTGAGCCTGGGGCAGCCAGGAGCTACCGAGAGCCTTGTGTGCGTGTGTGTTGAGGGGGTGCCTTACCGATCATGCCGGCATAGGACCCCAGACACGCCTGGTAATTGTCAGTGGGGCAGCTGGTGAGCGTCTGGTAGGAGGCACGACAGTTGGCATGGAAGTCCGCCAGCCGGGACCTGGGGTCAGAAGAAGACCCATCGGAGAGAGCAGGTTAGTCTGGCCGCCCTCCGGCAGCCTCCCGGGGCGGGTGGGAGCCAGGAAGACAGGAAGGAGGTATCGGGGACACCAGCTCTGGGGGGGCTTCGGGCTAGACGCTCCTTGAGGACAGGACTTCCTGGAGAGCCAGGCACCCAGTTTCGGCAAAGCCCGCCCCGAATGAGTCTTGTAGTCAGGGGAACATAGAGGGAAGCCTGGGTGGGTCCGCTGGGAATGCTGGGGACACCGGCAGGAAGGCCGGGCTCTGCTTCCCGCTCGGCCATGCTCCTGGATGACCTTCCCCAAGTCCTCAACACATCACTCTTCCCAGCCACAGAATGGAGACAATAATCCCCGCTCAGGACCTCCCAGGATCCCCCCGGGGGTCAAAGGGGCCAGTCTCCAGGAAGTTAAAAGAAAGAATCCCCCTAAGCTGAGACATCTCCTGGGCCTGCTGACCCACCTCTTCTGCATCAGAGCAGAGCAAAGCCTCCCTTCCATCCTTCCACCAGCTCTCCCACCCCGCGAGGCAGCACCAGCCTCTTCTTTCCCTGGCGATGTGACCCGTCAGTACCCGTTCCTCTGTGGGCACGGATGAAGCTGCTTCATAACTCAGCTCTGTGCTACCCACTCAACCATGAGCCGCCCGAAGGCAGCTGCTGACTGACCTGGGTCTGTCCCCAACCCCCAGCCCGCGGACATGGAGGGTCACAGGGGGCCAAGGGCCCCCGAGCCTAACCTATAGGGCGATTCCCATTCCTTCTTCCTCCTGCTCTAGTGCCCTGGGCCCGGGCTGACACCACCAGCCGCTGGGGCTACCTCCCCACCGGCCATGATGTCCCACAGGGGAGTGCCCCTTGCATATCAGATCACGCGCGTCTCACAGCAGCTGCAGGCAAGCGAGCACTAAGGTCTTGTTCACTGGTATTTTCCCAATGGTGGCACATAGTAGGACCTCAACAGCACATGCTCGGTGAGAACACTACGGAAGACGCAGGAAGGACCAGAACCCAGGCCATCTGCCTCCCTGCACTCTGTCCCACACCATGAGGTACACACAAAGCCGTCCCAAAGGTGACCCCAAATTCAGTGCCTGCTTCTCTACTGGAACTGTGTCCATGTAAGGAAAGAACAAGTAGAGAGAAAGACAAGAAGTTGAGAGACTGGGAACAGCCTAAGAGGAACGCCCTCCATGCAGGCAGCTGTGTAGGTCCCACCACGGGACAAATCCTGGTTTGCCTCAAGGCTCCAGGATCCGGGGATGGGGTTTGGGAGAAGAAGGAAGCTCTCCGGAGGAATTTGACCCCAGCGAGGCTTTGTGTGTCTCGGGCCCCGCAGTCCGCACAGACAGCCTGCGAGCAGGGAGATGGAAGATGAGCGCCAAGCTGAGAGTGGGGGCGGGGTCTCACTTTAGCTCCGCCCCTGACTCGTGGGAGACCTCAGATGAGTCCTTGCTTCTTGGGGACTCATTTTCCTTCTTTACCCAAAGAATAAAAAGTGCTCCCGGTTTGTAGCTGAAAAGGTGGGGAAGATGGAAAGGTCCCGGAGATGGATGGTGATGATGGCTGCCCAACAACGTGAGCGCACTTGACGCCACTGAGCTGTGCACTTAAATATGGTGAAAATGGTCGTTTTCATGTCATGTGTGTGTAATCGACCACAATATAAAACCTGAGTTAAGGAGTTTCCTGGTGGCCTTGTGGTTAAGGATTTGGCATTGTCACTGCCGTGGTTTGTGTTCAATCCCTGGCCCAGAAACTTCCACCTTAAAAAAACATGGAGTTCCCATTGCGGCTCAGCAGTAATGAACCCGACTAGGATCCATGAGGATGCAGGTTTGATCCCTAGCCTCACTCAGCCGGTTAACCATCTGGTGTTGCCATGAGCTGTGGTGTAGGCACAGACATGGCTCAGATCCCATGTTGCTGTGGCTGTGGTGTAGGCTGGCAGCTGCAGTTCCAATTCGACCAGTAGCCTGGGAACTTCCATATGCTGCAGGTGCAGCCCTAAGAAGCAAAAGGAAAGGAGGGAGGGAGGGAGGGAGGAAGGAAGGAAGGAAGGAAGGAAGGGGAAAGGAAGGTAAGAAGGAAGGGAGAGAGAGAGAGAGGGAGGGAGGGAAGAGAGGGAAGGAAGGAAGAAAAGGAAGAAAGAAGACTTAGGAAAAGGTCCTTTTGCATCCACCTTCGATCATGTAATCCTCACAAAAATGCTGTAAGATCTGCCAAGCAACTGTTATGCTAGCCCCCTGCACAGAGGAGGAAGCTGAGCCTCAGAGAAGCTGAATAATCGCTCAGGATCCCAGAGCTGCTGAGCAGTGGAGCCAGAACTCCAGCAATAAGGGCTGCCCCTTCCAGCAGGTTCCCCCCACCCATATCCTGCTCCTCTGTCAAAACATCTTGTCCTCCTTGGGAAAAGAGAAGGAAATCTGCAGCCTCTGGCCTCCTTCCTGCCCATAAAAACACCCTCTGTCCCCTCACCACCCAGTCCCCAAAACAAAGAAAAGTAGCATTTCCTACCAAGCCGCCAACCCCTGCAGCCTAAGACCTGGGCCTGGACGACAAGACCAGCGTCTGTCCTGCCCCTTGAACCAGCAAATGAGAAAAGGTTGACGAGGGGTGGTCTCTGCCCACACCCCAGACCTCCAGAGACCTGTCAGGGGGCCGAGAGGGGACATGGACTTTAACAGGTAAAGGGAGATTTGGAGACCAACAAATCAGAATCTCTAAGCAGCTACTGTGGGTTGAACTATGCTGCCCAAATTGCAAGGTCCGTGGTTCTCATCTCTGGTACCTGTGACCGTGGCCTTACTCAGACGTAAGCTCTTTGCAGATGTAACCAAGATGAGCCATAGTGGACCAGGGTGAGTCCTCAACCCAATGTCTTGCGTCCTTATGAGAAGAAGAGAGAGAGATACAGACCCACAGCGAGAACGCGTGTAAAGACCAAGGCAGCACCTGGAGAGATGCGCCCGCAAGCCCAGGAACACCGAGGACTGCCGGCAGCACCGCGAGCTAAGAGAAAGGGGCATAACAGTTTCCCTTCAAGCCTCGCAGGGAACGCAGTCCTGCCAGCACCTTGATATTGGACTTCTGGCCTCCAGAACCAGGAAAAAAAAAAAAAGTCAGTTTCTATTTTAAGCCACCCAGTGTGTGGCACTTTGTTACAGCAGCCACAGGAAACTGATACGGCATCTTCAAAGACTTCCCCGTCTGCCTTGGCCAAGTGTCTCCCTCTAGAAGGAGCCAAAGCGATGTGGTCAGGCCCCAGGAGTGAGGAGGACGGCAGGTGGGCAGCGCGAAGGCACCTCTGAGCTCCTGCAGGGTGTGGGGCTGCGAGACGATGAGCAGACCTGCCACTCGCCATCTCCTGCCCACCAGGGAGATGTTCAAATAGGGCCTCTTAGCCAAGACATACAAGTCCATTCTCTTCCCATTTGATCATACGTAGGGAGCAGCTCCCTCCTACCACCTCCTGATGCTGTTGGCAGTCTTTCCCACGAAGCCCTTTCTGCCCTACCAGCCACATGGATCTCTCCCACCTCCGTATTCCAGCTGCGCATACGGTCTGGACAGGCAATTTCACACCTAATGGCATAAAGACTTACTGATATTGCCCTGTCTGCCCTCTGCGACTGGAACACGCATCCCCAGAGGGGTACACTCTACTGATGTCTTCACCCGCATCCGCCGCACCCCTTTGGGCAGAGAGAAAGTGGTGGATGCGCATTCGTCTTTTCTCCAAATATGTGTTGAACTCCTGCCACGTGACTGACGGATGGAGGACGGGAATGGCACACACGTGTGTCAGGCCATGTCAGGAAGGAAACCCCAGCTGATGGGGCCAGGGTGGGGTGCCCACCAGGCCCAGGGCTCCACAGAGGTCACTGCCGGCTCACCGTCCCAAGGGAGCATGCTGCCGGCTGCGGCAGACCTGAGAGCCCAGCTCCATCCACCCTCCCGGCAGCTCTGCCCCCCAACCCTGCACTCAGGGCCTCGCCTCCCGTTCCGCAAGGCTGGTTCTCCAGTCACTGACTTTGGGGACCTGGAGGATCTTGCGCCCTCACCATCCACAAGGCCTCTGGAAATGTCACTGGGCCCCAGGCTGGAGACCAAGTAAAAGTGTGAACACGAGGAGAGAATGATGCCTGCAGAGAGAGCAAGGTCATCCAAAGAAAAGGGCTGGGTAAAGGAAGTAAGCCAGGACACAGAAGGTGAAAGAGTTCCCACGCAGGTGTGGCAGGACAAGGGGACCGCTCAGGGGGGCGGCGAGGGCGGATGCAGCTGCTGGGGGAGGAGGGAGGAACTGTCACATGACTGCTCGCCTGCTGTGTGACTTCCGGCAGGCTTGTTCTGTCTCTGTGCTCAGAGGACCCCGGTTTTCAAAGAACACGGCTGTGTCCGCCTAGCTCCCCTGTGGGATGCTTGGGGGAGCTGGGGCACAGAGAGCAGGCACCGTTTTGATCTTTCCTCTCTACCTGGACGTCTCAGCCCCAGCGCTGGGCCTGCCGCTGGCAGGTGCCACGAGGGACCAGCTTTTCCTGTGTCGGATGTAGAAGAAAGATGCCTTTTCCCCCCCGGCGATGAGGCTCTGGGCCCCGCATGAGGCAACGCGACCCTATCCAGGAGAGGTGGCTCCCTCTCCCTCTCTGCCAGCCTCCAGAGTCGCCCTGCTGGACCGAGGTCAACACTGGCCTCCCTACCCCCATGTCACTCTCCACACCAGGCTGGGGACACAGGTGGAGCCACACAGGCCCTTTTGCCAGATCTTGGGTGACCGACGGGGAAAGGCCACCTTGCTCCTCCGAGGCTGGGACCTACCTCCTTTGCAGCAGGCCCGACGGCTCTCTTAAGATCCCAGGGAGTGGGGAAGAGGACCAGAGCAGAAGCAGCGGGAGTGGCCGCGCCTTCTGCTTCTCCATCTCCGCATCTCTCCAGGCAGCCTTGGCAAGCCCCAGTGACAAACGGGGCCGTTTAGGAGGATGCCACATACAGGTCTCCAGGAGGCCACCGGCTGCTCAGCCTCCCCCCACCTCTCCAGACACACCCAAGTCCACGGTGGCCAGCTCCCTCCATGGGCATCGGAGACCAGCAGCATCCATGTCCTTCAAGCCCACGACACGCTGGACTCCGATTGAGTGAATCGGCCCAGGCCCGGTAGGTACAGTTTCCAAGGCAAATGTTCTCCTTTTTCATAACGCAGAGCAAGCCAGCTGGGGAGGGGTCTCAGAGCCGTTTCCGGGTCAGGTGCCACTCGTCCCCTCAGACGCCGTGAGGTCATCAGTCTCCTGGCGTCTGCTCCCACTGCCAGGAACAGACTTTTCCCGGACCAGCCCCCTCGCTTCTCCAATTTCTGCCTTTGAAGGGTCCCCACAGGAGAGATGGTGTGAAAGAAAGCACCAGGAAAGAGAGACAGACAAAGAGAAAAACGGGGAGCCAGCAAGAGAACCAGTAACGAACACAAGCCAAGTCTGTCTCAGAGAGATGAGGCAGAGACTGCCAAACGAGCGAGGGCAGCAGGTGGGTCTGTCTGAAACACACAAACCCTCTTTGGGCTGTTTCATTAGCAGCTGTGGTCTATTCAATCACAGGAAAGTGGCAGGAGAGGCAACGAGAGACACTTGACCCCTAGTTTGATTGAACAGTTGCTAGATTAAATGCAGGACGTCCAGTTAACTTGAATTTCAGATCAGCACTGAATTTTTTTAGTATAAGTATATCCCATGCAATATCTGGGGTATACTTATATTAATTTTTTTTTCATTACCTGGAATTCAAGTTTAATCGGGTAGCCTGTATTTTTGTTAGATCTGGCAACCCTCTCTGATGGGCAGATGTGCTCCTGCAAAGGGAAAAAGAGGCAAAGCTGGAAGTTCAAAGGTAAATCCACACAAGGAGAATCCTCCAAACTCAGGGGTGGGATGGGGGGGTGGGGATGAGCGGGGCTGGACTTCCTACAGCTCAGTAGTTCTCAAAGTGTGGTCCACAGACCCACAGCAACAGGGTGAAACTGGGAATTTGTCAGAAAAGCAAATTTTCCAGATCCCACCCCAGATATAACAGATCTGAAATCCAGGGGCAGAGCCCAGCAATCTGTGCTTGAACCACCCCTCCAGGTGATTCTGAAGAAGCCAAAAGTTTGGGGTTACAGAAAATCTGCACAGGCTTCAGAGCTGGACCTGGGGACCCTTCAGATCCCACTCCCTGACCTCAGCTTAAATATGCCCAACGTCGTGACTCAGTCAATGGAAGAAAGTGATGCTTCAGGGTGTAGCCCAAGAAGCTCACAGTTATATGCCTAAGGGTGTGCATGTTTCTGCACACACACACACACACACACACACACACACACACACACACCGCTATCCCCATAAAGACACAGTAGCACTCGGCTACACACCTCTCAGTTCTTCGCTCTGGCCTTAGCCAAGAGAAGGTACAAGCACTTATTATCCCTTTTCATCCTCCCTCAGTCCAGACTGTACACATCTTCCCCAGCACAGAGTCTTTCTCCAATCTGTCGGGCCTTGAATAATACTAGGGTAAACTGCTCCATAGAACTTCCAAGTGTGCCACTGCTGGCCGCTACTCGGCTTTAGGGTCTGAAGCTCTTGTCAGCTTTGCCAAGTTTCCATTTACCAGGTTATACCTATTAGGTGGTTGCCGTAGAAACCAAGGGGTTTCTATTGGTTATAGAATCAAAGAAGGGGAAAAAAAAAGAAAAAAGGAAGCTACGCTATGTGCCAGTCACGGTGAGCTCATTTAACTCCTGAACAATCCCGTGAAGTGGACATATTTCACAGTGAGGACACAGCAACTCCAAGAGGTAGGTCACATAGTCACACGCCCTACCGCCAGCCCGGCAGGGGCTTTTCTCCAGTTCTGCTGCTGTGACCCACCATGGCTAATAAGGCTTTGGGGGCGGGGGGGTGGGCAGCCTCCAGCACAGCCAGACACACAGCTCTTTTCCTGGCCACACCGACTAGTGTAGGGACAAGGAAGTAACCCAAGCCAGGCCAAGCAGAGCCCTGCCTAAGGTTTTCTAATGGAGCAAAGATAATTCTTTTCTTTCTGGTTATACGACACCACGGAGGTGAGCCCAGATAAATGGGGACCATAGTTCTAGCCTCATGGCCACAATAAGGATAAATGTGCAGCTAACTTGCAGAGATAAGCAGAAACAAGAGACAAGCAGAGATCAAGGGAGACCAGTTTGTAGTTGAGTCCTGGAATATACGGCTAACACAGGTCTTTTAATTGTTCTGAGGGTAGTTGGGTCTCTGTCACTTAAAACAGAAAGACTCTTGACTACTGCTTAGCTTCGCTCTCTGATCTTATCTGATCTTCTTCATCTAAGTGCAAAGCAATCAGAGAAGAAATGCACTGAAAGGGACACACACCAGAAACAAAACACACAAAGGGTCTATCTAGCCCGTGGGAAACAGGCAGCATCACAGGAGCACTTCATGGGGAGCAACATGGAAAACGGATGATGGTACAATTCATGACAGAAGCCAGACCTGGCCTTGGATTCTTCGTCCATCTGAACTAAAGAAGAATGGTTCAGATGGGTAAGCCACAGAAAGCCACATCGCTATTAAAAATGACAAGGATGTATGTTAAATATTAGAGAAATGCAAATCAAAACTACAAAGAGGTACCACCTCACACCGGTGAGAATGGCTATCCTCAGTAAGTCTACAAATGACAAATGCTGGAGGGGATGTGGAGAAAACGGAGCCCTCCTGCACTGTTGGTGGGAATGTAAATCGGTACAACCACAATGGAAAACAGGATGGCGGTTCCTCCGAAAACTAAAAATAGAACTACCATAGAATCCAGCAGTCCCACTCCTGGGCATCTATCGGGACAAAACTTTCACTCCAAAAGACACTTGCACCCCTGTGTTTACCAAACCACTCTTCACAATAGCCAAGATGTGGAAACAACCTAAGCGTTCATCAACAGATGAAAGGATTAAGAAGATGTGATAAATGTGTACAACGGACTACGGCTCGGCCATAAAAAAGGACAAAATAATGCCATTTGCAGCAACATAGATGGACCTAGAGATGATCGTACTAAGTGAAGCAAGTCTGACACAAAAAGATAAATACCATACAATATCACTTATATGTGGGATGTAAAATATGGCACAAGTGGGAGTTCCCAATGTGGCTCAGCAGTAATGAACCAGACTAGTATCCATGAGGATGTGGGTTCAATCCCTGGCCCCACTCAGTGGGTTCAGGATGTGGCATTGCCATGAGCTGTGGTGTAGGTAGCAGACATGGCTCGGATCTGGCGTTGTTGTGGCTGTGCGGTAGGCTGGCAGCCACAGCCCTGATTCAGCCCCTAGCCTGGGAACCTCCATATGCTGTGGGTGTTGCCCTAAAAAAAATAAATAAAAATAAAATAAAATAAAATATGGCACAAATGAACCTATCTACAAAACAGAAACAGACTCACAGACATAGAGAACAGACTTGTGGCTACCAAGGGAGAAGGAGGAAGGAGTGGGATGGACTGGGAGTGTGGGGTTAGTAGCTGCACACTATTACCTTTAGAATGGATAAACCACAGGGTCCTACTGTACAGCACAGGGAATTATATCCAATCTCCTGGGATTTTCCATGATGGAAAATAATACAAAAAAGAATATATATGTATATACATACACATACACACACACACACACACACACATACACATGACTGAGTCACTATGCTGTACAGCAGAAATTTGCACAACATTGTAAATCAACTATACTTTAATAACGTAAAAAATTACGAGAATGTAGATTGTGCCAATATATGAAAATCCAAACACGAAATCAAGTTAAGGGATAAAAAGCAGGAGACAATATAGTTTACACACCCCGGTTACAAATAGGGGACACTTGTAAATGTGTGAATTGACACGATACAAGGGTAAATCTCAACAGATGCTAGCAGAATACACTGTTCATTATATTCTTTTAATAAGGTTCTTTAAGGTGGTAATAATTTCTTTGCATTAATTGAATGAACAAATGCAACTCACTGACCCTCAATCCCAGAAGAAGGAGGCTGAGAGAGCAAAGCTACCACCTGAGAACACTGGTCCCTCACTCCAGGACAGCTTGCGGGTTGGAAACAGCCTGATGCTAGGCTGGGAAGGGAGGACTGAAAATTCTGCAAGTGACCGAGACCACGGGGCTGACTGCTACAAGGAGAAACGTAGCTCTCCTCCCCCAGGAGGTCCTGAATTCTTTACACCCAGCCCCTCCACAGAGGCAGGCCCAGCCGCGAGGTCCAATTTCTGACATCCCGTCACGCTGGCTGGGTCCGAACCTGGGCTCAGCATCTCACTAGCCATGTGGTCCTTAAACCTCTCCGGGCCTCCGCTTCCTCATTTGCAAAGTACTTACCTCCGCAGATGATGGGGAGGAGGGCTGAAAGAGTCATCACCCCTGGCTACGCTGTTCCTGGGATTAGGGGACTCTGCTAACCACTGCCGAGCAGGGGACACTGCGCAGAAGGCATACCTCTCCCTTTGGGCCAAAGGAATACAGCATCTCTGATCTACGGACAAGCGCGTCCTGCATTTACACAGTCCCCCACGGCGCTCCCACCAACATCAGCACGCTTCTCTCTGACAACAGTTCTCCCAAGTTAGCGTTACTACCCCGGTTTTCCAGATAAGGAAATAGAGGCCTAGAAAGGTTAATTAACTCACTTAATATGGCAGTAGCAAGGCAGACAGTGTCAACTCTTAGCTCCAACGCCAGCACGTCTTCCCCTCCACCCCGCCGCCCCGGCCCTTCCCCAGCCTTCTCTTTGCTCAACCCACTGCCCCCTCCGCCTTGGCCAGCATTTCGGAGCCACAGAAGGAAGGAGGCTTCTTTCTCTTCTGGTGTCATCCAAGGGGGTCAGTGAAGTGCTGCTCCTCCTCCCTGGCCCCCCTTTTCCCTCCAGCCTGGGGCCCACCAGCATCCCCTCTCTCCCCCAGGCGAGCGTGAGGGTGTCCATAGCAAACGACCTGGAGGGGGCTGCGGTTGGAGCCACTGGACCCCAGGTGACCGGAAGCAATCGATTAGACCCTGGCCACCATCAGAAAGATTGACACACCAACTAGAGTGGTCAACAGAAGGCTGCTCCAGGAGAGGGCTGGGAGGGTGTGGGTGGGGCAGAAGCCAGCTCGAGTCCACGTGGCTCTCCCGCTTAGGGCCCAGAGATGCGAGCCAAGGCCATGTCCTGCTTCTAGGGACCACTACGGGGTGTACTCTGAGTCCTCGGAAAACCCCGTTACCCTCCTCTCCATTTCTCCCCCATCCCTTCACCTATGTTCCAAACCTATTATTACCCGGTAAGAGGAGAAAAGAATTAAATGTATGCATCATTTGATTTTAATTGAAGGACTGTTCTATTTCATTGAACTGCTAAGTAAGCTGAACAAGAGATTGTGTTTACATAAGCAAACCCCAAGTCACTATAGACTTGCTGTCACATTAAGTCAATACTTATGAAGGCTCTCTATTTAATTATTCAGTGAGGACTGACTTATTATTGTGTTAAGAGTGTGGTTAGCCTTGAGCTAGGTAGCCAGCCAGCTGAAAGATTTCTTTCAACTTTCTCTGAATGCTGATAGGGTTCGCACTAGTGCTAAGGGGTTAGTTTCTTTCCTCTCTCCCTCCCCACGGCCACCCTCTTTCTGGTTCCAGAGTCAAAAGCTCCAGGTCCACCTCCCTGAAGTCCCTAAAGTCAGGGGTAGCCAGTGACCTTGTGGTGGCCAAGGAGCAGACCAGGTCCCAGTTGCCAGTGGGCGGCCTCTCATGTTATCTGCCCAACCCCAGTGATTAGTCCTAAGACTCTGACACGCGAAGTCTCACTAGCTAAATTGGAGCACGTTAAACCTCTGTTCTTCCCTTTCCAGAAGCTGAGGACTCACCCTCAAAGATCCAGATCCACCCCCACCTTTGCACCCAGCATTTCCCCTCCCCTCAACCTACACAGAAGGTGTTTCTCAGCCTTCGTAATCCATCCAAACCCTGTGATTCCATGGCATGTTGTTACAGAGATTCAGACAGGTTCTGACATCAAATCGTATTTGCTGAAACATAACATTGCCCGGAAAATCCAGAGGTTGGACGCTTAGCTTAGACTACAGACCAGTGCGAGGGGCGCAGGGAGAAAGCAAAATCCCAGACCCCGAACAACTTGGGTTCAAGCCCCAGCTCTGCAAATCACGAGGGCTCCAAGCTTGGGCAAGTTACCCCACTGGGAGCATCCACATTCAGCAAAAAAAGGTCTAGGCCTTTCTGGGAAGAGTTGCTGAGATTCTCGTAAGTAAGCACAGCACGCCAGTCAGCGCTCTGAACGACTTCCCTGATTCTGATGACTACGGCCACTAACGTCCCCGAGGGAGAAGTCTTTCAAAAGCCCATCATTTGCTCCCTTGACCCTCACCCTTAATTGGGACCATGATGATCTCTCCCTCTCATCTTTCCTCAACCTCCCCCTTTCACCCTCCAAAGCCTTGAAGCAGTACCCAATGGCACATGGTCCCCAGTCGTGATGCTGCATAGACCTGTATCCCGTGGTGCTCCTTCTGCCCAGGATGTCTTTCCCCAAACACATGCCCCTTAAATCCTCTTCCAGTTCACCCTTCCAAACCCAGGTCACGAGGTGCTGACTCTTCAGAAAACTTTCTGTGAACGCCTTTCTGAGCGTGTTTCACAAACTCCAATTACTGTTTGCTCCACCAACCATATGATAATTTATATTTTTTGTACCTGTTTCCCACATTAAACTATGAGTTCTTTCAGGACAGAAACCATTTTATGCATGTTCGAATCCTCAGTGCCCAGAATAGTGCCTGATGTTGAACAGCCATTGGATAGAAGGGAGAAGGGAGGGAGGAAAGGATGGATGGATGGATGGATGAGTGGATGGATGGGTGGATGAGTGGATGGATGGATGGATGAGTGGATGGATGGATGGATGGATGGATGGATGGATGAGTGGACGGATGGATGGATGGATGGATGAGTGGATGGATGAATGGATGGATAGATGGCTGAATGGATGGATGGATGGATGAGTAGATGAGTGGATGGATAGATGGATGGATGAGTGGATGGATGGATGGATGGATGAATGGATGGATAACATATCTGGAGGCACTGAAGACTTTCCTCTAAGCAGAAAAAGAGCTAAGAATTTTCCAAACACCTCCCTTTGAAAAACAGAATTACAAGCAGATTTCTAGCTGGCAGCAGTGCAAAATGCATCAGCATTGCATTAACTTGGGCACCAAGATAGGTCAGCCCCCCAAAATGCCCTTGGGTGGGTCTGTCTCCCTCTCCTCCGCAAATGCTGCCTATCTATGGTTGTTAGGAACCTGTAAAAGTATCTGTGCTGGCTCTGGTAATAGCCATTTGCTAAAGGAGGCCCCCGTGGCCTGCAAGAATTAGCACACATCCTTAAGCAGCACTCTTAATGTGAACAAGTGCCTTGGGGACCCACAGAGGAAAATCCAGTGGGTCCCAGTGGAGAAAGGCTGGGTAAACTGTCCATTCTTAAACAAGCACAAAGGCAAAGGGAATCCATGTCAGGGTGGAATATTTGGGTCAAAACACCCACTGCTTACAAGCAGTAAGCCCTGGAAACATCCTTGTACCTCTTAGTGCCTAAATGGCTCTGACACCAATGCAGAAGAGTATTGGAATGAAGCCACATATGCAAAAGTCAGCGGTGAAATCAGATATGCAAAAGTGTTTCTGAAAAATAGAACTCACTCTGTAGGTGTTTTTTCTCCCTAGGAAGGATAAAAGAGAATAAGTTCAGGGGGCCAGAGCAGGGTCAGGAGGCTGGTGACAGAGAGGGTGAGAAGCCTGAACACGCAGCCCAGTCCCAGCAGGATGCAGGAAGGACCAGGGTGTCCGGGTCTGCCCTCAGAGGGGACTGGGCAAACACAGACTCACCTGGGGGCCACGGAGACCACTGGGGAGCCTTGGGCCCTCAGCCCCCCTACCCTCCGCCCCCAGAGTCCTCTTTCCAGGCCCTCCAGAGCCAACTGCATAGACAAATATTCTTCTTAGCAGGCAAAAATCTGGGCAGCTCTGCCACCACTAGGAGTCCTTCTCATTATATAGACTAATGAGCACGCTGCGCTTCCCGGGAGCAATTTATCAAGGCAACATCCATTATAAATGACATTTTTCCTGAACTAACAAAGGATGTGAGGCTGGGGAAACTGGTTAAAAGGAAATGTTTAGCTGATTCCAGAAACCATCCAGAAATTAATGACCCCACCCCCTTGCTGGCCAGTGCCCCCCACACACACCCGCCCGCCTCTGTGTTCCAGCTCCCACCTGCCCCTCCCCCAGCCGTCGCCGCTGCCGCCACCACCGCCACCAGGTCGGCAGGCTGGGAAAGCGGGGTGATGCGGGTTCCCAGGAAACTGCCTTAGGAGGAGAGCCGCGTCTTAAGCGGCAGTATCACTGAAGCATATAAGACCAGATTATTTGTGGTCCCAACTTGCTGATGCAAGATGAAAAATACAGCAAACTACAGCTGCTGAACTCAGCTTTTTTCCCCTTTTTTCTTCTTTCTCCTTCGCTGAGGTTGTGTTTTACAAAAAAAAAAAAAAGGCTTTAAAAAAATAAAATCTATAAGCTGAGGGGTTCCAACCTGTCAGCTTAAGGTCAAGCACACAGAACGCAGCATCCAGAGAGGAGAGGACACGGGCCGTTTGTCTCACCTGCAAGCAGGACACTCGCCCACACACGTCCTACACACATGGGGCTATGTGAAAGCCCTGCCACAGGAAAGGCCACACCCACCCCCATCCCAGGCAGAAAGGCCTCATTCCTCCAGCACGGGCCCTTCCCCTAAGCTTTGAATCTAGGGCGGGTCCTCCCTGCTTCTGCCCTCCAATTCCACAACAGGTGATAAGTCCAAGTTGACATCAGAGGCCCGGAGCCAAGCCCCTCCCCGTGGGCGGTGCCTGCACCAGTGCTGGTTGCAGGGAACTGGGGTCCTAGCGAGGGTCAGCCTCTACCAGCGCTTCTCATGAGGAGTGGGCTGGACCGAAATCAGAGGGGACACGGAAACCCACTCAGGGAGAGCAGGTGGTCACGGGGTCCCACTGGATCAATCACCAGCCAGCTGGAAACCTCTCCCATCAATCAGTGAAACATCAGAAACCTGACACTCCTAAGATCCGAACTGGGACACCTCCGTCTTCATCATCCGAGTAGATAAAGTGCGAAGGTAGACCATTCCACGTGGCAGAAAAAAAGTGATTTCTACGTGAGGCTGTAACACCAGACAAGCAGGCAGAAGACCCTTCATTAGCTCAGCAAGTGTTTGAATGCATTTATCTCAGAATAAGCAGACTCCGGGGCCCGGGACAGCTCCGCACGGCTTCTACTGAATCTCTTACACTCACCCTGCGGGGCTCTGCCAAGGCCAAGGTTCGAAGAACAGGGCACAGGACGCAGGAGTACAAGGTCCAGAGGGAAGGAAAACCTGAGAGTGGAAATCGAGACACAGGGAGGGGCAGACCGGGAAACATAGGGAAGGCCATCGCGGCCGAGAGGGCAACAGAGAGGGAAGGACCCAGCAACGGGAAAGCATGAATGAGTGGGTTCTTGAGGCAGAATCTAGAATAGCGTCCCCGAGTCTGGATGCGAAGAGCAGAAGCCTTTCCAGGGCACCCCGGGAGCCTGGGGCAAAAGGAAGTCCCTGAGGTTCTGCTGCAGACTCAGTACCTCCCTGCCAGAGGTACACCCTGAAATGTAATCCCTAAGACATTGGATTTAGGAGGTAGGGCCTTTGGGGGGTGATTAGGTTATGAGGGCAGAGCCCTCACCCTCAAGAATAGGATTAGCGTTCTTATGAAAGAGACCCAGACAGCTCCCTCGCCCCTTCCACCTGCTGAGGACACAAAGAAGGAAGACAGCCATCTATGAACTAGGAAGTAGGCCTCACCCAACACCAAGTAAGCCAGTGCCTCGATCTTGAACTTCCCTGCCTCTAGAACTGTGAGAAATAAACTTCTTTTGTTTATAAGCCCCCAGCATATGATATTTCTGTTATAGCAGCTCAGACGGGCTAAGATGGGATCCACCACCAAGCTCTCAACCCAGTGAGTGTAAGGGGCAGGGCTCCCCAGACCTACCTGGAAAGCTTTAAGCTCCCAGGGGGAATTCTGAACTCAGAGCAGGTCCCCACCATTGCTCACTCTGCCTCTTCCCAGTAGGCTAGAAACTGGGTGGGCCATAACAGCATCGGGCGTCCAGCACTTCCTGGAAAACAAACTCCAGTCCTTTACTCCTGCTCCTGGGGTGGGCCTTTGAGGTAGGAGGCAGGAGACAGCATCTCAGTGTGTCAGCCAAGGGGATGCCCACAGCAGCTGGCAGATGGCAGGGCTGACTCGACAGACAAAGCCCAATTCAAGGAGTCACACAGGGCAGAAGACATGGAGGCTGATGGGCACAATGGGTGGAAAGCTTCAAACCACGGCCCAGTCCTACCAGGAAATAAGACGGGCCATGTACGGCCAGGTTCGCTCAGAGAGAGCCACCAGAGGACACCCCAAGAGGCACAGAGCCTGAAGACATCAATCAGGCTGATGATGTTGGAGCCCAGGCCCCAGGGAGCAGTCCCCAGCTTCCTGCACAGGCAGGTAATGTGTCCCAGCAGGAGACCCTGATAGTGTCACCCCCCCATAGGTGGTGGTCCTCCATGGGGACCGTGGCATTTCACGGTGCCCCTTCTTGCTGTCCCTTGGCCTACTGGACGTGTACTGACAATCTGAATTTCATCTGGATCTTACTGGTGGTGGAGATGTTGGTGTTCAAAGGAAAGAGTAGAATCTACCATTGCACCAGAATTCCAATGATGATAATGAATCTCTGACAATGAGGAAGGTAGACCAGTTGTACCGCTGATGGGCGGGCTGGCCCTTGAACACCCAGCCACATTCTGCTGCAGCACGAGGTCTGCAAGGAGCAGGGGGATAGATGGGCTGTTAGAAGGCCTTAGGCAGAGCCCTCCCAAACCAGGAGGTAAACTGGGAATGGCAATCAGAGATCAGGTGGCTGGTGATCTGCATGCAAAGGATCTGTAACGGGTGAAGGCTGCCATTTTAATCAAGGCGTCCAGGACCCCAAGACAATGGTAAGTCTGTTACAGAGAACCGAACAGAAATGAAATAAAAAATAATTACACTCCAGGGGACATTCATAAGTCAGCAGAGTGTACCCCCAACCCACCCCCAAGGCTCAAATACAGGTAGCACACACAATGATACCACACAAGTGTGGTGTAAGTCTCTGTGGGACCCACTCGGTGTCTTGACTAGGCGACAGTGGCCCGCTGCAAAGGAGTGGTGGCCCAGGAAACGCCTCTGGACACCCACCTTCCAG
>PVHT021183556.1:16028034-16038365 GCA_004024745.2 Catagonus wagneri | reverse complement strand
TTTTTTTTTTTTTTTTTTTTTTTTTTTTGCTTTTTAGAGCCGAACCTGCGGCATATGGAGGTTCCCAGGCTAGGGGTCCAATCAGAGCTGTAGCCGCTGGCCTACACCACAGCCACAGCAACGCCAGATCCGAGCCACGTCTGCGACCTACACCACAGCTCACAGCAACGCCAGATCCTTATCCCACTGAGCGAGGCCAGGAAGCGAACCCGCATCCTCATAGATTCTAGTCGTGTTTGTTAACTGCTGAGCCACAAAGGGAACTCCAGAAACCTGTATTTTTACGCTGTTTATGTTTTCTGTAATTATTTCCACTTCAGTCCCGCCTTTGCATTTCCCGAGACCTACCCAACTAATAGTAAATAACAGCTAACAATTTTAAGTGCTAAGCACCTTTAAAAGCTTTAATGCGTTTAAAATGCTCACAAATTCCCCACCAGACAAAAGAAGGAAACCAAGGCTTAGAGAAAGGACAGTGGCACAGCTGGGAAGAGCTAGAGCTGGGACTTGAACCCTGACCTGTCTGGGATGCAAGCCAAGGCCGCCAGTCCTCTCAGAGGGGTGAACGGGCTTGGACCACTGCTCCAAGGTGGAATGGACCTTACCCTCCGGGGCTGGGTAAAAGGGTGGCAGCAGAATCCAAGAGAGAGACCCTGAGGCGGGGCCACTGTCACAAGGGCAGAGCCAGTGCTGCCTGACCTTCAACAGCCTCTGCCTCGCTCCGCTCGAGAGTCACTGGGCTTTGTTACCGTGAGGAAGGCTGGCGCCCCCCGGGCCTACAGCGCACCTGCTTTTCTTGGTCTCTGCCCTCAGAACTGCGGTCTTTCCCCAGCTGCTCTGTCTGCCTCAGAAACCACAGTAACCCTTCACTCACCCTAGAACAGACCCCAGCCCATCCTTTCCCAGCCCAGGTACCCAGCATCCCATGCTCTCTCCCTATCCTCAGAACCCCCCCCCCCCACTAGCATTTCCCAGCCTTTCTGAGAAGCACCTGCCCATCTGAGGCCCCTGCTACCCACCTCTCATGGTATATCAACAGTCATGAACTTGTGCAAGGCCCGCCAGTCTTAGGGGTCACAGTCTTTCTCTGGCTACTGGCCCACTTTAGGAAGGGTGGGAGACCCTGCCTCAGTGTGTTAGGATCCTGGGCTCCCAACACAAGTCATCACCAACCAAGGGCTTAAAGCCACAGAAATTAATTCCCTCTCAGGCCTGGAGGCTAGAAGCCTGAGAACAAGGGGTCAGCAGGGCCGAGCTCCCTCTGAGGGCAGCAGGGAAGGGGACTTCCCCGCCTCTTCCCAGCGGCTGGTGGCTCCCGGAAACCCTCCATCTCCATGTCCGCTCTCTCCTTTCTACAATGATGCCGCTCATCGCATTTAGGGCCTACCCTAATCTGGTGTGGTCTCATCTTAACTAATTACTTCTGCAAAGACCCTATTCAAATAAGGCCACATTCCAAGGTTTCTGGTGGGCCCTTTGGAGTTTTTGGAGGAATGCTATTCAACTCACTTGCAACGGCCTTCCCCTTAGAGCGTGCACTTGACTTCCCCAGCCCCAGCCCCACCCCCACCCCAGCTCAGTTCAGATGCAGGCTGAGACCCTCTGTGTCCAGCCCGAGGGGCCCCTTCTCCAAGAAGGGGCCTTTACTTTCCAGGGTCTCAGTCTCCGCAGAGGAGACAGGTACGGTCTCCTCTGCCCCTGCTGGCGGTCTTCTCTGGGTAGCTCCTGGGGGAGAGGATCAGGGCGCCTCCAGCACGTCCCCAGGTCCTGCACCTGTGGCCATGACGCCCTGGGGAGCGGTCCCCACTGTGCTGTCCCCCGGGGCAAGGACAGCTGTGGTTCCTCTGGTTCCCAGACCACAGTCCCACGTTCCCCCCGGCCAGGCGTGCCCGGCAGGGGAGTGGGAGAGGCTGCATCTGGCAACAGACTCGCCGTGACGGTTGCCAGGCCGACCCGTGCGGGAGGGCTGCCCGTCCCCGTCCGGCCACAAGCACCAGCCTCCCGGCAGGGCCTGACTCCCGTCTTCAAGGCTCCGGCCCGTCCGCGCGTTTCCTTCACGCCCCGGTGGTCTCTCTGCCCTGACGCCACATTTCTGATGACTGGGTGGATCCCCGGCAAATATTCTGACTGCTTTCCAAAGGATAAACAAGCGGGGGTCTTTTTAATAGTAAGAATGCCAGCTGGGCAGTAAAACAAAAGTTTCTGGATGCGCCACACCAGTAAACGGCAGCTAAGTCTGGGCCGCCCTCCAGCCCAGGCACACTCCCTCTACCACGGGAAGAACTCTAGACGATGCACACAGAGAAGGAGGGGACACCAGTAAATCAGCCCCTACTCCCGGTGCACCTAGCAAGTGGCCTCGTTTGTCAGGCTACACCTCCGGGACCTTCTCCTGAGGCCCCTGTACTGTGCCGACTCCAGCAGTGGACCCGGTGCCAGGGTGCCCGCCTGCCCTGGCTCTCAACCCTCACTGTGAAAGTGATCATCCGGGGAAAACTGGACTCCAGGGCCCCGAACCCAGGAAGCCATCTCAAAAGGTTTTAGTAGGGACCTGGGAATCAGCATTTTGCTAAGAGTCACAATTGATGGAGATGGGGGCCCGTGGGCCACATCTGGAGACGTTGCAGAATAACAGCAAAAACGTATAGCCTTTGGAGCCAGCCCTGCTTCCGGTTTCTGCTGCACCCTAGCTGTCCGGTCTTGGGCAAGTCACAAAGTCTCTGGCCCTCAGAGCCCTTATCTGCGCAACGAGAAATAATCATAGGGTTGTTTATGAGCGCTTAAGGCTGTGCGTGACAATTCTGCACAGGGATGGGTGCCTGACACAAGAGCTCTGTCCATGTCACCTGCCTTGGAAGGCCACCTCCTTCAGGGCAAGCCTTGTCTCCCTAGGGAGTGGCATTCCCAGGACCAGCTGCAAGGTGAAGGAACGGGTCCCCTCCGGCAGCCTTGCTCCCTGGGATCAGGACAGTAAAGAGTCTCAGGCCTTGTGGCTCAGGGACTCAGATCCCCAGTGGCGCCTAGCACGAGGGACAGCCCAAGACCAGGGTACGACGGCAGTGGGGCAGGAAGAGGCAGAGAGCATGCCAGCCCTGAGGAAAGACAAACCCAGACTCAGCCTGCCCTCTATGCCCACCGCCCTTTGTCTCCCCGAGACTTTCGGTGTCCTTAGCCCCTCGGCCTGCCTCCGGCTGTGCGGAGAGGTATCAGAAAGCGGACAGGTGCCCCCACTGGAGCCTGAGTGATAAAGGGGAGCAGGGCGGCCCCCAGTCCTCACACCCAGGAAGCGGTGGTGCTCATGCTGAGTGACTTTCCACCGGAAAGGGGTCGGGTTACGGGTGGGGAGGCGGGAGATCTTCCCCCTTTTACAACTGTGGAGAGCCTGGGGGTCGTTACTGGCAAAGAGGAGGGCAGTTTCTTTACAGAAGCAGCACCTACATGGAGTTCCCGTTGCGGCTCAGTGGAAGTGAACCCGACTAGGATCCATGAGGATACGGGTTCGATCCCTGGCCTCACTCAGTGGGTTAAAGATCGAGCATTGCCATGAGCTGTGGTGTAGGTCGCAGACGTGGCTTGGATCTGGCACTGCTGTGGCTGTGGTGTTGGCCGGCAGTTGTAGCTCCGATTGGACCCCTGGCCTGGGAACAGAACCTCTGTATGCAGCAGGTGCGGCCTTAGGGGGGAAAAAAAAAGCAGCACCTGCAGTCCAGGGACACTGGGGGGTAGGGAGGGGCGTGCTGATAAAATCCACAGGACACACAGACCCGCTCACCTACAACATCCCTGTCCAAAGGGGATACACACTTTCATTCACTCACGCGCCCTCCTCTGAACACTCACTCATCCGCCAAAGAACACACACGCTGCATCTCCCTTCCTCCCACCGCCACCCGCAAAGGGCTTCCTTTGGGCAGAGCCACCAGGGACCAGCCCTCTCTTCCAGCTCTTCCAGCCTGCTCTGCCTGGCCCTGTGTTTCTGGACCTGGGAAGCCCAAATGCCACACAGAATGGCCCACGGGCCCACGTACCGGCCCTCAGACCTGGAAAACCTCGAGTGAGGGATGCAGCGCCCAGCATGCTCTGGAGATGTGGCCCAGGAGAATCCAAGGAGGGGATGGGCCGTGAGCCAGACCCCCACTCCCCTCTTGGCGGGGACAGGAGGGATTGTAAAGGTGTTCCTCTGGTTTTCAGAGTTTTGGGTCAAGAGGGACCTTAGAGGCCAGTGAGCCCAACCCCCTCACTCCGGAAATAAAGAAGCTCCTGCCCAGAGGCCCCGGCTTCAGCTCCTATCTGCACACGGGAGAGCTGAGAGTCTGGCCTTGCTCAGCCACAAAAGTAGAAAGCCTTCCCCCAACAGCTTGGCTGCTCCCGCCGCGCCTCCCTCGCGCTTTCTATCCCCACGGCTCCCAAGGCCACACAGGCACCGCCCGCATCAACTTACAAGTCATAAGACCCTCTCAGCCTCGCTAAGAGGCAGTTTATTGATGCACTGAGCCCACGAGCTCCTCAGTCACACATCCCTTCCTTTCCTGCCCAGATTTCAGAAACAAAGCAAAAAGCCACAGCTTATGGAGTTCCTGTGGTGGCTCAGCAGTAACGAACATGACTAGCATCCATGAGGATGAGGGTTCGATCCCTGGCCTCGCTCAGGGGGTTAAGGATCGGTATTGTGGTGAGCTGCTGTGTAGGTCGCAGATGAGGCTTGGCTCAGGCGTTGCTGTGGCTGTGGTGTAGGCTGGCAGCTGTAGCCTATGAAAAGTTGGCAGAAGTATCAGTTCACTCGCCCCTTTTGCTTTCAGACAAAGGAGCAAATGCCAAGAGGGCACAGAACGCCCCTGAGTTTTCCCAGAGAGACGGGGCTGGACTAGAATCAGGACCCAGGAATTCTGGCCCTGGGGCTTGTCCCTTTTGTCAAGCTTCTGACATCATCCCAGCTCACAGTTCCCTCGTATCCAGCTTCATGGATATAAAACTTGTGCAGCCACTATGGAAAACAGTATGGCAGTTTCTTAAAAAAAACCAAGAATAGAGTAGCCATGTGATCCAACTACCCCACTCCTGGGCATCTATCCAGAGAAAACTCTAAGACGAAAAGATACATGCACCCCAGTGTTCGCTGCAGCAATATTCACAATAGCCAAGACATGGAAACAACCTAAATGTCCATCGATAGATGAATGGATTAAGAAGATGTGGTACATGTATCCAATGGAGTACCACTCAACCATAAAAAAAAACCAATAACACTTTTTCCAGCAACATCGATGGACCTAGAAATCACCATACTAACTGCAGTAAGACAGAAAAAGACAAATACAGTATGATAACATTTATATGTGGAATATAAAATCTGATACAAATGAATTTATTTACAAAACAGAAACAAACTCACAGACATAGAAAACAAACTTACGGTTGCCAAAGAGCAAAGGCGAGAGGAATAAAGCAGGAGTTTAGGATTAGCAGATACAAGCCACTGTATATAAAACAGATAAATAACAAGGTGCTACCGTACAGCACAGAGATCAATATCCTATAATCAGCCATAATAGAAAAGAACATGAAAAAGAATATATATACATGCAAAACCAAATCACTTTGCTATACAGCAGAAATTAACACAACACTTTAAATCAACTATACTTCAATTTTAAATTAAAAAAATTTTTTTCAAGCTCTTACTTTCTGAAAAGAGGCCCTCACCACACCCTCTCTCTACCTGGTCCTCACAGCAGCCTGGCTGGGACGGCCTTTTCTGTCACCACTGATGCCTTTGAAGCCTCCCAGCCTCAAACCTCCCTCATCTGAATCCCCAGACCCACCATCGGTGACCAAAAAGAGGGAAAATTGTATGGCTACCCCAGGTCATCAGATCTGCTCATACTGTGCCGAGAAAGTGGAGGTCGCCTCTCCTTAACCAACTGCGTAGCCAACTCTAATTCCAAAGGGCCTTCATAGGCTCTCTTGTCCCTTTTCCAGAGTCATCTTCAGATACATATTTCTAATCCGAACACCTCCACCACCACAGCACTTTTATAGGTCACTTCTCAGGCAGCCCGCCAAGAACCAGGGCGCCGCCTGCATGGAGGGGACCGAGTCTGTATGCCGGGACAGACATGTCATGCCCAAGAAAATCCCTCATCTCTTCGCAGAGTCTAAGGGCACCTGGTGCAGGTGTCATCCAAACACACGGGTGATGCGGTTGTCTATCCCACAGAAAACCAGCGAAAGAAAACGGGTGACAGAGAGAAGCTGCCAAGGGCAGGCAGAACCTTCAACAAGAAGTGACAGCACATGCAGTGGAGGAGACAGAAATACTCCAGAAGCCAAACAGGGTGACTCAAAATTCACAGTGTTTGCAGCTAATTGGTGTGGAGGCCAAGAGTGCTGCCTGTGAGTCAGTTACACCTGGAGGCGCCACGGACGCCATCCGTGCGAATTACCTGGTAGTCAAAGAGAGTGCCGCGTCATTAAGAAAAGGTTAAGTTCCCTCCTACAACCTCTGTTTAAGGCGACAAAGAGCATTCAAAAACTCAACACGTATTCCCTACACCCTGCATTATGCCAGCTCTGGGCTGGGTGCCGGGGGGACGTGTACACGGCACGGCATTCGGGCCACACGGCGGCTGCACTCGGGGTGACCTGGCGGAGGAGGCACCAAAGGACCAGAAAGAACTAAACGATGAAAGGGGCTTTCTTGGAGTTCCCGTTGTAGCTCAGCGGGTTAAGAATCTGACTAGCATCCATGAGGATGTGGGTTACACTCCCCAGCCTCGCTCAGTGGGTAAAGGATCTGGTGTTGCCATGAGCTGGGGTTCAGGTCGCAGATGCGGCTCAGGTCCCGCGTTGCTGTGGCTGTGGCGCAAGCCGGCAGCTGCAGCTCCGATTTGACCCCTAGTCTGGGAACCACAGGCGTAGCCCTAAAAAGAAAGAAAGAAAAAAAAAAAGCAGGGGGGGGGCTTTCTCTTCCTCCACCGTTCTAGAAGGAGAACAGGACTCTGAGGCCAGGTGGCCTGGTGTCCCCGCTCGCTAAGAACAGGCTTTTATCTTCAGAAGACTCGAGAAGACCAGGAGTGGGAAGTACCAGGACTTGTTGGTGATGGAGAGGGCAGAGGAGCCTACTGGGCAGGAGAGAAGGTTTCTCAGACTAGGGGAGACCTAGGCCCCCAGGCCCCAGGGCCCACATGAGGTTCCACTGGGAGTCCCACAGCCTCAAGGGGTGTGCCTGGTGGGGGGTCTGGGGTGAATGCAGTTTATAACTGTTGGGGTCCGGGGGCACCTAGCAGACGCTGAAGGCCCCCGCCCCACTGTGAGGCTGGCAGCAAGAGCAACAGCGCAGGCCCGAGACCAGCTCCCCCCACCCCCGCACCCTGCAGTCTTCCACGCCCTGAGCCCGGATCCCGCACGTCCCAGTCAGCGGAAGCTCTGTTAACAGTCTAGAAGGATCAGGAAACGCGATCTGACCCCAGAGTGTGGTGGAGGAAAATCCACACTCCATTACAAATGCAATGCATCCTAAGAACAGCTCCAACGGGGGCTGGGACATGCGGTGCTGGAGCACAGGGGGGACCGGAGAGCACGACTCGCTGGAAGAGAGAGAAGATTCAAGGAGGTGGCAACACCTTGGAGGGTCTCCTGAGATGAATGGGCACCTTCCACTGTGCTAGGAGGACGGCCAGTCCCTGCCGGACCCCGGAAGCAGGAAAAGCCGAGACACATGACACGTCTGGGGAGGCTGGCCTTGGGCGCCTGGAAGGAGGGCCAGGAAAGGAGGATGCAGGGGACAGAGGCAGGGGGCCTCAGATCCCAGACTCTTCTGGAAGCAAAGGCAGGAGGGCCCTGGGGTTTGAGTGCTTAGAAAAGTTCATTCTGAGGACTTATCTGATGGCTGCTCACTGCCGAGCTGTTTGATTGCAAAATCCATTTCCAAATGGCCTGCTGGTCTGCGAGAACTACAGGGACTGTACATCAGGTGCGGCCAGACTCCCAAAGGTGCCCTGCATCTGTCTCCCAGCCTCCTTGGGCTGTAGCTGCTCCCATTCCCAGCCTTGCAGGCCCTGAGCCCCCTCGAATCACCAGGCACCTACCCAGGGCCCAGCCCCTGGTCTGCTCGCAGCCCGGGATCAGCCAGGGACGGTCATTTCTCAGTGGAATGAGCAGGGTACAGCCTCAGCATTTACACACGGCATCTGGTCAGAAGGAAGGAAGACTCCCACCAGCCCCCCACCGCAGCCTCCACCCAGTACCCCACACCTGAGGAGGCACCCTTTCAATCCTCCGAGGAGAGAGGAGACAAAGGGAGACGGAGCCCCGGCCCCTCCCCTACTTGAACCACCTAGCAGGTTACCCCAGCCCCAGCAGGACCCACAGCCGAGCTGGGGGCCCCTGGAAACCCTGCTCTAGTTAAAATACATCTATCTGCAGAGTTCGGAAAATAGCTATCTACAGTATTGCTTTCAGCTATAATGGAAAACTGATGGCTTTTATCTCCCCAACTTTATGACTATTGATGGGATAGAGGCTGAGGTTTGATGACCATTTAATAGCCGACCCTGTGCAGTTAGAGGAGCATCAGAAAGCAATGAAAGCGCCGAGATGATTGTCTGGCAGAGAATTCTCCACTGAGGTCCAGGAAGCAAAACAACCACCCTCCCCAGGCTCCGACAGGAGGAAAAAAAATCAAAGTCATCATCATTTCTGCTTCTCCCCCTCCTTTCTGCCATTGACTTCTGGGAGGTTGAGCCAGAGGGGAGGGAGGGCGGTGGGGGGAACAGGAGTAACGCAGGTGTGAGCCCTTCTGGAGGAAGGGAGGAGGGGGAGGGGGCTCTGGACCGGGGACCCCCAAGATAGGCGCCCCACCCCACCCCACCCCACCCCTTCTGGCCCAGCTGTCGGTGCACCATGGACCCACCAGCTGAGATGCTGGCAGGACAACTGGGGCTCAGGACTGTCTGAAGAGCCTCCTGCAAAGAGCTGGAAGGAAAAGGAAGGAAGCAGAGGTCTGGTCCCAGCCATGATCCAACTGGTCCTAGACCTTCTGTCCACGGCCGGAAGCCAAAAGTCATTAGCCAGGCTCTGCACGGACTCAAGCATCAAGTCTTCCCTGGCATCCTCCCCTTCCCCCGCTGGGGCGGCCTACCCATCACGGCCCGCCCACCTCTCCGGGTTACAGGGCTCCACCTGCACGGGGAGACACCTTTAAACAGGGTGGGGAGGGGTTCCGGGGGCACTCTGCAGCAGTCCAAGTGGCTTCATGTACATTCTCTCATTTTCTATACTGCCACAGTCCCGTGAGGGGGACAGGACAGATCTGATGCTGCCTGTTCTTTATTTTTTTTTGGGGGGGGGGTGTTTTTTTTTTTTTTTTTTTGTCTTTTTAGGGCCGCAGCCAGAGCATATGGAGGTTCACAGGCTAGGGGTCCAATCGGAGCTGTATATGTAGCCACCGGCCTACACTGCAGCCACAGCAACGCAGGATCCGAGCCACGTCTGCGACCTACACCACAGCTCACAGCAACGCCGGATCCTTAACCCACTGAGCAAGGCCAGGGATCAAACCCGCAACCTCATGGATACCAGTCAGGTTCGCTAACCTCTGAGCCACGACGGGAACTCCTGATTCTGTCTGTTCTTTAAATAAGGAAACTCACAGATGCCCCAGGTCCCGAGTTTGGGACCCTGGTGTCTGACTCCCTGTCTGTTGAGCCTTCCACAACACCAGGCCCCCTCACGGGACAAGGTGCTGCCCAGGGAGGCGATTCCCGACCTTCGGCCTGAGTTCTGCCACTCCCTGCTGTGTGGCTGTGGGGAGATGACTCTGCCTCTCTGGGCCTCAGCTTCTTCATCTCTAAAATGAAATTCTGTGGGGATGAGCTTCCAGCCCTGTTCTAGATCTGTCTCCAGGTGGAATCATGGATCCCCCAGGCTCCACCTAGAAACACAATGAGGTCCTGCTCTACCCACAGCTGCCACCCACTCAGACAGCACATCTTCCCGTGGCGAATCAGGCCGAGGCACACTAGAGGCCAAGGTCCCACTCCTACCAGCGCCCCCTGCCACACACCCGGCACCAGGGTCCCTCCAAGCCACGCCTCCTTCAAGCAGCGCAGGGGTGGGGCGCTCAGGCCAGCGGCCAGGGACCTCCAGGGCCTCTCCTCCCCTTCCTGGGCCAGTGCAGATGCTCCTCTGGCTGGTTGTCTCTGAAGCCCCTCTACCGGCTCAACCTCCTTCAAGATTCAGGCCCTGGAGTTCCCTTCGTGGCTCAGTGGTTAACGAATCCGACTAGGAACCATGAGATTGCGGGTTCGATCCCTGGCTTTGCTCAGTGGGTT
>PVHT021183556.1:16001561-16027034 GCA_004024745.2 Catagonus wagneri | reverse complement strand
CCGCCCTACGCATCTTCCGGGGGCTGAGCCCACTCCTCTCCTCCAAGCGCAGCTCTACAGCTCCTTCCATTAGCAGCAGGGAGATCAGGCCACTTAATTTCTTCTGCTCTGGAGCGCCCGCGTCTTGTGAGCTCACTGCTTAACCACTGGGCTGCTACTGTTTGTTGATTTCTTAGCGATCGCTCCGGTCTCTGCTGCAACAGGGGGAGGATTAGCAGGTCGCAGGCAATGATCCTTGCTCGGTTTACTTAAAACTCCCCCAGAGAAACACTTAGGAAAGCCGAATGGAGAAAACATGCCACCGTCCCGACCTACCTGCCTTCTCGGCTTGCCCTGCCAATGCTCTCCAGCCCTCTCCAGGGTGGCCCGCGGCCCTGCTCTCAACACCACCAGCCAGCCTATTTTTGAATGATGCCAACACACATGCCGATCCTGAAATGTTCCACTTTGGCCACGGTCTTCCCTTGACTTTGGAGGACCGCTAAAGGGGCCTCTGCCTTTCCCATTCTCAGATCCACGGCTGCGTAGCAGAGGCCCAGACCCGTGCACGGCCCTGCGAAGTCAGAGGAAACAGACTACACTCTCCTTAATGGTCCCTCCGTGGAGACCAACCAAACCCACCAATGGAAACGACCCAGAAACACTCCCACCCATGGCGAAGACCCCGTTCAGTCCAGGTTTCCAGGTTTTCATGGCAGTCTTCCACCCAACATGCGTTTCTTACACGACAGAGGGAGTGAACCCATGAACCACGGGGAAAACCCATAAACCTGGACATGCAGAGCCGTAAAGCTGGAAATGTCGACAATATATTCAGAGGGGGGAAAAGTGCTTTAAAAACAGCCGGTACTGCATGACATCACCACTGTTAAAACATGCACATGCATATTTTATTTCATTCTTTTTAACTTTTTTTTTTTTTGTCTCATAGAGCAAAGGCTTGATGTGGGATCTCAGTCCCCAGACCAGGGACTGAACCCAGGGCCTCAGCGGTGAAAGTGCCAACTGCTAGACCACCAGGAAACTCCCCGCATGCATATTCGAAAAGTCTAGAAGTAAACAATCTCCAAGGCATTGGCTTATTTCAGGGTGTTAGGGTTGCAGGCGATCTCTGCTTTCCTTTTTTCCCTTTTTTTAGGGCCGCACCCATAGCATGTGGAGGTTCCCAGGCTAGGGGTCGAATTGGAGCTACAGCTGCCGGCCTACACCACAGTCACAGCAACAACAGATCCAAGCTGCGTCTGCGACCTACACCACAGCTCCTGGCAATGCAGGATCTTTAACGCACTGAGCGAGGCCAGGGATCAAACCCGGGTTCTCATGGATGCCAGTCGGGTTCGTTAACCACTGAGCCCCGATGGGAACACCCAATCTCTGTTTTCTTGATTCGATCTTTCTGTGTTGCTGGGATTCCGTTTAACAGTGAAGCACACGCAGCTTTTATAATCGGCAAAGCAGAAGAATGAATCTCGTTTTGAAAATCAGGGGGGAAAAAGAGAGAGAAAAGCGGGGCGGGGTGGGGGGGGAGAGTGGAGGGAGCCTCCTGGTTCGTGTAATCCCTTCCCTTGACCCCGTGGGTCAGGACATTCATGTTACACCAGCTCAGAAGGGACCAGAAAAACCCCTAACCTGACGCTCATCTGAGGCCTAATAAGGGGCCTCCAGCCTCGGCTCCCTGCCTCCTGACAAGGTAACTCATTCCAGTTTCCAACAAGATTATAGTTAGTTATCGGCTGAGGCACATTAGGACGGTGGTAATACTAGCTTCCTATTAACCCAGGACTCTTTTTACCTCTTATTTAGCAACAAGTGTGGAAACCCGAGTCTGCTGGAATTGGGGGGCCGGTGGCTGGGAGCGGCTGCAGGAGTGCCTACGTGTCCAGCGTCTCCGCAGCACATCTCAGAGCTCCAATCACACATACATACACACCCACACACGCGCATGCACACACACGCACACCTCCCTCCACTGGCACCTGTGCTCCAAGCAGGACCTCCCTCTCCCCTGGGACAAGCTGTGCCCAGGCCTGCCTCCCCCTCCCGGCCCCTTCTGGAAGCCTCCTTCCCCAGAGGCTTGACCCCAGAAGCTGCAGGGCCCCGACTCTGGGCCACTCTCCATGGCTCTTCCGGCCACACAGCTCCCCTTGTCTGAAGGCCTTCAGCACACGGTTTAATCCCTACAACGCTTAATTAAGCGGGGCCTCCTCTTCGTATATTCGGTGTTTCCACACGCACAAGCCTCGTCTCCCCAAATGAGCTTACGAGCTCTTTGAAGGAACTAACACTTACCAGGTGCCTGTGTGCCCAGCCCTCGGTTCGCCACCGCTTTTCCTACTTTATTGCACTTAATCCCTTAATCTCCATCTCAAACCCTGGCTTCTCTCTGGAACTCCCACATACACCGGGCCACTTGCATGTTCCAAAGGCTTTCCCACAAACAAGTTCAAGACCCCGATGTGTCCCCTCTGGGCCCAGACCTCCTCCTCCCTTCTCCCAGGTAATGGCTCTGCCAGCCGACCAGTCACATCCAGAAAGTCCCTGGGAACCCACTTCCGAAGGTCTCAGATCCGGCCCCCCGTTCCACTGCCCCTCGGCCTCGTCCTCCTGACCTCAGGCCCCATCACGGCGGGTTCCTAGCGGGGACCCCTGTCTCCAGCCTCTCTCTCCTCCCAGCCATTGTGCACACAGAGGCCAAAGCATCTCTTTTGACAAAAATATTTCCTGGATCCCCACTGTCCTCTGGAGAAAACCTGGCAAAAGGCACAAAGGTTTTATGAGCTGGTTCCCCGCTCCCCCCACACACACCCCACCCCAACCCTTTAACACACACATGCCCTCTGCAAGGACCAGAAGGGCCACCTGCTAGAGCAGCCCACTCCTCCTTCAAGCTCAGCTCAGAGGCCTCCTCCAAGCCGCCTTCCCCCGGGGCCGGCCCTCACCTCACCAGCCTGCGGGCCGCTGCGGCAGGGGCAAGTTTCACCTTGGATGCTAAGCACCCAGACACGGAGCTCCGCAGGGGTTCCCGGGAGTGGGTTACCACGCTTCCAGGTAGGCCTAACTGCCCTATGCTAACAAGGAGCACAGAGGCCTTGTTATGTTAAAGAACCCACATTTATAGCAACATGGATGGACCTAGAAATTATCATGCGAAGTGAAACCAGTCAGACAATTAGACAGCAACACCCAGTGCTATTGCTTACATGTGGAAACTAAAAAGACACAATGAACTTCTTTGCAGAACAAACAATGACTCACAGACTTTGGAAAACCTTGGTTTTTCAAATAAGACAATCTCGGGGGTGGGGGGATACACAGTGGGTTTGGGACTCAAAATCTATAAAACTGACTTGTGATGATTTATGTACACCTATAATTGAAATAAAATCCATTAAGTTAAAAAAAAAAAAGAACCCAGACAGGCTCTCACAACTGCCCAGGCAGTGGATCTGAAGCTGGGGCTGCGACTCCAGCCCTTTTGAAGAACACAGCAGTAGAGTCTTTTCTTGAGCACATCGCAGTGCTCAGAGAGCACCAAGGCCAAGGGTCGAGCGATTGAGAGCCCACAGGCGCGGGTGGCCTTCTGCCGGACCAGCGCGTTAGGCGAGAGCAGCCGTCCCCAAGCCTGCCCCTTGCTCGGCAGGAAGACCCTACCGTTCCCTGGGGTTTAACTCAACGTCCTGGTTCTGCTGCAGGTGGGAGGATGCGAACAGTGGTCTGACAGGCTTTCCGGCCTCAGAGACCCTCGGATAACCGAACCACCTGCTGGTCCCCAAGGCTTCTGAGACACCCGCCAAGGCCCTGAGGAGGAGAGCTGGCTCCAGAACACCAGGCAAATGCTACTTAAGACGGAGGAGGGCCGCAGTCCTCACCCCTCTGGAGACCACGCCATGAAGGCCACGTCCTGGCTGGCCACGGGGCAAGTCACATCCCACACCCCCGGAGAGAAGGCCTGGTCTAAGAGTCTCCTCCACGAAGGAGGCTGAAAAGGCAAGGCTCCCGCTGCCCAGAGCTGTGTTCTCTGACAGGGCGGGTTGCGCAGAGCTTAGAGAAAGGTCCTTCTTCCCATTTAATTTTTCTTTTCACGGCCGCACCCACAGCATATGGAAGTTCCCAGGCTAGGAGTCGAATCAGAGTTGCAGCTGCCCGGCCTACACCACAGCCCCAGCAATGTGGGATCTGAGCCACGTGAGGAAACTACACCACAGCTTGCAGCAACACCACTGAGCGAGGCCAAGGATCAAACCTGTGTCCTCAGAGAGACAGGGTCAGGTTCTTAAGCCACTGAGCCACAACGGGAACTCCCTCTTCCCCCATTTTAAGGAGTCTTCTGGCTGTGGCTGGAGAAACCGTCAGTGGCCATGGTATCGTGGCCCCTCGGAGCCCAGGGAGGACATGGGAGGTGGCGATGCTGGGGTCCCAATCACACCGCAGTGTCCGGGTCAGCATCGAAGGCCCCCAGGCACATGCGACCCACACCACGGCTGTCCCGAGGCTGCATGGCCTCAGGATCCCAAACCGGCCCCGGGCGAGGGTGCGATCCTAGGGCCCGCAGGGCACCATGGGTCTGCCCACGCGGGCAGGAGCCTACCCCACTCCCCCCAAGGCCGAGCCGGTATCGGCCTCCCCGCAGCTACTTCTCCACTGAAAGGACGGATGAGCCACTTCTCCACACTGGACGGGTCTCCTTTCCTGGAGGACCTTTCCCAGGAAGCTCTGACCAACCACGTCCAAACATTTCTCCAGCCCCAATGAGCTTTCAGAGATCACCACCTCATCAGCCCTGCGGCTGGAGAGGTTGCCCGTGCCTTCCACTTTCCCAAATCCGGGGGCCATCTGCGGATCCGCATCCTTCCAGACCTCTTTTTTTCATTTGTTCTTTTTGGTTTTTTTTTTTTTTTAGGGCTGCACCCATGGCATGTGGAAGTTCCTAGGCTAGGAGTCAAATCGGAGCTACGGCTGCCAGCCTACACCACAGCCACAGCAACGCCAGATCCGAGCCGCGTCTGTGACCTACACCACAGCTCACGGCAACGCCGGATCCTTAACCCACTGAGCCAGGCCAGGGATCGAACCTGCAACCTCACAGTTCCGAGTCAGATTCGTTAACCACTGAGCCATGATGGGAACTCCCTTCCGGACCGCTTAACAGAATCTGGCACAGCTGTCCACACATCTTGTTCAAAAATCTCCTCTGACTCCTGAGGCAACATAATAACAACCCCAAACCCTTACTGGGCACTTAAGAAGGGGGCAGGCACATTCTCAGTGCCCCCTCTCACGCCAGCCTCTCCCCTCCCGCCCCGAGATCCTACACATTCTCCTCGCCTTAAACGCCGTAAATACGCTAATGACACCCAGAATTTATAACTCCAGTCAAGCTCGACAGGACTGTGTCGAAGGCATCTCAAAATTAACACGCCCAGAACGGAATTCCTGATTTATCCCCCAGGTCTTCGCCATCTCAGAAAATGGCCCCATCGTCCACCAAGCAGCTCGAGCCAGAAGTCCGTGAGCTCTCCCTGCATTTCTCTGTCTCCCACATTAAGGCATATCATTTCCATCTCCAGAATACCTCGGATTTACCCACTTATCTCTCTCCACAGGGCCACCCCCTCGGCCTGAGCTGCCACCATCTCTGGTCCGATGATGCTAAAATAACCTTCTCCCTGGTCTCTTTGAGGTCATTCTCGCCTCCTCTCTTAATTCTCCACCCGGTAGCCAGAGTCATCTTTTTTAATATCACAATTTCGATAATGTCACCAGTCGGCTTCAGAAGCTTCCTTCTAAATGTACTCAGGATAAAGCCAAATGTCTTGCCCCAGCTTGCAAGGCCTCGTGTGATCCGGCCGTCCACCTCTGCAGTTCCCTCTGCCTCATCCACACCAGCCTCCTCTCACTGTCCCCACAATGCCAAGTTCCTCCCTGCTCCCAGACCCCTGCACATGCGTGCAATGTTCCTTCTCCCACCTGTCTTCCTTCTGACTCCTCATTCTTCCGGTCTCAGTTTTTGCTTTTGTTTTCTTTTTAGGGCCACACCTGTAGCATGTGGACATTCCCAGGCTAAGGGTCAAACTGGAGCTGTAGCTGCCAGCCTGCACCACAGCCACAGCAACGCGGGATCTGTGCCTCGACTCCAACCTACACCACAGCCACAGCAATGCCGGATCTGAAAAGCATCTGTAACCTACACTGCAGCTCATGACAATGCCGGATCCTTAACCCGCTGGGATCAAACCCGCATCCTCCCGGAGACTGGCCAGGTTCTTAACCCGCTGAGCCACAACAGGAACGTCCTCTTGCCCGTGTACTCTCTATCGCTACATCCTGCTCAGTCCAAAGACGTCAGTCAGAGACTTGTCTGTTTATTTGATTACTATCTACCTCCTCCTTCAGACGGTAAGCTCCAGTGGGACGGGGACCACCTCTACTGTGTTCTCCAGTAATAGCTATGTCCAGAGTCTAGCACAGTGGCTAGCACAAATAAATATTTGTTCAATAAGTCAATACTATATATATGTGTGTGTGTATGTGTGTGCGTGTGTATATATACACACACATATATACATGTGTATGTGTATATTATATTAGAATATTATAAACAGAGAAATAATTGGAAAGGTAAAGTATCAGAGGAAAGTCGTGGTCAGAACCACATGAAGGATGCAGACAAGTTCTAGAAAGCGTCAGTGGAAAGAGAGGCTAAGAGAGAGCTCGGGGAGACGAGGGCCAAACAGGCTTTGAATGAAGTCTAAGTTTTGGTTCACAGACTGAATGTCTGTGCTCCCCCATCCAGGCTGAGATGCTGAAACTCTACTCTCCTGTTTGTGTGACGGTGGGGTCTTGAAGGCGTTTGGAGGTGGGGTCTTGAGAAGTAATTAGGTCCTGAGGGTAGAGCCTCGTGATGGGGTTGGTGCCTTATGGAACACTGATTCCTCTCTGCGCACACGCACCAAGGAAGGCCAGGTGAGGGCGTTACCCCAACAAGGGTTCTCACCAAGAAGCCAACTGTGCTGACACCCAGATCTTGGACTTCCGGCCTCCGGGACTGTGAGAAAGCCACACCTGTTAGTTAGGCCCGCTGGTCCATGGCATTTTGTTCTAGCATCCCCAGTGGATAAAGACACAGCACGAGCCCGCGTCACCGAGCGCGAGCAGAAATGAGCAACATCTGGTAGGTGCAAGCTTGCCCGACCCCCTGTGAGCAAACACACGCACAACTGTAGGTGACACCTCTGGCGTGAAGAGACCTGTGACCTGGACTCCGGTTCTCCCTGCACAGGCAGCGCCCCTCCCAGGGGGTCATTCCTCTTGCTGATCGTGCAGGGACGGAATGGGTTCTCAGCAGCGGGGGCCTCAGCCAGACAAGGCGTGCACCTCGTCTCTACGGGGTGGGCTTTAATGGAGCCCCAGTGCCCAGAGAGCAGCCTGGAGGGTAAAAGGCAGAGACGCTCTCTGCCCGGCCGTGAGGACCTCCCCGGAGCAGCCACAGCAGGAAGCCCCATAAACCCTGTCTTGCAAACTCAGTCTCTAGGCTGCAGCTTCTCTCTGTGCCTATTTTCCAAGAGCCTTTAATACCGTTCAACAGTCCAGCCCCATGTCAATTTGCCACAGAAAATTCCAAAAGGAGTCATCTGGGCACCCTTGGCCCACAGTGCAAGGGTGAGCAGGGCCCCCACTGGGGCCAGTAGCAGAAGCCCGCATGGGATCCCAAGAGGAAGATGGGTCTCAGGGTCCCTGGCAGGGCCGAGGATCCCACGACCCTCCCCACACAGCCTCCCTCCACTGCAGCCTTGCTGGCTGCTAAGTCTTCTTCAGGTGGGCGGTGACTTCTTTACCCCAAGGCACGCCTGGGCACAGCGCTGCTCTCAGGATAGACGGGCTGCTGGGCTCTGAGCTCGGCTCAAGGCCAGACGGACCCCTGAACGAGGTTCATCTGTCTGTGGCTCATGTCCCCCAAGAGACAGCTGCTCTCTGTGCCACCAGAGTGACCCAGGGAAGGCCTGGTAGGGAGTGGAGCAGAACCGGGATTTCAAGAGAACCTGAGTGGAAATGCTATCATCTGCTTCATTGTGTGGCTCTATTCCCACTGCAGAAGCAACCGCCACAGTGTCCTCTACCAACTTCACTAACCCTCCGAGCCCAACCCAAGGCCTGGCCCAGAGCAGATGATCGACAAACAGTTATCAAAGGATTAAAGGAATGGCCCCAAGACTCTCATTCCTCCTGCGACTGGTGAACCACTGGTCTCAGGAATGACCAGCTGGGTTCTAGCAGGGCACCCACTCAGCCCCTTCCATGCCAGTGGCGGGCATCACTAATCAATCACAGCTCTCTTTGCTACTGAGCCAGGGGGCAGATTCACAGTCATCCAGGCAGGCAAGCCAAGCTGGCCGTCTAGAGAAGGCAGAGGTTCTTAAGTTTGGGGAGGTCATGGACTCCTTTGAGAATCTAGTGAAACAATGAGTTTCTCTCCAGCATATACACACGCAACTTTACATATGATTTCAGGAGATTCAAGACCCTCTCCTTTCAAAGAAGTAAAAACTTGGAAGGCTCACAGCCGACCTATCTGTATGCAAATAATCATCTGTTGCTATTTAGAGATAACCTGCTGAAAATATAGCCAAGAGATTCCATCGAGTCCAAAAGAAGCCGAGGGACAGCCCCATGGAGCCAAGAATCAAAATGCAGACCTGTCCACCCACACCGCCTACAGACACCAGACACCCCCCGGCTAGGCGAAGGGGGCTGGGGGCCTGCCCAAGGGACACCTCCCGCTCCCTGCAGGGAGTTGAGGGAGGGTACCCCCCCACCCCTGTCTTCCCAGCAACCACCTCGGACAAGGGCAGGATCCACTGCACCAAGGGGCCCAGGCAGCCTGGGTAGCCCCAGGCTGGCATCTATTTATACACATCCTCGGCACCCAGAGGTTAAACAGCCTGAGATATGGCACGGGGCCAGCAGCGAGTTATTTATATACCCTTGGCAGACCAAGAGGAACGGGGCATTTGGGGCGGGGGGCTCTCCGAACGAGGCCTGGAGGGACACAGTCCACAGGATAACACAATCATCCTCCCCACGGCCCCCCAACCACACACACACACACACAATCTAGATCACCCCTGCAATGAGTGTAAGCTGAGAAAGTAGAAACTGAAAGATGATGTTTAAAAAAAAAAAAAAAGTAGGTCATGTCCCACTGGGGGGCTGGGTGAGAGAATTCAGCCAAATTCCATGGAATTGTTCCAAGAGATTCTCCAGGCTCCATATCAGAAGGCTTTTAAAGGAAAAGCCTCTCTCGGTCCTAAGACCACATCCCTAAAGGCCCGAGGGACGTGACCCAGACAAAGGTGAAAGGCAGGGCGTGGGCTCCTGGGTGCAACTTCAAGACCAGTCGGCCCCATGGAAGCAGCTTCCAAGCTCAAAGGCCCCTCCCTCGGCCACTGGCCCCCAGACAGACCTGCGTCCGAAGAGCAGGGGAGGATAGAGAAGTGCTTCCAAAACCCAGGGGCCCCAGCAAGAAAATATCCTTGTATTTTGAAAATACCGAAAGCTTCTTCAGACCCGTCTGCTTTGTGTTTAGTGACATTTCCTAAGACAGAGGAGTCCGCTGAGTACCAGCGAGGGCTGCACGGCACGTCCCCGGGCTTGCTTTCACGAGCTGCCGGGTGAGTGGGGTCTGGCAGAGCTGCCCCCCGGGAGTCCTAGGGCGAGACTCACTCGGGGAGAAGGCTGGGCACTCTCGCCCCCCGAGCCAAAGGGCAAAGGAGTCCAGACAGGCCCAACGAAGAGAAAACTGGAGCGCAGGACATGTTCTAGAAGACGCCTGCTCAAGGGCCTCACTCCCAAAGAGTCAGCCCAGAGGGGCTCTCCCAGGACCCCATCGAGGCCAGTTCTGTCCATCAGAGCACCCAGGAAAGGAAGATCTGGGGTCCCCAGTTCCTGCTCCAAACCCCACGGCACTGGGCTCTCTTATGTTCACAGTCAAGATTTCCACCTGTGGTGGAGTTTCCAGTGTGGCTCAGCGGATTAAGAACCTGATTAGTATCCACGAGGATGCGGGCTCGACCCGTGGCCTCACTCGGTGGGTTAAGCTTCCAGCGCTGCAGCAAGCTGCAGCGTAGGTCTCAAAGGCAGCTCGGATCTGGCGTTGCTGTGGCGTAGGCCTGCAGCTATGGCTCCGATTCAGTCCCTAACCTGGGAACCCCCATAAGCCACAGGAGCGGCCCTAAAGAGAAAATTTAAAAAAAGGATTTCCACCTGTGGTGCCCACCATGGTGGGCAGAAACCTGGAGGAAACCAAGGCCCGGAGCAAAGGGAGAACACTCCTTCCTGGGCGGAGCGGAGAGTCACACGGGATGAAGTCAGCTCCTCTCCTTCACATCCACGCTTCCACACCATCTACCCCAACAGGCATCTCTGGTCACTTGCACTCATACTAAGAGCTCAGCTTTCTAGGAATATGACCTCGATGGAGATGCATGGGGAGAGGGCAGACTGGAAAGCTGCTGTGACAGACTCACTTCCAAAGACCAGGTAGGGTCTTTAGAGCCTGGGGAGCATCCTTGATCAGCATCCTTGATCAGAAAAAGCCAGGGACAGGGAGTTCCCATTGTGATTCAGTGGAAACGAGCCCGACTGGTATCCATGAGGTTGCGGGTTCAATCTCTGGCCTCACTCAGTGGGTTAAAGATCTGGTGTTCCCGTGAGCTGTGGTGTAGGTCATAGACGCGGCTCAGATCCCGCGTTGCTGTGGCTGTGGCGAAGGCCGGCTGCTACAGCTCCGATTAGACCCCTAGCCTGGGAACCTCCATATGCCATGGTGTGGTCCTAAAAACAAAAAAAAGAAGAAGAAGAAGACGAAGCCAAGACACACAGAGTGAAATGGTCCATCCAGAACCACTCAGGAGACCAGGGGCAGGGCGAGCACAGAAGGTGGATCTCCTGGCTGTGGGGTCACCATGGCAACCACCTCCTTCTCCATCCCCCTCCATCTCTCTTTCTCCCCAGTGCACTTTTCCCAGCCATTCTGAGTCACAGGAGGAGCTCCCCAAAGGACACTTGGCCATGCTGTCACAATGTCCCAGATCCTGCCAGACTCGCCCTAAAGGCGGTTCTGCCCTCATCCCCTGTCCTCTCGCTTACAGGACCATACTTTAAAGCTCTCGGGGATGGGAGCTGGGTGGGACGGGAGTCGTGGGAGATGAGTGAGAAGAACGTCCTGGTTCCGGACCAGGAGCTCACTCCGCCACAGCCGGGAGCTCCTGGAACTTCCTACATGGGACCGGACTCAGTAATCCAGACGACAGCCCTGCTGGTAAGTGCCATCGTTGCTGTTGCTTAAATTTACTTGGGGATGCGTGGTGCTCTCTGGCTTGGCTTGGCGCCTCTCAGAAACTGTAGGCCCTTTGATCCTAGGAAGCCTCATTCTTGACCCTCCCAGTACCTAGTCTTGTTTAAACACCCTTTCTGGTCCTGCCATGTGAAGCTCATGCCCCAGCGCTCCTGTTCCTGGTGCCCCAGTCCCATCTCCAAACAAACAAAACCCCTCTGTCTCTTTAAACAGACCCAGATGTTCTACGAGCCACAGGAGTCACATGCTCCAAGCCCTCCCGCCTCCCCAGGACGTACTGTCTTTCCTTAAACACCACTACTAAGGGGGCTGCTGCTGTCCACCAGGCTCCCCTGCTCAGGAGCCCCGTAGAGACGTCCGCGTGAGGCTGGACGCCAGGACCACTGCCCACCGACCCTGGGACACCTGTCCTTGGTCCTGACGCCCTGGCTTGTTGTCACCACCCTCTGGCCCTTCAGTCCCTCATCCATCCTGTGGTCCCGTATATATGCCGTGCGTCGTGCAGCCTGACTAGGTCAGTCTAGCATCTAGGATGAGGAAGAAGGCATCTCCATCCAAGAATCCGTACACACCTTCCGTCTTGCTTTGGGCGTCACGCAGCCCATCAAGTCCCTGCTCTCGCTCAGCTCCCGGGAGCCCAGCCCCGGCCAGCAGCCCCGCCAGCACACACACGGCCTTGCTCCTGACTTCCTTTTACCGGCCCTGGGTGTCTGCTTCTAACCATCCCCGTGTTGTGCGCACGCTTTTACATTAAATCGCCTCAATCGTTTTTATAGATGATAAGCTATGTTCCTTTAAGTAAGAAAAGCCCACCTTCTTCAGGCTTTCCCAGCCCTGCGGGGACCAGCCCTTCTCAGACCCGCTGCGATGGTCTCCACACCCCCCACACTCACACCCGTTCACACACACGTACGCTCACACTCACAATACACGCTCGCTTTCACACACACAGTCTCTCACATACACACACACTCATACTGTCTCACCCTCAGACACATGCAGTCTCGCGCAAACTCCTTCACACATACACACTCACATACACACACACCCTCTCGTACATGCCCACACACGCACTCTCTTACACACACACACACACTGCAAGGCACCGTGGCCTGGGCCACTGGGCCACTCCCCCCCGAGGAACCCCTTTCTCTTCTGGATCCTGCCCACTCTCTCCTGGTTGTCCCTCCACCTCCCAGCCTCCGTGTCACAGGCCCCCTCCGTCTCCCGTCCCCGAAGAGCAGGCGCTTCCCGCAGAGTTCCGCCTCACTGTCCACACCTACGGCTCCTCTCCTTGCCTGGACGCTGAGGACGCCCCAGTCTGCAGGCACTTCTGGTCCGGACTCCCTCTCGGATCCCACCAGCCCTCCCTGCACCGCCTCATTCCCTTCCGAGGCTTTAATCGCCAACGAGATGCCCATCAGCCCCCATCCCATTTTCCCGTTGCAGCCTCTTTACTGACTCCAGGAACTACAGATCCAGAAGCCCCCAGTCACGGCCACGGGGATGGCAACGGTCCCCTCGGCACCGCAGATGCTGCGCGCCCAGCACCCCCGACACACACACACACACACACACACACACCTCTGAAAGCCCCATAATTACTCAGCCGGGAAACATGGCGGTCACCGCTCATGATTCCATTCAAGAAATGTTGCTGCAGCGCTCACCAAGCGCCAGGCGATGGGCAGGACGAGGTGTGGAGTCAACGAAACAGAAATGGCTTTGCCTCCAGGGAACTTTCGACCAGTCCCCAGTCCTGTCAAGTCAACTCACCGATCATCTCTGAACCAACACACTCCTCTCCGTGCCCACAGCCGCGACCTGGCGCACCACACTGGAAGGAAAGCACTGGGGCCGGCTCTGAAACGCACGAGCTGCGAGAGCTTAGGCCCTTCACTTTCGCTATTAGATCAGCTGGCAGATAAAAATGCTAACAGTCCTTTCCTCATAGCCTTGCTGCAAGGATTAATGAGATAGACCGTATAACTGGCAGCGTCTGGGATACAGTGAGCCATCTCCGCGTATCTGCAAGGTCCCTTCTCTACAGCAGCCCCACTTCTGGCCTCACCCCCAGGCCGTGGCCCACACTCCACCCGCACCCACCACCTGCAGGTGCCCATAATAACCCCAGGCTCTCTCCTACCCTCCAGCCTTTGCGGATGCTTTTCCCGCAGACACACACCCTGGCTTTCTCGTTCTCGTTCCTCAAGGTTCAGCTCTAGGCCCCACTCTCTGGCCCCCCCCCAAGGCTGGGCCAGAAGCCCCCGCCCTGTGCTTCCTCGGCCCACCGCCTGAGATTCCTCCCTCCTTGTCTGTCTCCCCTCCTGACTGGGTGCCCCTCACCAAGCATCGTGTTCACTTCTGCACACCCAGCCTTAGAGCCACGGCCTGGGTGCCACAGAGGTTCGATAAGCGCTAACAACAAGAAAAACGTGGGAACTACAGAGGCAAATTTCAACTCAAAGTAATGAAATAAACCTTCCAAATAATTAGATACTTATTAAGCAATCACTATATGCCAAACTCTGTGCTAAGCCTTAACACACGTCAGCTAATCCTCACAACAACGCTGTGCTGTGGGCATTTTCATTCCCACGTCCTGGATGAAGGGGTGGGGCATCGGGACACTGGAAAATCAGCTCCAACTCACATAGCTAGGAAGTGTTCAAGTCGGATTCACACTCACGACCATCAGACTCTCCACATTCCACCCCAGCGCTAGACAGACCCAGCTCTCGGAGTGAAAGGAGCTGCCTCTGAGGTGGGCGAGAGCCCTTCCCGACGGCCAGAGGACCGCACTGGGATATCGGGCGGCGCTTCCTTTAGAGGGGGACCTAAAGTCACTGAAGGCCCCTTCCTCCTCCAGGCTCTAGGGGCTATGATTTTAAATCAGGAGAGCCTTGGATGGCTCATCTTGGTTTCCGCCACTGTGCTGAGCATGAAGCTGGGCACAACAGGCAATTAATAAACCCGTGCTGAGTAAACAGATGGGTGGATGGACAGATGGATGGATGGATGGATGGACGACAGTTTGTTTTGCTCCTATTCAGATCACCCTCTCTACTGGGCTGAGATTCGTAACCCAGAATTGAGGAGTAGACAGACCATCCCAGCCGACTCCCCGCGGAGCTTGGGCGGCCCCTACCTGCACAGGTGGTCTGTCCGGCACAGGCTGCGGAGGTCCAGGCAGTTGGGCTTCTCCTTGTCCTCGTAGGAGCAGCTGGGCAGGATGGTCTGGCGGCGGCGCTCGGCACAGGCCTGGTCCTGGCAGGAGCAGAACAGCATCCGGTAGGTGTACTCGCCGGGCACGCGGTCGAAGAACTGGCGCAGGGCCTTGTGGCACTTGCGGCGGTTGCAGCGCTCGGTGGGCGAGATCTGGCGGTTGCAGATGGAGATGTAGGAGGAGCGCAGCTTCTTGCAGTTGTCGTTCAGGTTGCAGGCCTTGGCAGCGTCCAGGCAATGGTTGCTCTTGGCACTGACCGCCGGGTCTGCCCCTGTCCCTAAAGGGGAGGGAGGGAGGAGTCAGAGGCCCACGAGGGGGGACACCGCCCGGGGTGCCACAGAGATGCTTTCTGCCTCACCTGCGAGATGGGGTTCCCTTAGCAGCCCTCCCCTAAGGCTGTACCGAGGATCAACTGAGTTAACACGTGGGTCCATAAAGTGCTCAGGAGGGCATCTGTCACCGGGCAATCTCTATGTACGGTGCACTTTTAGGATGGCCATTATTTTTTGTTTTCTATTCTTTTTCAGCCAAGACATATGGAAGTTCCTGGGCCAGGGATCCAATCCGAGCCACAGTAGCAACCTATGCCACGGCTATGGCAACAGCAGGTCCTTAACCCACTGTGCCATGGCAGGAACTCTAGAATGACAATTGTTAACCCAAAGTCTTACTTAAAACTTATTTCATGAACATCATGGAGGGTCAACGGAAACGAATCTGACCAGCATCCATGAGGAGGCACATTCAACCCCTGCCTTCACTAAGTGGGTTAAGAATCCGGCATTGCCTTGAGCTGTGGTGTAGGTCACAGACGAGGCTCAGATCTGGCATTGCTGCGGCTGTGGTATAGACCGTAACTGCAGCTCTGATTCGACCCCTAGCCTGGGAACCTCCATATGCTGCGGGTGTGGACCTAAAAAGACAAAAACAAATACATAAATAAAAATTTTTAAGTAATTCAAATGAATCTACGTACAAAATAGAAAGAGACTCACAGACACAGAACCATGTTAACTCACAGTTAACAAAGGGGGGGAGGGATAAAGTAGGAGTTTAGGTTTGGCAGACGCATACTACCATATAGAAAAGAGATCAGCAACAAGGACTTACTGTACAACACAGGCAACAACATTCAATATCTCATAATAACTTATAATGTAAAATAATCTTAAAAATATATATGTATATAACTGAATCACCCTGCTGTACGCCCGAAACTAGTATGATACTGCAAACCAATTCTACTTCAATTTAAAGAAATACTTATCACAAGCAGAAAATGCAATTTAAGGGCCTTTCACAAAAGTGGAAAATGGGGAGACAAAGGGACTGGCTCAAGGGCACAGAGCTCGGTGACAGGCCCCTCTCAAAGACATCGCAAATCTAGGAAACCCAGAGTTCCCGTCATGGCGCAGCGGAAATGAATCTGACTAGGAACCATGAGGATGTGGGTCTGACCCCTGACCTCGCTCAGTGGGTTAAGGATCCGGCGTTGCCGTGAGCTGTGGTGTAGGTCACAGACGTGGCCTGGATCCTGCTTTGCTGTGGCTGTGGTATTATAGGCCAGCAGCTGTAGCTCCTATTTGACCCCCAGCCTGGGAACCTCCATATGCTGCGGGTGCGGCCCTAAAGAGCGAAAAAAAAAAAAAAAAAATCTAGGAAACCAAGAAGGAGAACATCAGAAAACTGGGTGTTCTAAAACTGAGGTATCTGCAAACTATTACATGTAGCATGAATAAACAAGGTCCTGCTGTATAGCACCAGGAACTATACTCAGTGTCCTGTGATAAACCACAATGGAAAAGAATATTAAAAAGAATGTGTGTGTGTGTGCGTGTAAATGAATCACTTTGCCGTACAAGAAACATTAACACAACATTGTAAATCAACTATACTTCAATTAAAAATTAAATTAAATTAAGCCACCCCTGGAGTTTCCACTGTGGCTCAGCAGGTTAAGGAGCTGACACTGACTCTGTGAGGATGCAGGTTCAATCCCTGGCCCAGCTCAGTGGGTTGAGGATCCAGTATTGCCGCAAGCTATGGCACAGGTCATAGATGCAGCTTGGATCCGGTGTTTCTGTGGCCGTGGTGTGGGTGTGCAGCTGCAGCTCCAACTCAACCCCTGGCCTGGAAGGGTCCATACACCCCCGGTGCAGCCGTAAAAAGAGAGAGAGAGAGAGAGAGAAAGAAAGAAAAGAAAAAAACCTGGGGCATCTGCTTCGATTCCTGGTGCTGCTGCTTGCTAGTGGTGTGACCTTGGGCAATGACTAAACCTTCTTCGCCTGCGAGTCCCCATCCAGAAAAGAGTAGCCACCTCATAGCGCTGCTGTGAGCAGGAATGAGCTCATTTTACTCTCCCCCTCGTGATAACTTTGCCCCACCTACTAGATCACCCCGTCAGCTACTCCATCACCCATCTTTAAGGGAAATAAAGGAACTTCCTGTGACTACACAACCACTGCTAAACCCCTCTGCTCCTCTTTAAGGCAAAACCCCTCAGACGAGTCATCTATACCAGCAGTAGCTTTCTCCACTCCCCTTCTCTCCTGGACCCACTGCAGCCTGGCGTTTGCCTCCTCACTCTTCACTGACCAGGGACCCTGGGGTCTCCTCTTCCTCTAGCCTTCGGCACAGTGGACACAGCCAGCCGCCCCCCCAGCCCCCCTTTCCTCAAGGCCTCCCTGCCCACGCCCTGCGTTCTCCATCTAAGCCTGCTTTGCTAATGCCAACTTCTGCACCAGGACTCAGCCCCCTCTTCTCTATACGCACCCACTCCAGAGGCCACTTCCACTCGGGCACGGCCTTAAACATCATCAATGAGCTGTCGACTCCCAGACTTATATCCCCAGGGCAGGGACCTCGGTTCTGACCTCCAGGCTCAGCTGGCGGCTGGCCAACCCGAAAGGCTGACACTCGCATCTCAGACCACATCCCACGTGTCCCCCGAGGCTGCCCTCAGCCCCGTCTTCCTCACCCCCCTGAAGGCAAGACAAGGCCAGCCTTCCAGTGGCTCAGGCCAACCCCTGGCTCTTCCTTGACGGCCTCCCGTTCACATCAGAAAGACCCAGCAGCGGGACAGACAATAAGGTCCTGCTGCACAGCGCTGGGAACTATATCTGACCTCCTGTGACTGACCATGATGGAAGATGATCTATAAAAAATATGTATGTATGTATGACTGAGTCATTCTGCTATATAGCAGAAGTTGGCACAATATTGTGAATCAACTATTCTTGAATAAAAATAAATAAATAAATAAATAAATAAATAATTTTTTTTTTTAGGGCCGCACCCGCGGCATATGGAGGTTCCCAGGCTAGGGGTCTAACAGGAGCTGTAGCCGCCAGCCTTCGCCACAGCCACAGCAATGCGGGATCCAAGCCATGTCTGTGACCTACACCACAGCTCACGGCAACGCCGGGTCCTTAACCCACTGAGCGAGTCCAGGTATAGAACCTGCATCCACATGGATACTAGTCAGATTCATTTCCGCTGTGCCACTACAGGAACTCCTTTACTTGCTTCTTTTTAACTTTCTCAGTGCGGCTAGCAGAGATTTTAGAAGTGCACAGAACTCGTAACAGACTTCTATTAGCCAGCACTGCCATATACGACCTCACCTCCCACTTCTCTCCCCTGCACACTTACGCCCTTCCAGCTACACTGGCCTCCTTGCTCTTCCTGGAACATGCCAATTATAGCCTGACCTCAGGGCCTTTGCACTTGCTGCAGCTTCCTCCCAGAAAGCTCTCCCCTGCTCCATGACCACACCGCTCCTTTCCTCACTTCTTCCAGGTCTCTGCTCAAGTGTTACCTTATCTGTAAGTCCTTCCTGACCCCCTACATATAATAACGAATCTCCCTCACCCCCTACTCTGATCTCTTCCCCACAGCGCTGGTCACCATCTGCCACACTATAAACTTATTTAGCCGTGCATATTGTCCAACCAAATATAAGCTCCGTGAAAGCAAGGGCTTTGCCAGTTGTATTTACTGTTGCATCCATAACTGCCAGGGTCTGGTGCATAGTGGGTGCTGAATCCATATTTCATGGGTGAAAGAATAAATGTATTTAAAACAGTAGCTAACTCATAGCAAGAATTCAAAAAAAGGTTGGCTAATATTATTCAAGAAGCCAAAATGACACAGGGCCAGCGACAGCAGTGAATACAAGACCAGTCCAATCACGCATCAACGTGGGGCCCAGCAGAAGTGCTCAGAAGTGAAAGTTGGGGGCAAGCGTCACCATCAACCCCAACACCCTGCCCAGCCCACAAGCCCTATGAGGGCAGAAAGAATAAAGCTCCCTCTCTTCTTGTGAAAATAAAGGAGAATTAGGGAAGAAAGGGAATCAAGGTTTGCTTTCCCATCCATTCAACTAGCAAGTCTTTACTGAGGGCCTACTATGTGCCAGGCACTTCCCAGACACATGGCTGGGGTCAAGACCAAGGTGATGCTGATGTGTCGGGGAGGTCAGGGCGCCGTCTGTAGGAGCCAAGAGGAAAGCATCCTGCCTAGACCAGGGGATCCCAGGAGCAGTGACAGCAGAAAGGGGGTCCCAGGAAGGGGAACAAACAGCAAGGCCACAGCCTGGGAAGACCTGATGGCAATCCAGAGTGCCAGAAGATGGAGTGTGGAGAAGGGACCGACCAGAGGTGATGCGGGGGAGCCATGTAAGGGCTTTCGGCCACCGCGGGGCACGTGGCCTCCCAAGTGCTTCCCTGAGCAGCTGCCAAGCCGTTCTGCCCGGGCCAGGCGAGGCCCCAAGGACGCCTGTCTGCACAACAGCTATTCCCGGGCACCGCCTCCGTGGGAGGGCCCTCCCTCCCAGGCCAGCCCGGTTGTTCTTTCCCGGTTCAGTGCACCTGCCAGGACGCTGACTGGTGGAAGCGACAGCCGAGCAGCCTGGGGCTGAGGTGGAGGAGAGCGAGGACAGGAGGGACCCCAGAGAGGAGCAGGGTGACAACCGCAAACGAGCAGCAGCTAATTTCGGCCCGCGGCTGCGCTCAGGTTCCCAGGTGCTCCTTCCCGCTCCCCTCAGCATGTTCCCGAGCTAACGCGGTGTAATTATAGCCTCGGTGGCTTCCATTTGGAGCTTGACTAGCGAAAGCTTTAGCTAAGGGGGTGGGAAATGTAAACCCCTGGGCTAAAACTTGGTAAATTTCCTAGAAACACACACACACGTGCGCGCACACGCACACACACACACGCGCACACGCGCACACACACACACACACACACACCGTAGCAACAGTAACAGCAACTGCCTGGTTTCCAGAAAGATGCCCCTTCTGGTCCTCCCGGAGCTGGTACACGGGAGAGAGCACTGATGACAGCAGAAACACCCAGGGGCTGGGCTGGCTCTGGCTCTCCTGGTAAGTGACGGCGCTGGGGGCAGGTGGGCCTGGGACAGCCTCTTCCCGCCCCTGCCCCCGCCCCTGCCCCTGCCCCTGCCTCTGCATGAAGGCAACTCGCCCTGGTCCAACAGGTCTTGTTTCTTCTTCAAGAGTCCCCACCAGTGGAGTTTCCACTGTGGCTCAGTTGTAATGAACCCGACTAGTAACCATAAGGACGTGGGTTCGATCCCTGGTCCCAGTCAGTGGGTTAAGGATCCGGTGTTGCTGTGAGTTGTCGTGTAGGTTGCAGATGCGGCTTGGATCTGGTGTTGCTGTGGCTGTGATGTAGGACGGCAGCTGCAGCTCCGATTTGACCCCTAGCCTGGGAACTTCCATATGATGCATGTGCAGCCCTAAAAAGAAAAAGAAAAAAAAGAAAAGTCCCCACTTGGAGGAAAGAGGAGGTGCTGGACTGCAAACACCAGCCTCGCCCAGCGTGGGCCACAGTCCCTGAACTAAAATGAGAAAGAGCAGAGGGCATGGCCCCTATTACTCCCCACCTCCCCCCAGTCCCTGTGCAGACCACCCAGGACCTGGAGAAACGCAAGAGCTAGAAATTCCTCCCAGGCCTGGGCCGACCTGCTCTCCAGGCCTGCAGGGAAGAGCCCAGATGGACCAGGAAATGAACGGTAACAGGGAAGGAGTTCCTGCTGTGGCTCCGCAGCTTACGAGTCTGACTGGTATCCGAGAGGATGTGGGTTCAATCAGTGGGCTGATCCCACTGCGGTTGTGGCATAGGCCTGCAGCTGCAGCTCAGATTCGACCCCTAGCCTGGGAACTTCCATACGCTGCAGGTGCAAATAAAAAAACGAGACAAAAAACTGTAACAGGCAGAGGGAGGCAGGGTTTAACCACATCTGGCACTTCCCAAAAACCTCCCTGGACTCCTCCTCCCAGCTCCAGCCCCTGGGGACCCCATCTGGCCTCTCCCCAGGGCAGGGCAAGGAGGGGCCAGCTGCAGAAGGGGCTGCCTCCCCCAAGCCAGGCTTTGCCCACCTCCCCTCTTCCCTCCTGGGGCGCCACCTTGAGCCAATGACCACCTGTGTTTAAGTCCTCAAAACGATATCCTTGAAACACTTATTTGTAGAAAACTAGATTTAACCAGCTGCAGTCACCGGCTACCTACCGCCTACAACTCTCTGGCCACGTTACCAGTACCGCCCATATTAAAATTTCACTGCTTCTTTTTCTGAAATCCTTTAATTCTTCAATTAAATGAAATGCTTAAATTTCAACTGACTCACTTTTTAATTTTTTTCAGGACTACCAAGATTTGTCTTGAATGATAACATCTACATTCGTTCTGAATTTTTCCAAGACGTGTCAAAATGCACTGCTGTTCAAGTTAGAAGAGGTTTGCCCTAGAGTTCCCATTGTGGCACAGCAGGTAACAAACCCAAGTAGGATCCATGAGGATGCGGGTTCAGTACCTGGCCTCGCTCAGTGGGTTAAGGATCCGGCGTTGCCGTGAGCTGTGGTGTAGGTTGCAGACGCGGCTCAGATCCCACGCTGCTGTGGTTGTGGCGAAGGCCGGCGGCTACAGCTCCTGTTAGACCCCTAGCCTGGGAACCTCCATATGCCGCAGGTGCAGCCCTAAAACGACAAAAGACCAGAAAAACAAAAGGGAAGAAGAAGAGGTTTGCCCTGTGCCCATCTCCCATCCCGGCTGCAACATGCAGGCCCTCGGAGGGAAGCAACTGACTTAGACTCAAGGTTCCTTTTTTTTGTTTGTTTTTTTAGGGCCGCACCCATGGCATATGGAGGTTCCCAGGCTAGGGGTCTAATCCGAGCTGTAGCCACCGGCCTTCACCACAGCCACAGCAACGCGGGATCCGAGCCGCGTCTGCAACCTACACCACAGCTCACGGCAACACCGGATCCTTAACCCACTGAGCGAGGCCAGGGATCGAACCTGCATCCTCGGAGATGTCAGTCAGATTCATTTCCGTTGAGCCACAATGGGAACTTCCATAGACTCAAGGTTTTTAAATGTTGGTGCATCTGTGATTCGCTGGAACTGCCTGTTACCCGCAGATGATCAGTTCCACCCAGCCCCTCCCGATACGGGAGCTCTGTGGCTGGTGCCCAGAAATATGGATTTTGCAAGCCCCCCGTGATTCTGAGGCTGCCCTCCAGAGCTGGAGAGCCAGTGACTTGGAGAAGAAGCAGAGCCGCCACTGGTAAACTCCCCAACAAGCACGCAACCCACCCAGCCCACAAGTGACCAAACCCAGTCTCGGCAGAAAGGAGCTTATGAGCCTCTGATGCTGCCAGAGCATGTCCCCCGGGGGCTTCACTGCCCGCAGTGGAGAGGCTCAAACCACAAACAGGCTTCTCCCTGGAGGAGCAGAAAGGAGTTGCTCACTTCTGCGAGATGCTTCGAAGCCAAGGGGACCCTGGGCTTTTCAGTCCTCCTTTCCAGCCTTTGAACAAACCGCCATGTTTGTCACTTGCCCTGAATCCTGCCTCTGGCTGCCATGTCCACCCGAGGCTGACCCCGGGCCCCTGGGCCTCACTCTGCAGCTCTACCCCTGCAGTGGGAGTCGGAAAGCTGGGCCCTAATTCCATCTCTGCCTCTGCCGAGCGTGGGAGGCCCCCAACGAAGCCTGCCCCTCTCTGGCTCTCATTTCCTCACCCAAAAAGTGACAGGTTTGAAACTGTATGGTTTGCTACACTTTGCGACTCCCCTGACTACCCCCATCCCCCACACACACACACCAGGGCAAGGCTCTGAGGGCTGGGGGAGCTGACAAAGCTCCCCTTCCCCATCCTGTTTCTACAAGCAGGCTGAAAGGAGTCCAGCCTGCCCTGGGCAAACACCAGAGTGCCTATGCACACTGCAGCACACACACACACACACACACACACACACACACACACACAGGGGCTCACAACCACACCAGCCTCCCCCGCATAGGATGTCATATCCCTGTGGGTCAAACAGCTGTCAGCCAACAGATGTTTTCATGTGTAGATGATGAGCCCTAGAAATCCAGCTGTGAACTGAAAAGACAGAGTCCCTGCTCTCCAGGGGCTTTCATTCTAGCAAGAGGAAGGCTGGTAATAAACATACGAACAAACAAAGGAGGCGATTAAAGTGCTGGTGAGTGCCATAAAGGAAATCAAATCATCGGAATTCAGAAGAGAACCGGGAGATGAGGGGGGACCTCTCCAAGCTGAGAAAGAACAACAGGCGTGAAACAAGCAAAAAAATCCCAAGTAAGAGAATCCCAAGCAAAAGGAAGAGCAGGTGCAAAGGTCCTGAGACAGAGGTGAGGCGAGCATGTTAACAGGCGAAAGGAAAGGTGGCTGGGGCTTCCAGAATAAGGTGAAAGTTAAAAGGGAGAGGAAACCAGAGGGGTAGTCAGCAGAGATCACGTGAGACCTTATAGGGCAGGGTACAAACTTCAGGTTTTATTCAGAGACGCAGCAAAGCACTTAATGAGTTTTAAGGTGGGGAGTCACCTGACCTCACGTGCTTTGGCGGACAGGTGGAAGACAGAGTTCCCATGAAGGGGTGGGAGCTAAAGAGGAGACCAGTCACAGGCTGCCCCAGGGGCAGGTGGAAGACAGTGGCAACCTGGGAAGAGCAGTGACTGCAAAGATGTTCCAAAACATCCATATCATTTAGAGGTAAAGCCAACAGGAGAGCCTGGATGCTGAATGAGAAGAAAGAGAGAAATCAAAGAAATCTTCCAGGGTTTTGATCTGAGCACCAAGAAGACGGTGGAATCGTTTCGTGAACCAGGCAAGACTTGGAGGGGAGATGAAGGGCAGGACAGGATGCTTTCAACTGAAGTTTGAGACGCTTATGGGACGTCCACGAGGAGATGTTAAAAGGCAGGAGGGGAATTCCCGTCGTGGCGCAGCGGAAACGTATCCGACTAGGAACCATGAGGTTGAGGGTTCGATCCCTGGCCTCGCTCAGTGGGTTAACGGTCCAATTGGACCCCTCCATGGGAACCTCCATTCACCACAGGTGCAGACCCAAAAAGACAAAAAAAAAAAAAAAAAAAAAAAAAAGGCGGGAGGGATGAGTTTGGAGGTCAGGAGAGAGGTCTGAGCTATAGATAAAACTGAGGGTAACTGACACTGGAGGCTGTTTTGAGGCTGCCAAGATTGAAGGTGAAAATAAAGAAGAGGAAAGGGGTCAGGACAGAGCTGCAGGCGCCATCATTCAGGGGAGACCGAGAAGGCGCGGACAGTCAGACGGCGGCACATCAGCAGATGCTGGTGTCATGGAAACCAAGACAAGAGTTTCAAAAAGGGGGACTGAGTCCAAGTAATTAGGGGTGCAAGGATAAGCAGAGAGGCACTCAGCAATGAAATGGCGACTGAACCAGCTCTGAGAGGGCTGGATGGCAGGCAGGAAGGGTGAGGAAGACAAAGGAGGGGCGGAGAGGAGAGATTCCAGGTGGAAGCCCCGTCTTCCCTGGTGGGGTGCAGCTCCCTCACGTCCCCGCCACGCCTCTCGCGCTGTGGGATCATCCACACCCGGCTCACCCTCAAGACTCATTAACTTTTACAATGGTCCATTACTGAGCATGTGCAGAACCGCTGGAGAAAGGAACAAAAGTGACAAAACCCCTGTCCTCCTGGAGCTTCTGTTCCAGTGTGAACAAGACAGTATAACCAAGTAACAAATGGAAACTTCCCCCTTGGCCTGGGGCTTACTCTGCCGGCTTCACAAGCTCCCCGCCTGCCCTGCTTGGGGTGACGCTGGTGAGTAAGGCTCCCCAGCCATGTCTTAGGAGGACCCGGCTGGGCCGCTGACTAGCAGGGTAAAAAGTGCACAGGTTATGCAACCTCTTTCGGCCTTGTTTTACTGACCTTCAAAATGGGGATACGGAGTTCCTATTGTGGCAGAGCGGAAACGAATCCAATTAGGAACCACGAGGTTGCAGGTTCGATCCCTGGCCTCACTTAGTGGGTTAAGGATACAGTGTTGCCACGAGCTGTGGTGTAGGTCACAGCTGTGACTCGGATCTGATGTGGCTGTGGCGTAGGCTGGCAGCTATAGCTCCGACTGGACCCCTAGCCTGGGAACCTCCTTATGCCGCAAGTGCGGCCCTAAACAGCAAAAAAAAAAAGGGGGGGGAGGGCATAAGGGCCACCCTGCCTACACACAAGGCGACACTAAAAATTACAAGGATAAGGTGGATGCAAATGCCACAAGCAGTTTCCAGACCATAACACATGTGCAATAAATACTTGTTTAAGAATGTGTTCTCTGCTATTGGTGGGAACGTAAATTGCTGCAGCTGCAGTAAGGAGGTTTCTCAAAAAACTAAAAATAAAGTCCCATTGGTTTATTTCTCTCTTTATTGTCCTTACTCTGACACATGGATCTGAGAAGATGTTGCTATCATTTATGTCAGAGAGTGTTTGGCCTATGTTTTCCTCTAAGAGTTTTATAGTATCAGGTCTTATATCCAGATCTTTAATCCATTTTGAGTTTATTTTTGTGCATGGTGTTAGGAAGTGTTCTAGTTTCA